>CM070435.1:810808-853308 GCA_036324595.1 Champsocephalus gunnari | reverse complement strand
TCCTCCACATATATCTACCTTTATATCTGATGTAGAATACCTGCACGCGCACACGCACACGCACACACCACACACGCATGCACACACACCTACACGCACCTACCACACACGCACACACACACCTACACACACGCACACACCACACACGCACACACACACACACACACACACGGTGTATCTATTGCTGTATTACCTGCAGACGTGTCCCTGATGTAATTCAATGTAACGTCGTGGCTTTAACAGAACAAGCTCCAGGAAAGGGCTGACGTCGTTAAGGAATGCTCTGAATAACTGCAGGGTTGTTTTCTAAATGTTGCCCCGAGTCTTTTTGTTTAAACTACATTTGTTCAAATTTCATTTGAAAAATCTCGATTGTATCCAGAATGTTAAATATCTCTTTCCCTACATTTTACCCTAAACTCTTTTTTTCTAAATGTAACAATATGTTTAGTTTTGTAAATTGCACTCGCTGTTCAGAATGTGGCTAAAAATCTCTCTCTTTACCGACATGTCCTTTGAAAGCGAGCGCATGACGCGTTGCTCTTTGAAGGACCCTTCAGAGTGAAGAAGGTCTTCTCTCCGAGAGGATCCAGAGGACGGATATCGATCTGCAAACTGAGCGCTCTGCAGGGACATTTATCGACCAATCAGATCGTCTCTGCAGCTCTTTACCCGTCTGATGGGGTCAGAGGTCACCGAGCTGCTGCTGATGAACTGAGAGCTGTGACGTCACGCTAGCATTAGCTTAGCATGACGTGCTAACGGCTAACGCTCCACACATGAAGACGACGTCTCAAAGTGAGACGAGCTGCAGCCGGAGAGAGAGCGCGATGTCCCGTCTGCAGGACACACAAAGCTGTGAGCACGAGACGAGACGAGAGACGAGACACGAGACGAGAGACGAGAGACGAGAGACGAGAGACGAGAGAAGAGACGAGAGACGAGAGACGAGACGAGAGACGAGAGACGAGAGACGAGAGACGAGACGAGAGACGAGAGACGGTCACATGTTGGCGTTGCAGCAGCATCGAGAGAGAGAAGGCCTCGAACAACACAAATTAAAGGACTGGAAATAAACAAGAAAGTAGAAAATCTACAGGTTGAATTTACAAATGAACAATCAGAAGATATAAAGCCAGGTGCTCTCTCCGGGTGGGATATGAAGCTGAATATATGAATGTCATTAACATCGATCTGTGACTTTATAATTAAATATCTACAATAGCGTAAAACAATAAACCAGGTCTCAGTTTGGCCCGGGGGGGGCAGCGCGGGGCAATACAGATCTTACTGTTCTTTATTCTGAGACCCCAGGGGAGGGGGGTTCGTTTACATTTCAAACAGTGCTTCTGTTGTTGTTGTTGTTGTGTTGTTGTTGTTGTTGTGTTGTTGTTGTTGTGTTGTTGTTGTTGTGTTGTCGCACAGCTAACACAATATAATGGTTGACTTTGAGCAGGTCTGACTCCTTCATCAGACCCACGAGGGGTTCCATCTCTCTGTAAACAACAACACTCTGAGCCCCCCCCCGTAGCGAGTGATTCTCAGAGTCGCAGCATTGAAGCAGTTTGTAGACCTGCTTCTGCCCCGAGGCTAAAGGGTTCTCACGGGGGGGGGGCACATACCTGAGGACACTAACCTTGACACTATTCACACACACACTCATCAGACATGCTCACACACACACACACTCATCAGACATGCTCACACACACACACACACACACACACACACTCATCAGACATGCTCACACACACACACACTCATCAGACATGCTCACACACACACACACACACACACACTCATCAGACATGCTCACACACACACACACACACACACACACACACACACACTCATCAGACATGCTCACACACACACACACACACTGCAGGAAGTGCCAGGTCCCTCGGTGCTTCACTGTTTCAGGGAGTGGCACGACCTAGATACCGGAACGTTCAGGTCGGTATAACGTTCAGGTCGGTATAACGTTCAGGTCGGTATAACGTTCAGGTCGGTATAACGTTCAGGTCGAGGTCGGTATAACGTTCAGGTCGGTATAACGTTCAGGTCGGTATAACGCTCAGGTCGGTATAACGTTCAGGTCTGTATAACGTTCAGGTCGGTATAACGTTCAGGTCGGTATAACGTTCAGGTCGGTATAACGTTCAGGTCGGTATAACGTTCAGGTCGGTATAACGTTCAGGTCGGTATAACGTTTTGCGAGAGTTTATTTAAAAGAGTTTGTTTTTATATACCTAGTGTGGTTTTATTGTATAGTGTGGTGGTGAAATGTTTGAAATACATCTGCCCCAGTTGGAGTCAAATGTTTCCGGGTTTTTTTAGGAGCCTTGAGGGCTAGTCGAGGTGATCCGGCTGATCCTCACAGATATAATCAGGTTTCACTGCAGGTGTTTAATATGTTCCAGAAAACAAGAGTCACAAGACGAGAGAAGAAGAAGAAGAAGAAGAAGAACTGGAGTCATGAGTTCAGCGTTCAGAGAGAGAGAGAGGAGAGAGAGAGAGAGAGAGACAGAGAGAGAGAGAGAGAGAGAGAGAGAGAGACAGAGAGAGACAGACAGACAGACAGACAGAGAGAGAGAGAGAGAGAGAGAGAGAGAGAGAGAGAGAGAGAGACAGAGAGAGACAGAGAGAGAGAGAGAGAGAGAGAGAGAGAGAGAGAGAGAGAGAGACAGAGAGAGAGAGAGAGAGAGAGAGAGAGAGAGAGAGAGAGAGAGAGAGAGAGAGAGAGAGAGAGAGAGACAGAGAGAGAGAGAGAGAGAGAGAGAGAGAGAGAGAGAGAGAGAGAGAGAGAGAGAGAGACAGAGACAGAGAGAGAGAGAGAGAGAGAGAGAGAGAGAGAGAGAGACCTCTCAGACAGCTCTCTGGACGCCACATAGACCACGACAGAGACAGAGAGAGAGAGAGAGAGACAGAGAAAGAGAGAGAGAGACAGAGACAGAGACAGAGAGAGAGAGAGAGAGAGACAGAGAGAGACAGAGAGAGACAGAGAGAGAGAAATAGAGATAGAGAGAGAGACAGAGAGAGACAGAGAGAGAGAGATAGAGAGAGACAGAGAGAGACAGAGACGAGAGAGACAGAGACAGAGACAGAGACAGAGACAGAGACAGAGACAGAGACAGAGAGAGAGAGAGAGAGAGAGAGAGAGAGAGAGAGAGAGAGAGAGACAGAGAGAGAGAGAGAGAGAGAGAGAGAGAGAGACCTCTCAGATAGCTCTCTGGACGCCACATAGACCACGACGGAGAAGGCATCGACCTGGCAGTCAGAACGATGAACCACATCGTCATGAGAACAGCTCGAACATCCCAGCTGCAGAGATGCAGCAGCACGCCCCAGAACACGAACAGATCAGCTGGTTTCATGACGAATGAAACAAAAGAGGAACGAACGTAGGAACATATCGAACCAAAGACATCGAGATCCTAGCAACGCAGACGTACGCCTCCTTTGCCGCCACACGCTCAAACAATACAACCGTACTATCAAACCAAGAAGGCTCAGTACACACCACAACAACAACAACAACAACAACAACAGGAACAACAGGAACAGGAACTGGTCATCAAGGACTCCCAGAACCCTTTGGACTTTCTAACGACTGAACAGGAACTGGACATCGAGGACTCCCAGAACCCTTTGGACTTTCTAATGACTGAACAGGAACTGGTCATCAAGGACTCCCAGAACCCTTTGGACTTTCTAACGACTGAACAGGAACTGGTCATCAAGGACTCCCAGAACCCTTTGGACTTTCTAACGACTGAACAGGAACTGGTCATCAAGGACTCCCAGAACCCTTTGGACTTTCTAACGACTGAACAGGAACTGGTCATCAAGGACTCCCAGAACCCTTTGGACTTTCTAACGACTGAACAGGAACTGGACATCAAGGACTCCCAGAACCCTTTGGACTTTCTAATGACTGAACAGGAACTGGTCATCAAGGACTCCCAGAACCCTGTGGACTTTCTAATGACTGAACAGGAACTGGTCATCAAGGACTCCCAGAACCCTTTGGACTTTCTAATGACTGAACAGGAACTGGTCATCAAGGACTCCCAGAACCCTTTGGACTTTCTAACGACTGAACAGGAACTGGTCATCGAGGACTCCCAGAACCCTTTGGACTTTCTAACGACTGAACAGGAACTGGTCATCGAGGACTCCCAGAACCCTTTGGACTTTCTAATGACTGAACAGGAACTGGTCATCAAGGACTCCCAGAACCCTTTGGACTTTCTAATGACTGAACAGGAACTGGTCATCAAGGACTCCCAGAACCCTTTGGACTTTCTAACGACTGAACAGGAACTGGACATCAAGGACTCCCAGAACCCTTTGGACTTTCTAACGACTGAACAGGAACTGGTCATCAAGGACTCCCAGAACCCTTTGGACTTTCTAATGACTGAACAGGAACTGGTCATCAAGGACTCCCAGAACCCTTTGGACTTTCTAATGACTGAACAGGAACTGGTCATCAAGGACTCCCAGAACCCTTTGGACTTTCTAATGACTGAACAGGAACTGGTCATCAAGGACTCCCAGAACCCTTTGGACTTTCTAATGACTGAACAGGAACTGGTCATCAAGGACTCCCAGAACCCTTTGGACTTTCTAACGACTGAACAGGAACTGGTCATCAAGGACTCCCAGAACCCTTTGGACTTTCTAACGACTGAACAGGAACTGGTCATCAAGGACTCCCAGAACCCTTTGGACTTTCTAACGACTGAACAGGAACTGGTCATCAAGGACTCCCAGAACCCTTTGGACTTTCTAACGACTGAACAGGAACTGGTCATCAAGGACTCCCAGAACCCTTTGGACTTTCTAACGACTGAACAGGAACTGGTCATCAAGGACTCCCAGAACCCTTTGGACTTTCTAACGACTGAACAGGAACTGGTCATCAAGGACTCCCAGAACCCTTTGGACTTTCTAACGACTGAACAGGAACTGGTCATCAAGGACTCCCAGAACCCTTTGGACTTTCTAACGACTGAACAGGAACTGGTCATCAAGGACTCCCAGAACCCTTTGGACTTTCTAACGACTGAACAGGAACTGGTCATCAAGGACTCCCAGAACCCTTTGGACTTTCTAACGACTGAACAGGAACTGGTCATCAAGGACTCCCAGAACCCTTTGGACTTTCTAACGACTGAACAGGAACTGGTCATCAAGGACTCCCAGAACCCTTTGGACTTTCTAACGACTGAACAGGAACTGGTCATCAAGGACTCCCAGAACCCTTTGGACTTTCTAACGACTGAACAGGAACTGGTCAAAAAGGTGATTAACCTAAAACCAAAAAAAGCAAGTGGGCTTGACGGCATATTGAACGAGATGCTAAATCACTCAAGTCAAAAGATCAGATTGGCTAAACTCAAACTATTCAACTTGATCCTGATTGTAGGGTACTTCCCTGACAGCTGGAATCGTGGTCTCATAACACCCATTTTTAAAACGGTGATAAATCTGACCCTAATAACTATAATAATTCGCTGTGAACGGTAACCTGGGAGGTCTTCTGTCGTATTATAAACTCCCGGGTCATCGACTTCCTTACGAAACACAATGTCCTGAGCAAAAGCCAGATTGGGCTCTTACCAAATCACCGCACATCAGACCACATGCACACCCGACACACCTAACCGACAAATATGTTCATCAAAATAAAAGCTAAATATTTGCCTGTTTCATCGATTTCCAAAAAGCATTTGCCTCGATTTGGCACGTTGGTCTATTCAACAAACTCCTTCAAAGCGGTATAGGAGGGAAAACATTGACCTAATCAAATCTATGTACACAAACAAGGATCAGAATGAGATTCCAGACCGGGAGGAAGACGCTATGCTAAACTGAGTGTAATGTCGGAGAGAAGGGAACATCATTGAGTTAGATATTTAAAGAAGCATCCTTCTCCCTCAGACAGTATGTTCATCTGATAAATCCTGCACTTTGTCTCCGCACTAATGTAAGCTCAGAATAATGAGATGCATTTATTCTGCAGACCTTCAGCCTCTGCTCTCAGGCCCTTCGAGTCTCTTTGCAGTCAGGGTCCGCCTTTCTGGTGCATTTATGTCCATTTTGCATCGTTTTCGCTTTAGTATTTCACTGCGTTATTTATTGCAGTATTATCAGTGAAAATATGTATTTATTGCAGTAAAGTGTTATTATGTGTCTCTTTCTGGTAGTTTAGCGTGTATCCTGTTCGTTTTTCATGGGTTAGGGTTAACCCTTTCCATGCCCACTGTTTCATACCGGCACAACGATAGGCGGCCTCCTTTCACTAAACTCACGTTTCACTCAGTTATTGATGATGTCATTAGTAATAATGGTTATAATTAGGGATGTCTCGATTACCTTTTTTTGCTCCCGATCCGATTCCGATCATTTGATTTTGACAATCTGACGATACCGATTTTTCCCGATCCGATCTGTATGCAATGCATTAAGAGGAAAAAAAGGTAACAGATAACGGCTGGTCATCAACGCGATGAATTCAGCTATCTTGGCTGTTATTTTTTTGGCCTTTTCACGTGATCGGCTCCGATCCCCGATCACGTGATCGGATCGGGACATCTCTAGTTATAATAATAATAATAATAATAATACATGGGTTTTTATAGAGCTTGTCCTGACGCTCAAAGACGCTTAGTAGCCGTTCATGCACTTTTACACGTTACGTCTTTAACACTGGTTTCTTTTCTCTTTCCCTCAAAGTCCCACATCTTATATTATTATTTTCAAAATGTAACACAACATTTTGATTTGTTCTTTCAATATTTAACACATTTATTTTTTGGAAAATGTTATCGGGAATGTTTTTTCTTTGTTCCCACATTTTTTAGACAGTCTTTCTTTTCTTAAATTGCGAGCAGATGACCAGACAGCCCCGGGTCAGAGGTCAAAGGTCGTCCCACCACCAAGGTCACCATGAGTCTAATTTAATCTCCACAGTAAAAGAGAGCCTCTGTATTTCCTCTGCAGATCTGAATCGATACTGAAGACTCATAATACAGCGAGGAATCTCCATAATCCATACCACGAGGGTCTGAAGTTCAGAGGAAACACTTTCATACACTCAGTTATTGTCTGTCACATGGGGGGGGGTCTGTATCCATGATACTGGTTCTGACCTGACCCACTGCTTAAAGAAACCAACCCCCACAGAATGATCATTGGAGCATCGACTTCCTGTCTTTGTTGAGTCTCTCCGTTTCCACTGGCAGCCTCCAGGTTTCTACCTCTTCCATTGTCTTTAAACACGTTTGGTCATTTTCAGTTCTTTTGTTGACGTGTTGCATCTCGGGTTCCCGAGGGTCTCGTTTTGGTAGTTTGCAGCTTTTCTGGTAGTTTCTGGTACACGAACGTACACGAACGTACACGAACGTACACGAACGTACACAAACTTACACGAACGTACACGAACGAACGTACATGAACGTACACGAACTTACACGAACGTACACAAACTTACACGGACGTACACGAACGAACGTACACGAACGTACACGAACGAACGTACACGAACGTACACGGACGTAGACGAACGTACACAAACTTACACGAACGAACGTACACAAACTTACACGGACGTACACGAACGTACACGGACGTAGACGAACATACACGAACGAACGTACACGAACATACACGGACGTACACGAACGAACGTACACGAACGAACGTACACGAACGTACACGAACGTACATGAACATACACGAACATACACGAACGAACGTACATGAACGTACACGAACATACACGGACGTACACGAACGAACGTACACGAACGTACACGGACGTACACGAACATACACGAACGAACGTACACGAACGTACACGAACATACACGAACATACACGAACATACACGAACGAACGTACATGAACGTACACGGACGTACACGAACATACACGAACGAACGTACACGAACGTACACGAACGTACACGGACGTACACGACGTACACGAACGTACACGAACGTACACGAACGTACACGAACGTACACGAACGTACACGAACGTACACGAATGTACACGAACATACGTACACGAACGTACACGAACGTACACGAACATACACGAATGTACACGAACATACACGAACGAACGTACATGAACATACACGAACATACACGGACGAACGTACATGAACGTACACGAACGTACACGAACATACACGAATGTACACGAACGAACGTACACGAACATACACGAATGTACACGAACATACACGAACGAACGTACATGAACATACACGAACATACACGGACGTACACGAACATACACGAACGAACGTACACGAACGTACACGAACGTACACGAACTTACACGAACGAACGTACATGAACGTACACGAACGTACACGAACATACACGAATGTACACGAACATACACGAACGAACGTACAAGAACGTACACGAACGTACACGAACTTACACGAATGTACACCAACGAACGTACACGAACGTACACGAACGTACACGAACGTACACGAACGTACACGAACGTACACAAACTTACACGAACTTACACGAACGTACACGAATGTACACGAACGTACACGGATGTACACGAACGAACGTACATGAACATACACGAACGTACATGAACGAACGTACATGAACGTACACGAACATACACGAACGAATGTACACGAACGTACACGGACGTACACGAACGTACACGAACGTACACGGATGTACACGAACGTACACGGATGTACACGGACGTACACGAACGTACACGAACATACACGAACGAACGTACATGAACATACACGAACGTACACGGACGTACACGGACGTACACGAACGTAGACGAACTTACACGAACGTAGACGAACGTACACGAACTTACACGAACATACACGAACGAACGTACATGAACATACACGAACGTACACGAACGTACACGAACGTAGACGAACGTACACGGACGTAGACGAACGTACACGAACTTACACGAACTTACACGAACGTACACGAGCGTACACGAGCAAACCATCCAAAAAAGACTGATCCAATACCCCTCTGAACGTCTCGTACCAACCCTCTCATAACGTCTGTCTTGCCCGTCACAGACTTCTAACATCTGGTTTGTTCCAGAGAACCGTCACCTGACTCAGTGAGCTTTGCTCTGTGATCACGGTAACGAGGATGAGGAGGCTGCACACCTTCCTCTGGAGGCTGCTCACCTTCCTCTGGAGGCTGCTCACCTTCCTCTGGAGGCTGCTCACCTTCCTCTGGAGGCTGCACACCTTCCTCTGGAGGCTGCTCACCTTCCTCTGGAGGCTGCTCACCTTCCTGAGGCTGCTCACCTTCCTCTGGAGGCTGCTCACCTTCCTCTGGAGGCTGCTCACCTTCCTCTGGAGGCTGCTCACCTTCCTCTGGAGGCTGCTCACCTTCCTCTGGAGGCTGCTCACCTTCCTCTGGAGGCTGCTCACCTTCCTCTGGAGGCTGCTCACCTTCCTCTGGAGGCTGCTCACCTTCCTCTGGAGGCTGCTCACCTTCCTCTGGAGGCTGCACACCTTCCTCTGGAGGCTGCTCACCTTCCTCTGGAGGCTGCTCACCTTCCTCTGGAGGCTGCACACCTTCCTCTGGAGGCTGCACACCTTCCTCTGGAGGCTGCTCACCTTCCTCTGGGTTTCTGCTGAGCGGCGGCTTTCCCTCTGATTTCATTCTGGTGACTTTACAGCCGCCAGTAAAACAGCTTTTGATACGGCGAGCTGTTAAAGTGTAAAGAGCCTCGACTAAACAAGCCGTCAGCGGCCTGCCAATAAAAAATGAAAACCCATTAAAGAGGAACGAGGTGTGTCTGCGGTCACTCAATAAACCAAACAGAGGGGGGGGGTCGGCCGGAGAGACAAGGTCACAACGAGAAGCTCCACCGACACAAAGAGCGCTCAGTCATCGATACACCGTTTACCATCCAGACTCAGAGACAGCGTCCTCCCGAGGCCGTCAGCTCAACGCCTGAACTTTGAAACAACATCCATTACGTTCATCTGGGTGCAACTCATCAATATTCCAACGACTGTACTTATACACTATTCTGCACTATTCTATGTACTCTTGTCTCTGTGTCCTCGAGTTGCTCTGTGGGAGGAGCCTGGGACCTCAGATTCCCATTGACATATCTAAACTGTTCCAGGGTCTTCTTTTGCTCGCTCCCCTCGTCCCCAGGAGCTTTGCTTTCTCGACAGTCCTTGTGTGCTCTCTAGGACCTGCATCTCGACCTGCCATCGGTTAAAGACACGAGTCCTTCTGAAGTTAAATACATTATGATCATATGTATGGTGTTTTTCAAAAAGAGACGTAGAAACCAAATCCTTAAAGCATTTCTAAGACTGCGAAGAGCTCTAGCCTTTCAGGTCGTCGGAGATAAAGTGAATGCATGAAGAAAACTATATATTTTACTGTTTGAACCAAATCAATCCAGCCTATAAATCAAACCAACCTTCCGTGTGTTTCCGTGCCTCCGCAGAGAACAGGACCGTCTCATCAACAGGCTGCTTCTAATATCCAAAGTGAACCAATAATCATTAATTCCTCAGCTTAGCTTCCCTTGGAATATTTAGCAGGAATCCCTCTGCAGCCTAGAGGGAAATGTGAAATGTGGATTATGTAAATGTTTCAAATAATGTCATGTTCTGGTTTGAAGCTAAGTTTTAGTTAAAACGCTGCGATGAATCATAAGTGAATGCAGGATTAATGCTCGATGTTTCTCATTCACACCGAATACATTCAACCAATAAGTCAGACACCTCACATTTCTGAGCAGTGAAGACGTAAAGCTAAAGTTGTGAACAGTACCTAGGACTTTCTTTGGTAAAATGTCAACTAAAGTATTATTTTAATATCCAATTACAGCAATTATGCATTAAATCCCCAGCTTCAAGTCCCATTGGAATATGTTTGCAGAAATCCCTTTGCAACCCGAGTGGGAAATGTGAAATAGTGGATTAGGCCATGTGTAAAAGTGGGATGTTTTTTCATCTGTCCAAAGCTCTGTATTTTTAAACCGACACAGATACGACACACAGACTAAAGCCATGCTCAATGAGCAACAGAAGACACTGACTACAGCAGATGCAACATGTCACAGAGCAATGCTCAATGACCAAAACAATATAAAACTACCGAAAAGACATGAAAAACGAACATAATACATAATAATGAAGAGTCTGACACCTCTGCAGAAACTGTAAAACATAAACAAAATAACTGTCTTCTCCTAGATTAACTGATAAACACTTTGTTAAACACTCACCGTCTGAGTCCAGTGGAGCTAGCAACATGACGCGTTTCCGGTGAACAATGGCTCCGTGTAGCATCTGGAAGAGGACCGTCTTCTCCCTCTGTTCCCCAGGAAAAGGTATCTGTCGGCGGATCCAGAGTCCCGTCCTCTCCGGGGCTCAAACGAGCTAACTCCAGCTAGCTGCTTAGGCTAACTATCGGCCTAGCAAAGCGGTTAGCATCCCGTTAGCTTAGCGGTTAGCATCCCGTTAGCTTAGTGCCTAAGATGCTGCTCACTCTTAAAACAAACATTATTATTATTTAAATCCTACATGTCTCCCGTCAGTTTTCCTTCGGTTACCGGAACATCTACCTGTGTTTAGGCCCCGCCCCTCTCACCTGTTCAATCACACAGGTGTGTCTGATTGACCAATGAAAACACAGCGTTCAAAATAAAGGTCCAGTCCGTTTTTCTTTTTACATGTATTATTTAAAAGGTTATTTATTTGTATTAACCTAAACATAAGATCTACAACTTCCTATTCTCTGGGTTTCACACACGTATATAACATGGAAGTAATACTGTGAGGGTGTGGTTCAAGGCTTTTATTAGAATACTTTTTAAATAACAACAAAATATAATGTGATTAACCGTGTTTAAATCTGAGTCTGGATTCACACGTTCACTGAACCCTACGGTTTCACTCTCCTCTCGCTCTCGAGAAAATAAAATGTGAGACACACACACACACACGCACACACACACACCACTCACACACACACACACACACACACACACACACTCACACACACACACACACACACACACACACACCACACACACACACGCACGCACGCACACACACACACACACACACACACACACACTCACACACACACACACACACCACTCACACACACACCACACACACACACAGACTATAACACTCCTGTTGTGGAAAAGGTTGAATATACCTTAAATAGCTGTGTGATGTGTTCCACCACCTCTTCTCCGCCCCCCCGGCTGCTCTCACTAAAGGGTTGCTGGTACTGGATGCGTATGTCTTGATGTCTTTATAGGATGCTCGTTAGCACTAGCATTGGCTATTCTTCCTGGGGTCCTCGCACACACAACACACACATACAACAACATTAAAACAAAACAAACAGCTCATCATTTCATGCAGTTTACAGTGCTGTATGAAGTGTGAATTATCGCCATCCTAAGGCCAGACAAAAGTAAATACAAATAAGTGTACATCATAATATATGCATACATAGCCACAGACACAGTTCAAATGTACTTTACAATCCATAAATCATTTTGTATTCGTGTACATCTTCGCATTTCCTAACATTCAGTCTCTCTGCTGTGAAATGTATTATCTTTTCAATTTCCACACGGCATCTGTTGCAGTCTGTGCGTCCTGGAGAGGATCCTCCTCTGCTGCTCTCCTGAGGTTCCTCCATGTTCCCTTAAACTGTGGGTTTCTCTGGAAGTTTCTCCTTGTACGATGTGAGGGTCTAAGGACAGAGGGTCTAAGGACAGAGGGTCTGAGGACAGAGGGTCTAAGGACAGAGGGTCTGAGGACAGAGGGTCTGAGGACAGAGGGTCTGAGGACAGAGGGTCTGAGGACAGAGGGTCTAAGGACAGAGGGTCCGAGGACAGACGGGTCTGAGGACAGAGGGTCTGAGGACAGAGGGTCTGAGGACAGAGGGTCTGAGGACAGAGGGTCTAAGGACAGAGGGTCTGAGGACAGAGGGTCTGAGGACAGAGGGTCTGAGGACAGAGGGTCTAAGGACAGAGGGTCTGAGGACAGAGGGTCTGAGGACAGAGGGTCTGAGGACAGAGGGTCTGAGGACAGAGGGTCTTTTATATCTGTATATATATATATATACCCCCGGCTCAGCGATCCGTCTCCATTGTTTTAATCCCAGTAATGCAGTTTATGAGCGCCTCGTGTCTCCGTGTTTACGGCCCTCTGTGCGATCAGGCGGTGATCTCCTCTGAGCCCGACCCCACACTTCACGCCTCCGCTCGCAGAGTGCATGCTGTCCATATGTTGCCTAATAGTTGCTATAATTCTCAGTGTTTTATAAGCAGCTGGAGATGCGTGTTCAGAGCCCCTCGCTAATGGGCTGACCCCCCCCCGTATTTGCATAGAGATGAATTACTGCGGCCGGCTTGACGTGACTTTTAGAATATGATTGAGGAGGTTATTATTGCTGCACTATGATTCGTGTTAACAGGTTATTTTAGCGGCTAGTGCTAATAAAATACAGGGGGGGGGTCTGAAGTCTGAAGGGGGCGGGGTCTGGAGGGGGTGGGGGCTGAAGGGGGGGGGTCTGAAGAGGGGGGGGGTGCTGAAGGGGGGGGTCTGAGGGGGGGGGTCTGAAGGGGGGGGGGTCTGAAGGGGGGGGTCTGAAGGGGGGGGCTGAGGGGGGGGTCTGAAGGGGGGGGTCTGAAGGGGGGGGGTCTGAAGAGGGGGGGGCTGAAGGGGGGGGGTCTGGAGGGGGGGGGGCTGAAGGGGGGGGTGAGGGGGGGGGTCTGAAGAGGGGGGGGGTCTGAAGGGGGGGGGTCTGAAGGGGGGGGGTCTGAAGGGGGGGGGGTCTGAAGGGGGGGGGTCTGAAGGGGGGGGTCTGAAGAGGGGGGGGGCTGAAGGGGGGGGGTCTGGAGGGGGGGGGGCTGAAGGGGGGGGTCTGAGGGGGGGGGGTCTGAAGGGGGGGGGGTCTGAAGGGGGGGGTGCTGAAGGGGGGGGTCTGAAGGGGTGGGGGTCTGAAGGGGGGGGTCTGAAGGGGGGGGGTGAAGGGGGGGGGGTGAAGGGGGGGGGCTGAAGGGGGGGGCTGAGGGGGGGGGTCTGAAGAGGAGGGGGGTCTGAAGGGGGGGGGTGCTGAAGGGGGGGTCTGAAGGGGGGGGGGCTGAAGGGGGGGTCTGAAGGGGGGGGTCTGAAGGGGGGGGGGCTGAATGGGGGGGTCTGAAGGGGGGGGGCACGACCGGCTCGGCATCGTCATTAATCAAAAGAGAGGACCCTTTACACTGAGACACCGGAGCACAGAACACTATACAAATACAAATATACAATATTTAAATAAAATATAGAAAATGTAAAAGATTTGAATTAAAAATAATAATAAGTGAAACATTTAAATATAAGATTACATTAGTTTTTAAAAAGAAGATTAAATAGGAAAATAATACAAAGCTCAATAAATAACGATATCAATATCTTTACTGACTTTAAATATTTGATATTTCTAATATTCATTGACATGTTTATTTATGTTTCATAACTACCGGCTCACTTTGCTTTAAAGTGATACATGTTGAGACTCGAGCTGTCAGATTACGGAGTGGAGACAAAGTAAAGACAACAAATGTTAAGAGAGACGTTAAACTGGATTAGTGTGTGTGTGTGTGTGTGTGTGTGTGTGTGTGTGTGTGTGTGTGTGTGTGTGTGTGTGTGTGTGTGTGTGTGTGTGTGTGTGTGTGTGTGTGTAGTGTGTGAGTGTGTGAGGTAGAGGTGAGACATCATTACAGGAGATTATCTCTGAATAAATACAGATTACATCTCCATGCTCCAACAGCAGCAGGTGAGCTCTGCCTGACACACACATACACACACACACACATACACACACACACACACACACATACACACACACACACACACACACATTCAGCTCGACACACACTATGTGTGAAATTAGTCTTGGGTCTTGGATTTCAATGGGAAAGTTTGAATAAAGAGTTAGGTGTAAACCCATCATCATGCCCACCATTAGCCTCCTTTAGCTTAGCGGTGGTGAAGTCATGTGACCGCGCTGTAGTTCCTTTATAGCCCAACATTAGCCACCGTTAGCTTAGCGTCGGTGACGTGAAGTCATGTGACCGTGCTGTAGTTCCTTTATAGCCCAACATTAGCCTCCTTTAGCTTAGCGGTGGTGACGTGAAGTCATGTGACCGTGCTGTAGTTCCTTTATAGCCCAACATTAGCCTCCTTTAGCTTAGCGGTGGTGACGTGAAGTCATGTGACCGTGCTGTAGTTCCTTTATAGCCCAACATTAGCCTCCTTTAGCTTAGCGGTGGTGACGTGAAGTCATGTGACCGTGCTGTAGTTCCTTTATAGCCCAACATTAGCCTCCTTTAGCTTAGCGGTGGTGACGTGAAGTCATGTGACCGTGCTGTAGTTCCTTTATAGCCCAACATTAGCCTCCTTTAGCTTAGCGGTGGTGACGTGAAGTCATGTGACCGTGCTGTAGTTCCTTTATAGCCCAACATTAGCCTCCTTTAGCTTAGCGGTGGTGACGTGAAGTCATGTGACCGTGCTGTAGTTCCTTTATAGCCCAACATTAGCCTCCTTTAGCTTAGCGGTGGTGACGTGAAGTCATGTGACCGTGCTGTAGTTCCTTTATAGCCCAACATTAGCCTCCTTTAGCTTAGCGGTGGTGACGTGAAGTCATGTGACCGTGCTGTAGTTCCTTTATAGCCCAACATTAGCCTCCTTTAGCTTAGCGGTGGTGACGTGAAGTCATGTGACCGTGCTGTAGTTCCTTTATAGCCCAACATTAGCCTCCTTTAGCTTAGCGGTGGTGACGTGAAGTCATGTGACCGTGCTGTAGTTCCTTTATAGCCCAACATTAGCCTCCTTTAGCTTAGCGGTGGTGACGTGAAGTCATGTGACCGTGCTGTAGTTCCTTTATAGCCCAACATTAGCCACCTTTAGCTTAGCGGTGGTGACGTGAAGTCATGTGACCGTGCTGTAGTTCCTTTATAGCCCAACATTAGCCGCCTTTAGCTTAGCGGTGGTGACGTGAAGTCATGTGACCGTGCTGTAGTTCCTTTATAGCCCAACATTAGCCTCCTTTAGCTTAGCGGTGGTGACGTGAAGTCATGTGACCGTGCTGTAGTTCCTTTATAGCCCAACATTAGCCTCCTTTAGCTTAGCGGTGGTGACGTGAAGTCATGTGACCGTGCTGTAGTTCCTTTATAGCCCAACATTAGCCTCCTTTAGCTTAGCGGTGGTGACGTGAAGTCATGTGACCGTGCTGTAGTTCCTTTATAGCCCAACATTAGCCTCCTTTAGCTTAGCGGTGGTGACGTGAAGTCATGTGACCGTGCTGTAGTTCCTTTATAGCCCAACATTAGCCTCCTTTAGCTTAGCGGTGGTGACGTGAAGTCATGTGACCGTGCTGTAGTTCCTTTATAGCCCAACATTAGCCTCCTTTAGCTTAGCGGTGGTGACGTGAAGTCATGTGACCGTGCTGTAGTTCCTTTATAGCCCAACATTAGCCTCCTTTAGCTTAGCGGTGGTGACGTGAAGTCATGTGACCGTGCTGTAGTTCCTTTATAGCCCAACATTAGCCCCTTTAGCTTAGCGGTGGTGACGTGAAGTCATGTGACCGTGCTGTAGTTCCTTTATAGCCCAACATTAGCCTCCTTTAGCTTAGCGGTGGTGACGTGAAGTCATGTGACCGTGCTGTAGTTCCTTTATAGCCCAACATTAGCCTCCTTTAGCTTAGCGGTGGTGACGTGAAGTCATGTGACCGTGCTGTAGTTCCTTTATAGCCCAACATTAGCCTCCTTTAGCTTAGCGGTGGTGACGTGAAGTCATGTGACCGTGCTGTAGTTCCTTTATAGCCCAACATTAGCCTCCTTTAGCTTAGCGGTGGTGACGTGAAGTCATGTGACCGTGCTGTAGTTCCTTTATAGCCCAACATTAGCCTCCTTTAGCTTAGCGGTGGTGACGTGAAGTCATGTGACCGTGCTGTAGTTCCTTTATAGCCCAACATTAGCCTCCTTTAGCTTAGCGGTGGTGACGTGAAGTCATGTGACCGTGCTGTAGTTCCTTTATAGCCCAACATTAGCCTCCTTTAGCTTAGCGGTGGTGACGTGAAGTCATGTGACCGTGCTGTAGTTCCTTTATAGCCCAACATTAGCCTCCTTTAGCTTAGCGGTGGTGACGTGAAGTCATGTGACCGTGCTGTAGTTCCTTTATAGCCCAACATTAGCCTCCTTTAGCTTAGCGGTGGTGACGTGAAGTCATGTGACCGTGCTGTAGTTCCTTTATAGCCCAACATTAGCCTCCTTTAGCTTAGCGGTGGTGACGTGAAGTCATGTGACCGTGCTGTAGTTCCTTTATAGCCCAACATTAGCCTCCTTTAGCTTAGCGGTGGTGACGTGAAGTCATGTGACCGTGCTGTAGTTCCTTTATAGCCCAACATTAGCCTCCTTTAGCTTAGCGGTGGTGACGTGAAGTCATGTGACCGTGCTGTAGTTCCTTTATAGCCCAACATTAGCCTCCTTTAGCTTAGCGGTGGTGACGTGAAGTCATGTGACCGTGCTGTAGTTCCTTTATAGCCCAACATTAGCCTCCTTTAGCTTAGCGGTGGTGACGTGAAGTCATGTGACCGTGCTGTAGTTCCTTTATAGCCCAACATTAGCCTCCTTTAGCTTAGCGGTGGTGACGTGAAGTCATGTGACCGTGCTGTAGTTCCTTTATAGCCCAACATTAGCCTCCTTTAGCTTAGCGGTGGTGACGTGAAGTCATGTGACCGTGCTGTAGTTCCTTTATAGCCCAACATTAGCCTCCTTTAGCTTAGCGGTGGTGACGTGAAGTCATGTGACCGTGCTGTAGTTCCTTTATAGCCCAACATTAGCCTCCTTTAGCTTAGCGGTGGTGACGTGAAGTCATGTGACCGTGCTGTAGTTCCTTTATAGCCCAACATTAGCCGCCTTTAGCTTAGCGGTGGTGACGTGAAGTCATGTGACCGTGCTGTAGTTCCTTTATAGCCCAACATTAGCCTCCTTTAGCTTAGCGGTGGTGACGTGAAGTCATGTGACCGTGCTGTAGTTCCTTTATAGCCCAACATTAGCCGCCTTTAGCTTAGCGGTGGTGACGTGAAGTCATGTGACCGTGCTGTAGTTCCTTTATAGCCCAACATTAGCCTCCTTTAGCTTAGCGGTGGTGACGTGAAGTCATGTGACCGTGCTGTAGTTCCTTTATAGCCCAACATTAGCCTCCTTTAGCTTAGCGGTGGTGACGTGAAGTCATGTGACCGTGCTGTAGTTCCTTTATAGCCCAACATTAGCCTCCTTTAGCTTAGCGGTGGTGACGTGAAGTCATGTGACCGTGCTGTAGTTCCTTTATAGCCCAACATTAGCCACCTTTAGCTTAGCGGTGGTGACGTGAAGTCATGTGACCGTGCTGTAGTTCCTTTATAGCCCAACATTAGCCTCCTTTAGCTTAGCGGTGGTGACGTGAAGTCATGTGACCGTGCTGTAGTTCCTTTATAGCCCAACATTAGCCTCCTTTAGCTTAGCGGTGGTGACGTGAAGTCATGTGACCGTGCTGTAGTTCCTTTATAGCCCAACATTAGCCTCCTTTAGCTTAGCGGTGGTGACGTGAAGTCATGTGACCGTGCTGTAGTTCCTTTATAGCCCAACATTAGCCTCCTTTAGCTTAGCGGTGGTGACGTGAAGTCATGTGACCGTGCTGTAGTTCCTTTATAGCCCAACATTAGCCTCCTTTAGCTTAGCGGTGGTGACGTGAAGTCATGTGACCGTGCTGTAGTTCCTTTATAGCCCAACATTAGCCTCCTTTAGCTTAGCGGTGGTGACGTGAAGTCATGTGACCGTGCTGTAGTTCCTTTATAGCCCAACATTAGCCTCCTTTAGCTTAGCGGTGGTGACGTGAAGTCATGTGACCGTGCTGTAGTTCCTTTATTGCCCAACATTAGCCTCCTTTAGCTTAGCGGTGGTGACGTGAAGTCATGTGACCGTGCTGTAGTTCCTTTATAGCCCAACATTAGCCTCCTTTAGCTTAGCGGTGGTGACGTGAAGTCATGTGACCGTGCTGTAGTTCCTTTATAGCCCAACATTAGCCTCCTTTAGCTTAGCGGTGGTGACGTGAAGTCATGTGACCGTGCTGTAGTTCCTTTATAGCCCAACATTAGCCTCCTTTAGCTTAGCGGTGGTGACGTGAAGTCATGTGACCGTGCTGTAGTTCCTTTATAGCCCAACATTAGCCTCCTTTAGCTTAGCGGTGGTGACGTGAAGTCATGTGACCGTGCTGTAGTTCCTTTATAGCCCAACATTAGCCTCCTTTAGCTTAGCGGTGGTGACGTGAAGTCATGTGACCGTGCTGTAGTTCCTTTATAGCCCAACATTAGCCACCTTTAGCTTAGCGGTGGTGACGTGAAGTCATGTGACCGTGCTGTAGTTCCTTTATAGCCCAACATTAGCCCCTTTAGCTTAGCGGTGGTGACGTGAAGTCATGTGACCGTGCTGTAGTTCCTTTATAGCCCAACATTAGCCCCTTTAGCTTAGCGGTGGTGACGTGAAGTCATGTGACCGTGCTGTAGTTCCTTTATAGCCCAACATTAGCCTCCTTTAGCTTAGCGGTGGTGACGTGAAGTCATGTGACCGTGCTGTAGTTCCTTTATAGCCCAACATTAGCCTCCTTTAGCTTAGCGGTGGTGACGTGAAGTCATGTGACCGTGCTGTAGTTCCTTTATAGCCCAACATTAGCCTCCTTTAGCTTAGCGGTGGTGACGTGAAGTCATGTGACCGTGCTGTAGTTCCTTATAGCCCAACATTAGCCACCTTTAGCTTAGCGGTGGTGACGTGAAGTCATGTGACCGTGCTGTAGTTCCTTTATAGCCCAACATTAGCCCCTTTAGCTTAGCGGTGGTGACGTGAAGTCATGTGACCGTGCTGTAGTTCCTTTATAGCCCAACATTAGCCGCCTTTAGCTTAGCGGTGGTGACGTGAAGTCATGTGACCGTGCTGTAGTTCCTTTACAGCCTCACGGTAGTTTCTTTAGTTGTTGAACATGTGGAGATTATCTGATGAACAAGGAGATGTATTTATTTTTTGAATTCCTGAAGTCATTCTGCAGGTTAATGGAGGCTCTGCTCAGGGATCCTCCTCCTCCCCCCCTCCTCCCCCTCCTCCTCCTTCTCTCCCTCCTCCCCCACCTCCTCCCCCTCCTCCTCCTCCTCCTTCTCCCCCTCCTCCCCCCCCCTCCTCCCCCTCCCCCTCCCCCTCCTCTCCTTCTCTTCCTCCTCGTAATGGAGGCCCCTCTCCTTCCTCCTTATCTCCAGAGTGCAGGCCGCTTCAGGGAGATAAGACCCCTCAACACATGTCCCTGTATGTAATCGGTTGTCGAACATGGACGCCTCAATAGGCTCTTTATAAAGGAGCCCATCCGTCTCAGCTACAGGTGATGATCTACAGGTGTTCAGCTACAGGTGTTACATGTTGTTTACCTGGAACACAGAGTGTGTGTCGCCTCTCTGATGGACGACACACACACACACACACACACACACACACTCACTTAACGTGTAGCTAACAGCAGAAATAACTCACTGCTTTAAATCACATCCCGCGTGAACTCAAACTATTCCTTGTATTTATTTATTTGCAGTATATTTATTTTTCACGTTCACTTTTCTTATAAATTATAGTATTTTGTCCTTTTGTTATTCATAATAAATGATTATATTGAGTGCATTGGATGTGTTTTTAAGAGTGTTAATAATGCTGGTGTTTCTGCTTCTCTCCGGTCTGGAGGAAACTGGTTTCATCCTGATCCTCAGGACGTTGAAATGCAGACGGGAGAATTAGCATTAGCTTGTTCCGCGCTAAGCCGCCACATATTTACCAAACTATTCAATGTCTTTATGTCTTTTATGTTTACATTTCTTTTAGATAATAATATTTTCCCTTTTTTATTTATTTGTATTCATAATGTTGTTTCCAGTGTTCTCTTTTCTTCTTCCTCCTGTAGACCAGAGGCTCGCCCGTGAAGAGATATGAACAGTTCAGTGATATCATAATGATCCGTGTGATGCTTCCTGATCTTTAATCAAACATCATACACATTATTCTGAAAAGGACCAATCACGACTTGTACTGTCTTTAACTATATTTTGATGATAATACTTTTATACTTGTACTCAAAGCTCCAGAAGTGTATTTTAATGTTTTCTTTATGACGTGTGTGTTATGCACAGACTGAGCATTGATTGGATGATCAGCCGCACGTTGTGTCTCTCATCCATCTCTCTCTCAGGTCGGAACGAGGAACAGCTCGAGTGCGCGAGACTCTGAAAGGACGTAACCGGAAACAATCTGCCCTCCCTTCAGACTTGAGATCAGTGTGTGCCCAGATGGGGGGCTGACAGGCAGGCAGGCCGTCCAGTCGCTTCAGCCGGCTCAGCTGATTGGTCCAGCGCCACGGCTTCAAAGCGCTTCGTGTATTCATTGCTATCGGGACGTTCAGATCATTCCATGGAATATACGGAAGTGTTTCTGAAGTGAAACCCAACCCACCTTAAGTGTTATTTAATTATTAAACGTTTCGGTTTTATTTAAAAAAATATCAGAAATGTCTTAAAGTTTGAATTTAAGATTTCAAAATGTAATAAACCCAAAGAATCAAAATGGATCCCAGCAGGAAGTCCCGTAACGATGGTGATGATGAAGAGATACCTGAACGCTGCCGTGATAAATGGACCGTTAAATTAACCCATGACTGACTGACTCAATGACGTCATTAATGAATGATTAACCAGGTGCGCTCATTAAGACAACAGGAAGCATTTCAGATTTTATTAAATAAAAGTGCATTACATTTGAACCCGCCGTGACACACAGGCTTCACACACATATAAATAATGTGGGGGGGGGCGGTATGTACAGGTGGTGCGTTCAGGGACCACTGGAGTTTATAGTCTCTGCAGGGAATACAAAAGGAAAGGGAAGCTGGTCTGTACAAAAACACGGAGAATCACAGCGGGGGGTTCTGGGTATTTTTTTTACAAGAGTCCAAAGAACCGGAACCGTCAAACCGGGTCCGGAAGTCTACGAGCCGGAACCGTACGTCCTTTCGTCCGTCAATTTGCAAAAAGGAAATCCTTATAGTCTGAAAAAGTGCGACTCCGAGAGTTCGTCTCCAGAAACAGGAAGTAACGGAATACAAATAAAATACAATGAAAAAATGAAACGATAACAGAAATAACAGAAATGAAATAAGTGTGTTCTGTTGAGGTGCAGACTAGGAGCTGTCGTTGTCCGAGGCGTGCAGCGCGTGCACGGGCTTGTGCTTCTTGAGCAGCACGTGCAGCTTCTCGTCGTCAGAGTTGGGGTCCAGAGGTTTGTTGTAGTCTTCGTCCTCCTCCTCCTCCTCTTCGTCAGAGCCCTTCAGCCTCTCTGTCTCCGAGTCCTGTTTCTTCTTCGCTGTCGCCATCTCCGCCGCGTGCTTCTTCCGCCACTTGGTCCTCCGGTTCTGGAACCACACCTGAGACAGATAACAACACACACGTTAACACACATTAACACACACACCTGAGACAGATAACAACACACACGTTAACACACATTAACACACACATTAACACACACACATTAACACACACACCTGAGACAGATAACAACACACACGTTAACACACGTTAACCACACGTTAACACACACGTTAACACACACACCTGAGACAGATAACAACACACACGTTAACACACACATTAACACACATTAACACACACATTAAGACACATATTAACACACACACTCATTAAACACACACATTAACACACACACATTAACACACACACCTGAGAGCACGCGGATAACAACACACACATTAACACACACATTAACACACACACTAACACACATTAACACACGCATTAACACACGCATTAACACACGCATTAACACACGCATTAAACACACACTCATTAAACACACACTTATTAACACACACACCTGAGAACACGCGGATAACAACACACACTTATTAACACACACTCATTAAACACACACACATTAAACACACGCATTAACACACACTCATTAAACACACACTCATTAAACACACACACATTAACACACACATTAACACACAGATAATAACACACACATTAACACACACTCATTAAACACACACATTAACACACACTCATTAAACACACATTAACACACACACATTAACACACACATTAACACACACTCATTAAACACACATTAACACACAGATAATAACACACACATTAACACACACACATTAACACACACATTAACACACACACACTCATTAACACACACACATTAACACACACTTATTAACACACACACTTATTAACACACACACATTAACACACACACATTAACACAAACACTCATTAAACACACACTCATTAAACACACACATATTAACACACACACATTAACACACACATTAACACACACTCATTAACACACACACACACACACACACACACATTAACACACACACATTAACACACACATTAACACACACATTAACACACACACATTAACACACACACATTAACACACACATTAACACACACATTAACACACACATTAACACACACATTAACACACACATTAACACACACATTAACACACACATTAACACACACACATTAACACACACATTAACACACACATTAACACACACACATTAACACACACATTAACACACACACATTAACACACACACATTAACACACACACATTAACACACACACATTAACACACACTACATTAACACACACACACACATTAACACACACTCATTAACACACACACACACATTAAAACACACACATTAACACACACACATTAACACACACTCATTAACACACACACACATTAACACACACACACACATTAACACACACACATTAACACACACATTAACACATACATTAACACACACACATTAACACACACATTAACACACACATTAACACACACATTAACACACACATTAACACACACATGAACACACACACACACACACACATTTAGGGTTAGAGAGAGAAGAGAGAGAGAGAGGGAGAGAGGGAGAGAGAGAGAGGGAGAAGAGAGAGATAGAGAAAGAGAGAGAGAGAGAGAGAGAGAGAGAGAGAGAGAGAGAGAGAGAGAGAGAGAGGGAGTTTAGGATGGAAAGACACAGGAAGACAGAAGCACAATAACAAGTATATGGAGGTGTGTTCTTTGTAAATGACCGACGGTGTCCAGAGGACGTGAGTCCCTGTTTCGTCCCCTGCTCTCGCTGCACTGAGACGACTCAACATCAGTATAAGCATTTTTTAAAACGCGGGGCGTTTCCGGGGACAGACCGACCCGGGGTTTGGCCTCCGAAGCCAGGCCGGCACGGCGTGATCACCAGAGCCGTGTGAGGCCGGGGGCTTTCCTTTGCTTCCAGCCGTCAGATTGTAAACAGAGTCACGTGACTGCGGACAGACGACCGCGCCGACTGGGTGCTTCCCGCAGCGAGGACGTGACGGAGCTAAAGACGTGAACCCGCTGAGAGAACGTGACGGAGCTAAAGACGTGAACCCGCTGAGAGAACGTGACGGAGCTAAAGACGTGAACCCGCTGAGAGAACGTGACGGAGCTAAAGACGTGAACCCGCTGAGAGAACGTGACGGAGCTAAAGACGTGAACCTGCTGAGAGAACGTGACGGAGCTAAAGACGTGAACCCGCCGAGAGAACGTGACGGAGCTAAAGACGTGAACCCGCTGAGAGAACGTGACGGAGCTAAAGACGTGAACCCGCCGAGAGAACGTGACGGAGCTAAAGACGTGAACCCGCTGAGAGAACGTGACGGAGCTAAAGACGTGAACCTGCTGAGAGAACGTGACGGAGCTAAAGACGTGAACCCGCCGAGAGAACGTGACGGAGCTAAAGACGTGAACCCGCTGAGAGAACGTGACGGAGCTAAAGACGTGAACCCGCCGAGAGAACGTGACGGAGCTAAAGACGTGAACCCGCCGAGAGAACGTGACGGAGCTAAAGACGTGAACCCGCCGAGAGAACGTGACGGAGCTAAAGACGTGAACCCGCTGAGAGAACGTGACGGAGCTAAAGACGTGAACCTGCTGAGAGAACGTGACGGAGCTAAAGACGTGAACCTGCTGAGAGAACGTGACGGAGCTAAAGACGTGAACCTGCTGAGAGAACGTGACGGAGCTAAAGACGTGAACCCGCTGAGAGAACGTGACGGAGCTAAAGACGTGAACCTGCTGAGAGAACGTGACGGAGCTAAAGACGTGAACCCGCTGAGAGAACGTGACGGAGCTAAAGACGTGAACCTGCTGAGAGAACGTGACGGAGCTAAAGACGTGAACCCGCAGCGAGGACGTGACGGAGCTAAAGACGTGAACCCGCAGCGAGGACGTGACGGAGCTAAAGACGTGAATCTGCTGAGAGAACGTGACGGAACTAAAGACGTGAACCCGCAGCGAGGACGTGACGGAGCTAAAGACGTGAACCCGCAGCGAGGACGTGACGGAGCTAAAGACGTGAACCCGCTGAGAGAACGTGACGGAGCTAAAGACGTGAACCCGCTGAGAGAACGTGACGGAGCTAAAGACGTGAACCTGCTGAGAGAACGTGACGGAGCTAAAGACGTGAACCTGCTGAGAGAACGTGACGGAGCTAAAGACGTGAACCCGCTGAGAGAACGTGACGGAGCTAAAGACGTGAACCTGCTGAGAGAACGTGACGGAGCTAAAGACGTGAACCCTGCTGAGAGAACGTGACGGAGCTAAAGACGTGAACCCGCTGAGAGAACGTGACGGAGCTAAAGACGTGAACCCGCTGAGAGAACGTGACGGAGCTAAAGACGTGAACCCGCTGAGAGAACGTGACGGAGCTAAAGACGTGAACCCGCTGAGAGAACGTGACGGAGCTAAAGACGTGAACCCGCTGAGAGAACGTGACGGAGCTAAAGACGTGAACCCGCTGAGAGAACGTGACGGAGCTAAAGACGTGAACCCGCTGAGAGAACGTGACGGAGCTAAAGACGTGAACCTGCTGAGAGAACGTGACGGAGCTAAAGACGTGAACCCGCTGAGAGAACGTGACGGAGCTAAAGACGTGAACCTGCTGAGAGAACGTGACGGAGCTAAAGACGTGAACCCGCTGAGAGAACGTGACGGAGCTAAAGACGTGAACCCGCTGAGAGAACGTGACGGAGCTAAAGACGTGAATCCCGCTGAGAGAACGTGACGGAGCTAAAGACGTGAACCCGCTGAGAGAACGTGACGGAGCTAAAGACGTGAACCCGCTGAGAGAACGTGACGGAGCTAAAGACGTGAACCCGCTGAGAGAACGTGACGGAGCTAAAGACGTGAACCCGCTGAGAGAACGTGACGGAGCTAAAGACGTGAACCCGCTGAGAGAACGTGACGGAGCTAAAGACGTGAACCCGCTGAGAGAACGTGACGGAGCTAAAGACGTGAACCCGCTGAGAGAACGTGACGGAGCTAAAGACGTGAACCCGCTGAGAGAACGTGACGGAGCTAAAGACGTGAACCCGCTGAGAGAACGTGACGGAGCTAAAGACGTGAACCCGCTGAGAGAACGTGACGGAGCTAAAGACGTGAACCCGCTGAGAGAACGTGACGGAGCTAAAGACGTGAACCCGCTGAGAGAACGTGACGGAGCTAAAGACGTGAACCCGCTGAGAGAACGTGACGGAGCTAAAGACGTGAACCCGCTGAGAGAACGTGACGGAGCTAAAGACGTGAACCCGCTGAGAGAACGTGACGGAGCTAAAGACGTGAACCCGCTGAGAGAACGTGACGGAGATAAAGACGTGAACCCGCTGAGAGAACGTGACGGAGCTAAAGACGTGAACCCGCTGAGAGAACGTGACGGAGCTAAAGACGTGAACCCGCTGAGAGAACGTGACGGAGCTAAAGACGTGAACCCGCTGAGAGAACGTGACGGAGCTAAAGACGTGAATCTGCTGAGAGAACGTGACGGAGCTAAAGACGTGAACCTGCTGAGAGAACGTGACGGAGCTAAAGACGTGAACCCGCTGAGAGAACGTGACGGAGCTAAAGACGTGAACCTGCTGAGAGAACGTGACGGAGCTAAAGACGTGAACCCTGCTGAGAGAACGTGACGGAGCTAAAGACGTGAACCCTGCTGAGAGAACGTGACGGAGCTAAAGACGTGAACCTGCTGAGAGAACGTGACGGAGCTAAAGACGTGAACCTGCTGAGAGAACGTGACGGAGCTAAAGACGTGAACCTCGCTGAGAGAACGTGACGGAGCTAAAGACGTGAACCTGCTGAGAGAACGTGACGGAGCTAAAGACGTGAACCCGCTGAGAGAACGTGACGGAGCTAAAGACGTGAACCCGCAGCGAGAGACGTGACGGAGCTAAAGACGTGAACCTGCTGAGAGAACGTGACGGAACTAAAGACGTGAACCCGCTGAGAGAACGTGACGGAGCTAAAGACGTGAACCCGCTGAGAGAACGTGACGGAGCTAAAGACGTGAACCCGCTGAGAGAACGTGACGGAGCTAAAGACGTGAACCCGCTGAGAGAACGTGACGGAGCTAAAGACGTGAACCTGCTGAGAGAACGTGACGGAGCTAAAGACGTGAACCTGCTGAGAGAACGTGACGGAGCTAAAGACGGAGCTAAAGCGCACGTCTGTGCACGTCCCTGCACACACACACTTCCAGAAGTCCGGTCACCTCGGATGTATCTCCTCAGTCTGTCCCCCCGCAGACAGAAGTGTATCATCTGCATGAAGAACAACGCGGCTCCTCTCATTCACACACACACACACGCACACACACACACACACACACACACACACACACACGCACACACACACACACACACACACACGCAGTCCGCTTCTCTCCCGTGTTATGTCCGGAGCCACTAACTCTGCATCTTGTATTTGTAGCTCTGCAGAAACATCGAGCAGAATTTAAACTGAATTCAAACCAATATATTTAAACTTCAAGGTGAGTTTGAGAAACGGCTCGAGGACGCGAGGATTTGAAAATACACAACCAAGAAAAGAGCCTCTCCCCCACAGAGCCCCTCCCCCAACACGCACATGACCAATGAGGGCAGAGCTCAGTCTGTGCCCCGATGGCAGGCTGACAGGCTGCAGGCAGGTGGTACTCTTCACAGTCTCACGGCTTCTTCCACAGAGGACGTGTTTTATGGATCTGTGGTCAGAGCGCTTCAGAAGTTCGTGCACTCGGAAGTTCAGAGCACTCTGTGGAATATAACAACAAGTGTGCCTCGAGCGGGTTCCTGAAACTTACCCACCCACCTTTAACACACACACTCATTACACACACTCACACACACTCACACACACACCCCCACCTTTAACACACACTCACACACACACCCCCACCTTTAACACAATATGAATCAAACTTCATTTATGAAGCGGACTCGATGCAGAATGACGCGCTGCACGTGTTGCATTATGGGATGTTCCAGAGGCCTCTTGAGGACTCAGTCTCTCTCCTCGAGGGAGCATGCTTCATGTTGAGGACTCAATCTCTCTCCTCGAGGGAGCATGCTTCATGTTGAGGACTCAGTCTCTCTCCTCGAGGGAGCATGCTTCATGTTGAGGCCTCAGTCTCTCTCCTCGAGGGAGCATGCTTCATGTTGAGGCCTCAGTCTCTCTCCTCGAGGGAGCATGCTTCATGTTGAGGACTCAGTCTCTCTCCTCGACGAGGGAGCATGCTTCATGTTGAGGACTCAGTCTCTCTCCTCGAGGGAGCATGCTTCATGTTGAGGACTCAGTCTCTCTCCTCGAGGGAGCATGCTTCATGTTGAGGCCTCAGTCTCTCTCCTCGAGGGAGCATGCTTCATGTTGAGGCCTCAGTCTCTCTCCTCGAGAGAGCATGCTTCATGTTGAGGCCTCAGTCTCTCTCCTCGAGAGAGCATGCTTCATGTTGAGGAAAGCGTGTTTTAGGAATGGGGTTAATATCTGTCACCTCCTGCATGCTGTGAGTTTCTAAAGCAGGGGTCGGCAACAGGCGGCCCGCGGTCCGGACCCAGACGCCGACCGATACGGACCCGAGCTCTACGGACCCGAGCTCTACGGACCCGACCGACACGGACCCGAGCTCTACGGACCCGAGCTATACGGACCCGAGCTCTACGGACCCGAGCTATACGGACCCGGACCCGAGCTCTACGGACCCGAGCTCTACGGACCCGAGCTCTACGGACCCGAGCTATACGGACCCGAGCTCTACGGACCCGAGCTATACGGACCCGGACCCGAGCTCTACGGACCCGAGCTCTACGGACCCGAGCTCTACGGACCCGAGCTATACGGACCCGAGCTCTACGGACCCGAGCTATACGGACCCGGACCCGAGCTATACGGACCCGAGCTATACGGACCTGAGCTCTACGGACCCGAGCTCTACGGACCCGAGTGATACGGACCCGAGCTATACGGACCCGGACCCGAGCTCTACGGACCCGAGCTCTACGGACCCGAGCTCTACGGACCCGAGCTATACGGACCCGAGCTCTACGGACCCGAGCTATACGGACCCGGACCCGAGCTCTACGGACCCGAGCTCTACGGACCCGAGCTCTACGGACCCGAGCTATACGGACCGTGGTGTATGTCTCGTCTGAAAGGAGTGCTGACAGAGAGCACCGGAAGCCGCTCCAGCCCTTCACATATTGCAATACCCACAAGGAGCCGTGCACGTGCCGCAGTGTGTGCGTGCCCGTGTCTTCAGCACAGAGGCATCTGTTAGCATCTGGTTAGCTCGCTATGCTAACGGGTTAAAGCGCTGTTCTCCAGCAGGAGGGAGAGAGCTCCCCGAGAGGCTCAGTGAGGTTCAGGCCACCTTGATGTGATCACTAGTTATTAATGAGACTAAATGAAAAACTGGTATAACATACTATATGACAGAAACAAAAACGCTGTTAAAAATAACAAGAATAGAGTTTAAAGGGGAGGGATTTGTAAAATATCCAAAGAGAAAGATCTGCTCCAGTTCCGTCTCATCTGGTGCTGAGAGGTGGATGGATAGATCTCCTGTTGCCCTCAGAGTGACCAGACTGATGCTTTCACCTCAATATTTTAAGCAAAGGTTGAGTCCATAATGTGTACGGCCCTCGGAGGATGCTGTAAACATCGAAAGGGAAAAGGTCTGCTGTAAGAATAACAACCCGTGATTTGTAACTTAAAGGTGGGGGGGGTACGTTTCAGGAACCGGCTCGAGACACACTTTGTGTTATTCCACGGAGTGCTCTGAACTAGGGCTGGGCGATTTTTTCGGTTTTCACGATTAATTTGCATTTTTACTTTCCTACGGTTTGTGAAATGGCTGAACCGAAAAAAACCGCGATTTTAAAACATTTCTAGACTTTAAGGGACTCCGTAGAAGCTTACTCTCTCACTTTCCAGAACACAAAGCTCAGCCACATCGCCGTGACGACCCGATCTGCAGCTGTTATGCTGTGTTCGTTGTTGAGCATAACAGAGGACTCAGACATTACATATATAACTGAACACGCCTTTTCTCCTCCTTATCTCTTTCATGACTTTTCATTTAATCTGGTTTTGAGCTGTGATCAATACTCGATACAGGAACAACTTCACGGCTGGTTTCATTTCCGGTAGTTCCGGTTGTTGTCTCATGCTACCCACGTCTGTAAACAAACGCATTCAAATAAACTGTACCTTCATTTAATATTCAGCCATAATAATATCTCTCGTCTGTACGGTAGCTGTAGTGCTGGAATCAGGAGGGTTTCCGTGTCATATCGCTGCTAAATTCACCTCTATAGTAAATGGTATATTAGCCACATGCTAAATGCTAACCGGAGGTGAAGGATTTTCAGAATAAAAGCTTAACAACTGCGCACGAGAACTTCTGGTTTTTCAGTATAAAACAGCATTTAAACTGACGGTGTGTTTAAGGTGCTTGTGCCATCACAACATTGATTTAATTTATAACACTGTGCGCATGTGCAGAGCTGCTGATTGTAGTATAGGCCATGTGACTACCCAATCACATTCACCGCTTCACCGACAGACGCACCGTAACCATGTCCACGAACACAGATGCAGAACTCGTTCCTAAGAAGGTGCTTCGGTCGTATGGAAGCGGTTCGGGAACAAGCGGTCACACAGAGAGCAAACAGCTGTTCTGTGTCAGTCTGCGGAAAGACGACTTAGAGAGTTAGAGGGATGTGATTTAGTTTGAGGGTATTTTTTTATTATTCATTTCATTATTTATTATTTGTTGTATTTCATTTACACGTGTTTTCAGGGATGGCCGACAAGAGATTTTTTTTTCAGTTTGATTTCAAAAAGTCTCTGCACACTGATGACAGCCAGGCGCCGCGGTGCCGCTTCATTTTATCTTGTTATTCTTGAACGACTGATTTGTTCACTTCGGCCCAGAATACTTGGTTATTTTTATTGTGTTATTAAAGAAAATATGTATTGAAATGTTGCCCTGGTTTGTTTAGAAACAAATCGAGGTTTAAATCGAAAATTGTCCGTTAGTTAAAAAAAATGGAGGTTTTATTTTTAGGCCAAATCGCCCAGCCCGACTCTGAACTCCCGAGAGCACGAGCATCTGAGGGCTCTGACGTCACTCTGAACTCCCGAGAGCACGAGCATCTGAGGGCTCTGACGTCACATCATACAGAACCGTCCTCTGTGGGAGGCCGTGGTGCTGAAGTACAGCCTGCCTCCATGTCGGCCCAGATCCACACTCCGGCAGGACAGGCTCGAGCTCGAGTCTCACTGAGCAGAACAGAGCGAGAGAGAGCGAGAGAAAGCGAGAGGGAGCGAGAGAAAGCGAGAGAGAAGCGAGAGGGAGCGAGAGAAAGCGAGAGGGAGAAAGCGAGAGAAAGCGAGAGAAAGCGAGAGAAAGCGAGAGAGAGAAAGCGAGAGAAAGCGAGAGAAAGCGAGAGGGAGCGAGAGGGAGCGAGAGAAAGCGAGAGGGAGAGAAGCGAGAGAGGGGCTGCGATGCGAGAGGGACGGAGAGAGAGGCCTGACTGCTCAGTGGTTCTGATGTACAGACTGGTTCTAGAATCTTCTGGAGTGCTGAGTCATGATGTGAAACGCTTACAGAGACAAAGGGCTCTCGAGCTGCTGCTAAGCTTTATTTTATTTATCTCAAATGAAGCACTTTGAGATGCTCACATTTCAAAAGCTATTTGATTTATTGTCTCTATTTGATTTGTAAATGCAGCGCGAGAGCAACATCACACACATCCGCATATTTAGTGTTAATAGACAATACATGCTGTTGTTTTGTACTTTCTGTATTAATTAATTGTTAATGTCCCGGACCTGCGCACGCGGACAAGACGCCTGCTCGAGAGGCATGGCGGGACATGTGTGTTTAAAAGGTGTGTTTAAATTCAAATAGTGAATTAGCATGTTCCTGAATGTGGAGGTAATTAATTTAATGTTATTTTGAGTTCATTAAATGTAATGTGTTTTTAATGAGTGTTTAAACGAAAAGTCATTATTATCATTTCCGGTTTTCCTCTCTTTGGATCTTTTGAACGCGAAGTGTGTTTTTAGGAGAAGTGTGTGTGTGTGTGTGTGTGTGTGTGTGTGTGTGTGTGTGTGTGTGTGTGTGTGTGCGTGTGTGTGTGTGTGTGTGTGTGTGTGTGTGTGTGTGTGTGTGCGTGCGTGCGTGTGTGTACCTTGACCTGGCTCTCCGTCATTCCCAGAGAATAGGCCAGCCTCGCGCGCTCCGGCCCCGCGAGGTACTTGGTCTGCTCGAAGGTTTTCTCCAGAGCGAAGATCTGCTGTCCGGAGAAGGTGGGCCGCGTGTGCTTCCGCTTCCCGTCCCGGTCCAGCAGCACCGAGCCGTGGTCTGGGGGGGGGGCACGGGTTAATACACACATGTTCAGAGGGGGGGGGGCACGGGTTAATACACACATGTACAGCCTGCAGGAGTGCGTGTGGCACCGTGCACACGAAGAACCATCGCTAAGGGTTCTAACTGGGCGTACACACGCACGTGCTGCTGTTTGTCTGTCGTTGGTTGTTGTTCTTGTTTTGTCTGCTTTGTCACGTGTTGTTGTTGTTGTTGTTGTCCCTAATGATCTCACCCGGAAGTAAAGATATATCTATTAAGGGAATAAAGCACGCGCGCACCCCGCTGGCCGCGGGAGAGCAACTGGTTCCTGACACGCGTTCTTCAGAGCAGAGCCGGGCCTCCGGAGGGGCACGCGGCCCAGAGACCCTGAGCGTGAGACCCCCCCCCCTGGCCTACATGTGTAATCAAATAAATGCTCTGCTCGCGCCTCTAACGTGTATTATTGTATGCGCGTGCACGTACGTGTTGTATGATGTGTAACGCTGTCTGCAGCCTGTCTGGCCCCGCGAGGACCCGGAAGCTGGTTACCGGAACAACAACGAGACTATTAGAAAACTAATATCCAGAATGTTTATTTAGCGTCTTGATTTCTCTTTTTAGAAACCTCTATTAGTCCCGCGACTTCTACACGCACTTCACGCACTGCCTGGTGTGAGGGCCACGCGCACGAGTCTCAGCTGGAGGGCAGGAGAGGGCAGAGAGGAGATATCCATCTCTCCATCTCTCTACACACGTCCTCTCTCGGCTGCAGGAGAACCGGAACCGGGTAAACACGTGAGAAAGCTCCGTTGGTCCCCCGGGACGTGCTCATCAGAAAGAACAAAAACTATAATAATAATAATAACAATAATAATAATAATAATAATAATAATAATAATAATAATAATAATAATAATAATAATAACAATAATAATAGCCTCATAGTAATAATAATAATAATAATAATAATAATAATAGCCTCATAGTAATAATATACTAATACTAATAATACATTACATTTGACAGCGCTCTTCCTAATGCACCAGAAACACAAACACTTCGCAGGAACCGAGGAGGAAACAAATGTCTCGAGACACGAGAGAGATGGACTGAATGTCCCGGTCGCGTTCTGAGAGCGCGGTGTTTCCCTAACGGAGACAGGGAGACCCGGACCGAGAGAGAGACTCAGAGGGTCTGGGGTCTGAGGGTCTGGGGTCTGGGGACAGAGGGACTGAGGGTCTGGGGACAGAGGGTCTGGGGACAGAGGGTCCCCGGCAGAAGGACATATAACCGCAGTTCAGGCTGAAAGTGAACTGAAGGAGAAACGAAAGTCATTTTGAGACAAAAAGGAAGAGGAATAAAAAGCGTGAATTTAGAATTCAGGAGAAACAGAAACAGAAATGTAAAATAGTTTAGAAAGAGACAGAGATTTAAAGAACAGCGAAAGAGCAGAGGACAGGGTGGATTGTGGGTAAATGAATACAGCGTTTCAACGGCCTGTTAGTTATTATATTATATATACATTATATATATATATATATATATATATATACGGGTTTTATCTTTTATATATTCACTGCATTTTATTCTTATTGCTCTCGTTGTTAAAAAGCCTCGTGTGCTCCGGAGAGCGCGCGAGAGCCTGTCTCGGGGGGCAGACCGCAGGAGGAGCATTTCATTATAATTATTACTTTGATAAAAACCTGTTTATTTGAGATGTAAATATATGAGTATTTAAGAGTTCCCATCTCGTCATTTAAACACTTTCTAACGTTAATAAAGTCATTCTTATTGAAACGGAATCTTCTCATAAACCCGCGTCTCTCAACAATTCAAGCTCTTATTTATTATATTGCTATTTAATAAAATAACTGCTTCCTGCTCAGACATGCCCCGTGTATTCTATTATGCTTAATTATTGCATTTAATAATAATATTAATTTAATAAAACCAGAAAGTCAAGTTTCTAAACAATGTAATCCTCAGAAACGCGGGAACGCGTTCCACTCTCGGAAATATTTAGGAAATGATTTGAGTTCCACTTTAACTAAATAACTAACCCTCTCTCCCTGCACGTGAAGCCGTCTCGCGGCGGCAGGTTTATTCTAGTATTTAATTAATGGAATAAATAACTATTTCCTTCCCGTTTCTAAATAACTTTCTCCGCAGAAATTGAATTTTAAAATGAATCGCAGACTCGTGTCCGCGCGCAGCCTCAGGGCTTCATCCTAATTGCTGCATTTATTTAACAAAACAACCAGTTTTAATAACTCTCCGCTCAGAATGTGAAGAAAGAGTTCCACTCACGGGGGGGAGCAGGAGAAGCGCGCGTCCCTCCAGTGGGGGGGGCGGGCTCTGCAGGACCCCGGGCCAGAAGAGGGGGGTCCGGCCCGCGGGAAGCTCGCTGAGGGGCTTCGGGTACCGGGGGCTGAAGAACAGTCCTGGGGGGTGGCACCGGGGGGCCAGCGCGGAGCCCAGCAGCCCCCCCGGGCAGGAGGCGCTTCCTCCGGCCAGCAGCAGCGCGGAGGGCCGGCTCAGGATGTCGTTAATCCCGTGGGGGGTCGCGGAGGAACACAGAGCCGAAGAACAGCCCTTCAGACCCGGGGAGCAACCGGCCACTCCCCCGGGGTTCGGAGAGGTGGAAGAGGAGCCGGAGGAGGAGAAGGCCGGGTACAGGGGGGGGGTCTTCATCTCATGAGCCATGCTGTGCAGAGCCGCCAGGGGGGGGGTTCCGAGGAGGAAGCTCTGCCCGTCCATCGAGGATAACATCACGGACTACCAGGAGGAGGAACACCGCGACACTGGAGCTCTGAGGCCGGGGGCAGAGCCCATCTCAGCCCGGGACATCCGGGGGAGAGAGGGAGCGGAGTGTGTGAGGAGGAGACTGGGGAGAGTGCGAGGAGAGGAGGAGTGTGTGGAGATAGGAGAGTGTGAGGAGGAGTGTGAGGAGGAGTGTGTGAGGTGTGTGTGAGAGAGAGGAGTGTGTGTGTGTGTGTGTGTGTGTGTGTGTGTGTGTGTGTGTGTGTGTGTGTGTGTGTGTGTGTGTGTGTGCGCGTGCGCGTTTGTGTGTGTGTGTGAGGTAATAGAACATGATCATCTGTCTATGAGCTGCACAGCAAACTTTACTCAGGACACCACGGGGGGAGACAGGGGGCTGCGCTGATTGGCTCCTCCGAAGGTGACGTGGCCGCTGGATTTAGGGGAGCCTCCTGATTGGCTGACTGGCTCAGTGCTAATCCTGGATGAGTAATCATTAATACCTAAACACACATACCTACACACACACACACGCACAGACACCCGCACACACACGCACATGCCCACACGCGCGCGCGCACACACACTCACGCACACACACACACACGTTGAAGAGAAGCAGCAACAAGCTGAGGCTAACAGTTCGATGTGTTTTATAATAATTAATAATGTGATTATTTGAATGTATTTATGTCTTTATTTAGTTTCAGTTATTCTTTAATACTCTGTGTTTTCTCCCGGCCTGTTTTACATTTTTTTAACTTTCACAAATTATACGGAATATATTTTATAATTATAATTGAATAAATATCTTGTTTTAATTATTGTTGTTGTCTCTAAATTATTATTACATTAAATACATCTCATTTAAACTTGAACTAACGCGTCAGAGCTAGGGTGCTGACCAGATCCCAACAAACCAAATGTGGGACAATGTGGGACAATGTGGGACAATGTGGGACAATGTGGGACAATGTGGGACAATGTGGGACAATGTGGGACACCCTCTCAGCAGCACCCCCCGGAAAACAAAACGTAACAAATATACAACAGAGCAGGAAGAGAAGTCAGAATGCAGTTTTGTAATAAAGAAAAGTAAACCAAGGCAGCAGGCATTACTCACTTCAAGTGTTTAGAAATGCATCTTCTTAATTCAACTCGTGTATCACCTGTACAAGGAGGCACAACATACATTAATAGATACAATAAAACCAACACTGGCCAGGAGGGAACAGAAACATAATAATACATCAAATGAAATAGCTTTCAGTTGTGTCCCTCACAGCAGAAGGTCCTTCTGTCCCCGAGACCCACTGGTGTCTCTGCCTCAGACAGCTCTCCAGAGGCAGGGGCACATCTGTTCTCATGGACGCTGCTGGTGTACGACCACATGACGTTTCCTTTACTATCTCAGAGTCTGGAGAAATGGTCGACGCTAGCTTGTCCCAGTCATGTGACCGGTCTGATGGGAGCGTTGCACTGTGGTAACACTGGTTATTCCTGCTGCTGCTCGTCTGAGTGGGAATGTCTCCACAGAGTGGGATGTCTCTTTTTGAGCGACACGTTTCTTGTGAGAATCGCATTCTCTGTGTCTTTTGACGTCGTATTCACCGCCGTGTGACATTTAAAATGACTCTTGCAAAGATTGCATCAACTCTCTGAGCGTCGCCCTGCACCGGCTGCACCCACGGGTACGTGTCTTCAGTCTGTGTTGTCTGTGCATCTTCTTTTCTTCTTAGCTGTAGTTTCAGTTTCCTCCATTTTCCATAACCTGCTGCGTCGCCTGCGTTCGTTGTTGTTGTTGTTTGGTGGGGTGGGGTGTGTGTGCTCATTGGGTAACACTTGACCAGCACCCGCCGTGTGTTACAGTTTGATTGACAGCAGACACAGCCCCCTGATGATAGCCTTCCCTGCGTTTCTCAACAGCCATTGGATGAATCTGATTTTAAAGAAAAGCGTTTTAGCCAATCAAAATGAACAAGTGTCCTCAGGTGCTTTGATGAACACCGACAAGTGTCCTCAGGTGCTTTGATGAACACCAACAAGTGTCCTCAGGTGCTTTGATGAACACCGACAAGTGTCCTCAGGTGCTTTGATGAACACCGACAAGTGTCCTCAGGTGCTTTGATGAACACCGACAAGTGTCCTGAGGTGCTTTGATGAACACCAACAAGTGTCCTCAGGTGCTTTGATGAACACCGACAAGTGTCCTCAGGTGCTTTGATGAACACCGACAAGTGTCCTCAGGTGCTTTGATGAACACCGACAAGTGTCCTCAGGTGCTTTGATGAACACCGACAAGTGTCCTCAGGTGCTTTGATGAACACCAACAAGTGTCCTCAGGTGCTTTGATGAACACCAACAAGTGTCCTCAGGTGCTTTGATGAACACCGACAAGTGTCCTCAGGTGCTTTGATGAACACCGACAAGTTCTCAGTGCTTTGATGACCGCAAGTGTCCTCAGGTGCTTTGATGAACACCGACAAGTGTCCTCAGGTGCTTTGATGAACACCGACAAGTGTCCTCAGGTGCTTTGATGAACACCGACAAGTGTCCTCAGGTGCTTTGATGAACACCGACAAGTGTCCTCAGGTGCTTTGATGAACACCGACAAGTGTCCTCAGGTGCTTTGATGAACACCGACAAGTGTCCTCAGGTGCTTTGATGAACACCGACAAGTGTCCTCAGGTGCTTTGATGAACACCGACAAGTGTCCTCAGGTGCTTTGATGAACACCGACAAGTGTCCTCAGGTGCTTTGATGAACACCGACAAGTGTCCTCAGGTGCTTTGATGAACACCGACAAGTGTCCTCAGGTGCTTTGATGAACACCGACAAGTGTCCTCAGGTGCTTTGATGAACACCAACAAGTGTCCTCAGGTGCTTTGATGAACACCGACAAGTGTCCTCAGGTGCTTTGATGAACACCGACAAGTGTCCTCAGGTGCTTTGATGAACACCAACAAGTGTCCTCAGGTGCTTTGATGAACACCAACAAGTGTCTCAGGTGCTTTGATGAACACTGTGCTGAACACACACAGTAACCAGGACTGTTCCGGAAGAGATCAGAACCTGCTGCATGCAGACAGGTGGAGGCATGGAGCTGGTCCCTCTCTGCCGCCACAGGCAGACTCCCCAAAGCACTTGGCCAGGGTTTAAACATGTTAAGCCCCTCCCCCTAGGGCAAGCCACTATGTATACCCCTAACCAGTGTCATTCTAATCTACACACACATTCACGACGCAAGACAAATGACCCAAACACACCACATCACATAGGTCAACACATCATCTCTCTGACCACAGAAGCCCCAAACAATAACAATAACATGTTTATACTCGCATGAAAAGTGCCCCCGCGCGCACGCTCTACATGGTATGCTCCACTTGAGCCAGGTGTTCCCCTGACTGAGCCTCAAGGCTGCTTCTGTCCGTGGCTCTGTGTGGCCTCACAGCCTTAGGAGAGGCTCAGCAGGCTACTTCAAACAGACTTCCAGTAAATCTGTTTTGAACAAACAATGACTTGGTTTTATTTGATCAGATGTGTGTTTCCCTCAGTGTGGCTGTTACCCCGCCGCTATGCCCACTGGGACGAAGGCTTCCTCCTCCTCTTCTTCACAGTCTCACCTCTACCTCCTGACCGACATCAGCCGCACTTTGTGTTCACTTCTCTGTTTCAGTAATAAAGCAGGACTGTTGTTGCCGTAGTTACGCGAGAGGAGGGGCTCAGGACACTGACCTGTACGTTTCACTTTCCTTCTGATGTCGTGTTCTCTTCTCTTTACTCAACAACAACACACTGACCCTCGTGTTTGTTTGTGTGTCTGATTAATGAACACAAGCTGGACTCCGTCAGGCCCGAGGGTCGGAGCAGCTCGTTCGCTTTACACAATATTACACCCGGAAGTGAGTTTTCTCTGCGCTTCGCTGACTAACCCGTGACAGTCCTCGAGCTCTGATTGGAGCGTGTGCCGAGCCTCGAGCAGCACTGAAACGGGATGGAACCACGGCAGACTGTCCAAAACTGGATTTGAACGTTAAAATAAGTGCTTACACATACAGTAGTTAACATTGCAGGAAAGCAATATATTAGTACTTTGTCAGGCTTAGTATTTATACCCCCAAAGCTTTTTTCGTATTCAAAATAAGACCTTAACCTAAAGTATTCTTTAATGTTTAAATAAAGCCTTATTAGTTTGTCTGTCTGTGTCTCCTATTAATATCTAATAATACAAATAATACATTTCAATAACTTGCTTTAACCACCAGGGGTCCCTTTCTATCAGCTGTGCGCCGTTATGGTGTACATACAGCCTAGTCAGCCGAGTTAGTGTTGATACCTCAAGGAGACGTGTTGTGTGAAGAGAAATGTAAGATGTTGTTTAATGGCTGATATATTTATGATCCACGTCACGTGTCCAGTCCTCCTGTCGGTCCAGAGGTCTTCTCATCAGGGCTCTAAATACAGAACTACGGCAGATGTGTAACGTGATGCAGCCGCACCGTGTATCACATGCCGTCTGTGACGAAAAGCAAGAGCACTCGGAATAAAGTATTATTTTATTTTTTCAATGTTTGCAGATTTCACATCACATGAACACCATATCCCAGCGTGCATTGCGGCTAAACCATCCAATCACAGAGCTTGAGGACTATCACGGCGTTTGAGCGAAGCGGAGAGAAGACCCTCGGTCTGACCGACTCCGAAAGTCAGACATTATACAAACAAACAAACAAACAAACAAACAAACAAACACGAGGATAAGTGTTTATTGTTGAGTAAATAGAAGAGAACACTAGATTAGAAGGAAAGTGAAACGATACAGAGGTCAGTGTCTGAGCCCCTCCTCTCCCGTAACTACGGCAACAACAGTCCTGCTTTATTCAATGAAACAGAGAAGTGAACACAAAGTGCGGCTGATGTCGGTCAGAGGTTGATGACGCTGTGAGAAACGGATCTGAGGAGAGCTTCCTGCTCGATCCCAACCCGTCTATCACCAGCGTTCAGGCAGCTCTGTGCACGCCCATGGGGCGCTGAAGGACCCCTGTGGTGCCGACAGGGGTCCTGCATGACGTCACCCTCCCTCTGTCTGTTACACTTACATCGCAGAGACTCCGCTCAGTAAGCATCACGTTCACTTTCAGACTTCCAGAGATATCCCAGAATGCATCACGTTCACTTTCAGACTGCCAGAGATATCCCAGAATGCATCACGTTCACTTTCAGACTTCCAGAGATATCCCAGAATAATCACATTTCCCAACATGGAGTCGACGGAGAGCTCATCTGCTAACTGCTCCTTCTTCCTCTCTCTCAGAAACCTCACTCCAACTTCAAAATGTTTCACGTCTTTCTGACGTTATTCGTGTAAAACATGTTTTAATCTGATTCTTGCTCTCAGAGATATCAACACGTTCAGACCTGGTTCTGGAGGTTCTTCACGTTCACATGAACGAGTGGAGGCGTCTCAGCTGGAGGCGGAGCGCCTGAGACGTTCTCCATTTGTTTAAACTGCCCAGACCCCACATCCCTGAGACATCGGTCATCCAGACTCACGGAGGGTCCTGCCCCCAGGTAGAGGTTAGGGTCCTGCCCCAGGTAGAGGTTAGGGTCCTGCCCCCAGGTAGAGGTTAGGGTCCTGCCCCCAGGTAGAGGTTAGGGTCCTGCCCCCAGGTAGAGGTTAGGGTCCTGCCCCTCAGGTAGAGGTTAGGGTCCTGCCCCAGGTAGAGGTTAGGGTCCTGCCCCCAGGTAGAGGTTAGGGTCCTGCCCTCAGGTAGAGGTTAGGGTCCTGCCTCCAGGTAGAGGTTAGGGTCCTGCCCCCCAGGTAGAGGTTAGGGTCCTGCCCCCAGGTAGAGGTTAGGGTCCTGCCCCCAGGTAGAGGTTAGGGTCCTGCCCTCAGGTAGAGGTTAGGGTCCTGCCCCCAGGTAGAGGTTAGGGTCCTGCCCCCAGGTAGAGGTTAGGGTCCTGCCCCCAGGTAGAGGTTAGGGTCCTGCCCTCAGGTAGAGGTTAGGGTCCTGCCCTCAGGTAGAGGTTAGGGTCCTGCCTCCAGGTAGAGGTTAGGGTCCTGCCCTCAGGTAGAGGTTAGGGTCCTGCCCCAGGTAGAGGTTAGGGTCCTGCCCCCAGGTAGAGGTTAGGGTCCTGCCCCAGGTAGAGGTTAGGGTCCTGCCCCCAGGTAGAGGTTAGGGTCCTGCCCTCCCAGGTAGAGGTTAGGGTCCTGCCTCCAGGTAGAGGCTAGGGTCCTCAACAGCTGACCCTAACCTCTACCTGAGGGCAGGACCCACACACACACAGACACACACACAGACACGCACACACACGCACGCACGCACACACACCACACACACACCACACACACACATGCTCACACACACCACACACACACACACACACACATGCTCACACACACGCACACACGCACACACACACACACACACGCACACTGAAACAATGAGAGTGACCTGGAAGCAGCAGGAGGAACAAAGTGGCTTCAAAGGATGCTCAGAGGTGATCAGGGATCTGGTCTTCAGTCAAAGCAGCAGGTGATCACTGGAGGACTCTCTCTCTGGCGCAGAGCAGCAGCGCCCCCTGCTGGTCTATTTTGACTTAAACAGATATATTCTTGCACTTTAACTTTATCTGCATTTTGATATTTATATTCAGATATTTATCTCTTTTACGTTTTTATCATAAAGCGGCAGAAAGTACTTTGAACGGTACATGAGGTACTTTCACACACTGAAGTACATGTACTCAAGTACTTACAAATCCCTCAGTACTTTAACTAATACTTTAAGGGAGGATGTTAGGAGAG
>CM070435.1:777486-810308 GCA_036324595.1 Champsocephalus gunnari | reverse complement strand
ATTCTAATCTACACACACATTCACGACGCAAGACAAATGACCCAAACACACCACATCACATAGGTCAACACATCATCTCTCTGACCACAGAAGCCCCAAACAATAACAATAACATGTTTATACTCGCATGAAAAGTGCCCCCGCGCGCACGCTCTACATGGTATGCTCCACTTGAGCCAGGTGTTCCCCTGACTGAGCCTCAAGGCTGCTTCTGTCCGTGGCTCTGTGTGGCCTCACAGCCTTAGGAGAGGCTCAGCAGGCTACTTCAAACAGACTTCCAGTAAATCTGTTTTGAACAAACAATGACTTGGTTTTATTTGATCAGATGTGTGTTTCCTCAGTGTGGCTGTTACCCCGCCGCTATGCCCACTGGGACGAAGGCTTCCTCCTCCTCTTCTTCACAGTCTCACCTCTACCTCCTGACCGACATCAGCCGCACTTTGTGTTCACTTCTCTGTTTCAGTAATAAAGCAGGACTGTTGTTGCCGTAGTTACGCGAGAGGAGGGGCTCAGGACACTGACCTGTACGTTTCACTTTCCTTCTGATGTCGTGTTCTCTTCTCTTTACTCAACAACAACACACTGACCCTCGTGTTTGTTTGTGTGTCTGATTAATGAACACAAGCTGGACTCCGTCAGGCCCGAGGGTCGGAGCAGCTCGTTCGCTTTACACAATATTACACCCGGAAGTGAGTTTTCTCTGCGCTTCGCTGACTAACCCGTGACAGTCCTCGAGCTCTGATTGGAGCGTGTGCCGAGCCTCGAGCAGCACTGAAACGGGATGGAACCACGGCAGACTGTCCAAAACTGGATTTGAACGTTAAAATAAGTGCTTACACATACAGTAGTTAACATTGCAGGAAAGCAATATATTAGTACTTTGTCAGGCTTAGTATTTATACCCCCAAAGCTTTTTTCGTATTCAAAATAAGACCTTAACCTAAAGTATTCTTTAATGTTTAAATAAAGCCTTATTAGTTTGTCTGTCTGTGTCTCCTATTAATATCTAATAATACAAATAATACATTTCAATAACTTGCTTTAAACCACCAGGGGTCCCTTTCTATCAGCTGTGCGCCGTTATGGTGTACATACAGCCTAGTCAGCCGAGTTAGTGTGATACCTCAAGGAGACGTGTTGTGTGAAGAGAAATGTAAGATGTTGTTTAATGGCTGATATATTTATGATCCACGTCACGTGTCCAGTCCTCCTGTCGGTCCAGAGGTCTTCTCATCAGGGCTCTAAATACAGAACTACGGCAGATGTGTAACGTGATGCAGCCGCACCGTGTATCACATGCCGTCTGTGACGAAAAGCAAGAGCACTCGGAATAAAGTATTATTTAATTTTTTCAATGTTTGCAGATTTCACATCACATGAACACCATATCCCAGCGTGCATTGCGGCTAAACCATCCAATCACAGAGCTTGAGGACTATCACGGCGTTTGAGCGAAGCGGAGAGAAGACCCTCGGTCTGACCGACTCCGAAAGTCAGACATTATACAAACAAACAAACAAACAAACAAACAAACAAACACGAGGATAAGTGTTTATTGTTGAGTAAATAGAAGAGAACACTAGATTAGAAGGAAAGTGAAACGATACAGAGGTCAGTGTCTGAGCCCCTCCTCTCCCGTAACTACGGCAACAACAGTCCTGCTTTATTCAATGAAACAGAGAAGTGAACACAAAGTGCGGCTGATGTCGGTCAGAGGTTGATGACGCTGTGAGAAAGGATCTGAGGAGAGCTTCCTGCTCGATCCCAACCCGTCTATCACCAGCGTTCAGGCAGCTCTGTGCACGCCCATGGGGCGCTGAAGGACCCCTGTGGTGCCGACAGGGGTCCTGCATGACGTCACCCTCCTCTGTCTGTTACACTTACATCGCAGAGACTCCGCTCAGTAAGCATCACGTTCACTTTCATACTTCCAGAGATATCCCAGAATGCATCACGTTCACTTTCATACTTCAGAGATATCCCAGAATGCATCACGTTCACTTTCAGACTTCCAGAGATATCCCAGAATGCATCACGTTCACTTTCAGACTTCAGAGATATCCCAGAATGCATCACGTTCACTTTCAGACTTCCAGAGATATCCCAGAATAATCACATTCCCAACATGGAGTCGACGGAGAGCTCATCTGCTAACTGCTCCTTCTTGCTCTCTCTCAGAAACCTCACTCCAACTTCAAAATGTTTCACGTCTTTCTGACGTTATTCGTGTAAAACATGTTTTAATCTGATTCTTGCTCTCAGAGATATCAACACGTTCAGACCTGGTTCTGGAGGTCCTTCACGTTCACATGAACGAGTGGAGGCGTCTCAGCTGGAGGCGGAGCGCCTGAGACGTTCTCCATTTGTTTAAACTGCCCAGACCCCACATCCCTGAGACACCGGTCATCCAGACTCACGGAGGGTCCTGCCCCCAGGTAGAGGTTAGGGTCCTGCCCCAGGTAGAGGTTAGGGTCCTGCCCCCAGGTAGAGGTTAGGGTCCTGCCCCCAGGTAGAGGTTAGGGTCCTGCCCCCAGGTAGAGGTTAGGGTCCTGCCCCCAGGTAGAGGTTAGGGTCCTGCCCCCAGGTAGAGGTTAGGGTCCTGCCCTCAGGTAGAGGTTAGGGTCCTGCCCCTCAGGTAGAGGTTAGGGTCCTGCCTCCAGGTAGAGGTTAGGGTCCTGCCCCCAGGTAGAGGTTAGGGTCCTGCCCCCAGGTAGAGGTTAGGGTCCTGCCCTCAGGTAGAGGTTAGGGTCCTGCCTCCAGGTAGAGGTTAGGGTCCTGCCCCCAGGTAGAGGTTAGGGTCCTGCCCCCAGGTAGAGGTTAGGGTCCTGCCCTCAGGTAGAGGTTAGGGTCCTGCCCTCAGGTAGAGGTTAGGGTCCTGCCTCCAGGTAGAGGTTAGGGTCCTGCCCCAGGTAGAGGTTAGGGTCCTGCCCCCAGGTAGAGGTTAGGGTCCTGCCCCCAGGTAGAGGTTAGGGTCCTGCCCCAGGTAGAGGTTAGGGTCCTGCCCCCAGGTAGAGGTTAGGGTCCTGCCTCCAGGTAGAGGTTAGGGTCCTGCCTCCAGGTAGAGGCTAGGGTCCTCAACAGCTGACCCTAACCTCTACTGAGGGCAGGACCCACACACACACAGACACACACACAGACACGCACACACACGCACGCACGCACACACACACACACACACACACACACACATGCTCACACACACGCACACACACACACACACACATGCTCACACACACGCACACACGCACACACACACACACACACGCACACTGAAACAATGAGAGTGACCTGGAAGCAGCAGGAGGAACAAAGTGGCTTCAAAGGATGCTCAGAGGTGATCAGGGATCTGGTCTTCAGTCAAAGCAGCAGGTGATCACTGGAGGACTCTCTCTCTGGCGCAGAGCAGCAGCGCCCCCTGGGAGCCCCCTGCGGTCTATTTTGACTTAAACAGATATATTCTTGCACTTTAACTTTATCTGCATTTTGATATTTATATTCAGATATTTATCTCTTTTACGTTTTTATCATAAAGCGGCAGAAAGTACTTTGAACGGTACATGAGGTACTTTCACACACTGAAGTACATGTACTCAAGTACTTACAAATCCCTCAGTACTTTAACTAATACTTTAAGGGAGGATGTTAGGAGAGGATGTTAGGAGAGGATGTTAAGAGAGGATGTTAAGGGAGGATGTTAAGGGAGGATGTTAAGGGAGGATGTTAAGGGAGTATGTTAAGGGAGGATGTTAAGAGAGGATGTTAAGGGAGGATGTTAAGAGAGGATGTTAGGAGAGGATGTTAAGGGAGGATGTTAAGGGAGTATGTTAAGGGAGGATGTTAAGGGAGGATGTTAAGGGAGGATGTTAAGAGAGGATGTTAAGAGAGGATGTTAAGGGAGGATGTTAAGAGAGGATGTTAAGGGAGGATGTTAAGAGAGGATGTTAAGAGAGGATGTTAAGGGAGTATGTTAAGGGAGGATGTTAAGGGAGGATGTTAAGGGAGGATGTTAAGAGAGGATGTTAAGAGAGGATGTTAAGGGAGGATGTTAAGAGAGGATGTTAAGGGAGGATGTTAGGGAGGATGTTAAGGAGGATGTTAAGGGAGGATGTTAGGGAGGATGTTAAGGGAGAGTTAGGAGAGATGTTAGGGAGGATGTTAAGGGAGGATGTTAAGGAGGATGTTAAGGGAGGATGTTAAGGGAGGATGTTAAGGGAGGATGTTAAGGGAGGATGTTAAGGGAGGATGTTAAGGGAGAGATGTTAGGAGAGGATGTTAAGGGAGGATGTTAGGGAGGATGTTAAGGGAGGATGTTAGGGAGGATGTTAGGGAGGATGTTAGGGAGGATGTTAAGGGAGGATGTTAAGGGAGGATGTTAGGGAGGATGTTAAGGGAGGATGTTAAGGGGAGGATGTTAGGGAGGATGTTAAGGGAGATGTTAAGAGAGGATGTTAGGAGAGGATGTTAAGGGAGGATGTTAAGGGAGGATGTTAGAGAGGATGTTAGGGAGATGTTAAGGGAGGATGTTAGGGGAGGATGTTAAGGGAGGATGTTAGGGAGGATGTTAAGGGAGGATGTTAAGGGAGGATGTTAGGGAGGATGTTAAGGGAGGATGTTAGGGAGGATGTTAGAGAGGATGTTAAGGGAGGATGTTAGGGAGGATGTTAGGGAGGATGTTAAGGGGAGAGGATGTTAGGGAGAGATGTTAAGGGAGGATGTTAAGGGGAGAGATGTTAAGGGAGGATGTTAAGGGAGGATGTTAGGAGAGGATGTTAGGAGAGATGTTAGGGAGGATGTTAAGGGAGGATGTTAAGGGAGATGTTAGGGAGGATGTTAGGGGAGATGTTAGGGAGGATGTTAAGAGAGGATGTTAAGGGAGGATGTTAAGGGAGGATGTTAGGGAGGATGTTAGAGAGATGTTAGGAGGATGTTAAGAGAGGATGTTAAGGGAGATGTTAGGGAGGATGTTAGGGAGGATGTTAAGGGAGGATGTTAGGGAGAGATGTTAAGGGAGGATGTTAGGGAGATGTTAAGGGAGGATGTTAGGGGAGAGATGTTAAGGGAGAGATGTTAAGGGAGAGATGTTAGGGAGGATGTTAGGGAGGATGTTAAGGGAGGATGTTAAGGGAGGATGTTAAGGGAGGATGTTAGGGAGAGATGTTAAGGGAGGATGTTAAGAGAGGATGTTAAGGGAGGATGTTAAGGGAGGATGTTAGGGAGGATGTTAAGGGAGGATGTTAAGGGAGGATGTTAGGAGGAGAGGATGTTAGGGAGGATGTTAAGAGAGGATGTTAAGGGAGGATGTTAGGGAGGATGTTAGGGAGGATGTTAGGGAGGATGTTAGGGAGGATGTTAAGGGAGGATGTTAAGGGAGGATGTTAAGGGAGATGTTAAGGGAGGATGTTAGGGGAGGATGTTAAGGGAGGATGTTAAGGGAGGATGTTAAGGGAGGATGTTAAGGGAGGATGTTAAGAGAGGATGTTAGGGAGGATGTTAGAGAGGATGTTAAGGGAGGATGTTAAGGAGGATGTTAGGGGAGGATGTTAGGGAGGATGTTAGGGAGAGATGTTAGGGAGGATGTTAGGGAGGATGTTAAGGGAGGATGTTAAGGGAGGATGTTAGGGAGATGTTAGGGAGGATGTTAAGGGAGAGATGTTAAGGGAGATGTTAAGGGAGGATGTTAAGAGAGGATGTTAGGGAGGATGTTAAGGGAGGATGTTAGGGGAGGATGTTAAGGGAGGATGTTAGGGAGTATGTTAAGGGAGGATGTTAAGGGAGATGTTAGGGAGGATGTTAAGAGAGGATGTTAGGGAGGATGTTAAGGGAGGATGTTAAGGGAGGATGTTAAGGGAGTATGTTAAGGGAGGATGTTAAGGGAGGATGTTAAGGAGGATGTTAGGGAGGATGTTAAGGAGGATGTTAAGGGAGGATGTTAAGGAGAGGATGTTAAGGGAGTATGTTAGGGAGGATGTTAGGGAGGATGTTAAGGGAGATGTTAGGAGGATGTTAAGGGAGATGTTAAGGGAGGATGTTAGGGAGGATGTTAAGAGAGGATGTTAAGGGAGGATGTTAAGAGAGGATGTTAAGGGAGGATGTTAAGGGAGGATGTTAGGGAGGATGTTAAGGGAGGATGTTAAGGGAGGATGTTAAGGGAGGATGTTAAGGGAGGATGTTAAGGGAGGATGTTAGGGAGATGTAGAGGATGTTAGGGAGAGATGTTAGGGAGAGTATGTTAGGGAGGATGTTAGGGGATGTTAAGGGAGGATGTTAGGAGAGGATGTTAGGGAGATGTTAAGAGAGGATGTTAAGGGGAGGATGTTAAGGAGAGGATGTTAAGAGAGGATGTTAAGGGAGAGATGTTAAGGGAGGATGTTAGGGGAGGATGTTAAGGGAGGATGTTAAGGGAGGATGTTAAGGGAGGATGTTAAGGGAGTATGTTAAGGGAGGATGTTAGGGGAGGATGTTAAGGGAGGATGTTAGGAGGATGTTAAGGGAGATGTTAGGGAGGATGTAGGAGGATGTTAAGGGAGGATGTTAAGGGAGGATGTTAGGGAGATGTTAGGGAGATGTTAGGGAGGATGTTAGGGAGGATGTTAAGGGAGGATGTTAAGGGAGGATGTTAAGGGAGTATGTTAGGGAGGATGTTAGGGAGGATGTTAAGGAGGAGTTAGGAGGATGTTAGGAGGATGTTAAGAGAGGATGTTAAGGGAGGATGTTAAGGAGGATGTTAAGGGAGTATGTTAAGGGAGGATGTTAAGGGAGGATGTTAAGAGAGGATGTTAAGGGAGGATGTTAGGGAGGATGTTAAGGGAGGATGTTAAGGGAGGATGTTAAGGGAGTATGTTAAGGGAGGATGTTAAGGGAGGATGTTAAGGGAGGATGTTAGGGAGGATGTTAAGGAGGATGTTAAGGGAGGATGTTAAGGGAGGATGTTAAGAGAGGATGTTAGGGAGGATGTTAAGGGAGGATGTTAAGGGAGGATGTTAAGGGAGGATGTTAAGGGAGGATGTTAAGGAGGATGTTAAGGAGGATGTTAAGGGAGGATGTTAAGAGAGGATGTTAAGGGAGGATGTTAAGGGAGTATGTTAGGGAGATGTTAAGGGAGGATGTTAAGAGAGGATGTTAAGGGAGGATGTTAAGAGAGGATGTTAAGGGAGGATGTTAAGAGAGGATGTTAAGGGAGTATGTTAAGGGAGGATGTTAAGGGAGGATGTTAGGGAGTATGTTAAGGGAGGATGTTAAGGGAGGATGTTAAGGGAGGATGTTAAGGGAGGATGTTAAGGGAGTGAGAGGATGTTAAGGGAGGATGTTAGGGAGATGTTAAGGAGGATGTTAAGGGAGGATGTTAAGGGAGGATGTTAAGGGAGGATGTTAAGGAGGATGTTAAGGGAGATGTTAAGAGAGGATGTTAAGGGAGGATGTTAAGGGAGGATGTTAAGGGAGTATGTTAAGGGAGATGTTAAGGAGGATGTTAAGGGAGTATGTTAAGAGAGGATGTTAAGGGAGGATGTTAAGGGAGGATGTTAAGGAGGATGTTAAGGGAGGATGTTAAGGGAGTATGTTAAGAGAGGATGTTAAGAGTATGTTAAGAGAGGATGTTAAGGGAGGATGTTAAGGGAGGATGTTAAGGGAGTATGTTAAGGGAGGATGTTAAGGGAGGATGTTAAGGGAGGATGTTAAGGGAGGAAAACGTGTTCCTTTCTCGTGCGCACGCGACACTAATCCATTATCCTGACTTTATTTTTGAATCCACTTCCTATCAACCAGTGCGCCAAGGAGGAAGTGCAGCACACAGTGGACCAACATTTCAATCCAGACGTTTTGAAATGACCGTGGAAAGTTTAATTCGGGTATATTTTAATCTCGGACTTCCTTATAAGGACATTACGGTCCTGCTTGCACGTCGTCACCGTTACATTCTCTCAGAACGTTCGTATTTTCAGGCAGCTCATCCAAGTCCAACCCATAGACAATGGCAGGGGAGGTGGACATATTCACGTTCCTGAAAAGGCGAAATATACCCGATAATATCGCCAATCAACTGAAAGATGACGAGGTAAGTTATTCTGCCGTTTACCTGCTGCATGCTCTCACAGCTACATGTAGCATCACACTGTTTTAGCCTATAGGCCGATTCGTTAGCCTCATTTAGCTAACTTGCTAGTATAGTAACGTTGTTTACATTTCTTCTGCTTTCTCCAGATCGACATTAACGTCATAAATGTCATGACTGGTGAGGAGCTGGGCGAAATATATTGAGAGATATGGTGACCGACTTGCACTGCGAGCCTTTTGTCGGCAAATAACGGGGACAAACGAAACGACAGTTAAGTCATCTCTCACGGAGAACATAGGAGTCAGACTACAGGGGAACGGGGAACCGCTGGTAGTTGAAATGGGAAACAGGGGAAAGGGGGAGGCGAATGGTGAACAGGGGAAAGGGGAACAGGGGAATAGGAGTGGAAGGGGAAACAGGGGAAGGGGAAAAGGCGAAAGGGGGAAGGGGGAAAGGGGAACAGGTTGGAAGGGGAAAGGGGGAAAAGGCGAAAGGGGGAAGGGGAACGAGGAACAGGGAACGGGGAAAGGGTGAAAGGGGGAAAAGGGAACAGGGAAAGGGGAAAAGGGGAAACGGGAACAGGGAAAGGGGAACAGGGGGAAAATGAGACAGGATAAAGGGGGAATCGTTTAGGGGCGGAAGGGGGAAGTTGCGGACAAGTGGGGCACAGGTTCCCGGGGCCCGTGGCACAGCCTTTCCCAATGAGTACCGTGGGCACCCCGTTTCCCTTGGCCCCGTGGCCAGTGGAACCGTCGCCTGGGTACAGGAGCCACATTTATCACACGTTTCCACGTTGCCCGTTGTCCCCTTTGCATCGGTTGGTCCCTTCCCTTGTCACTTTTCCCCCTTGGGCCCATGGTTCCTTTTCCCTTTTCACCCCCACATTACCACCCCCACCATTGTCCAACCCCTCAATGACCGCAGCTGTCAAAATAGTTTACCTGTTACCTTACACGGTTTGCCCGTTTGGCCCGCCTAACCGGTTTCACCTCGATATTATTGCCCCTTATTTTGTCTCCATTTTACCCTGTTTCCCTGTCTTGTTCACTTTTCCCCACTTTTCACAATTTTACGGAGGTTCCTCCCCAGTGATAAGTACCCAGCCCACCAGTCAACACCCCCGCCACCGCACTGCTGGAGTTCCACATTATCATGTTCCACCCTCACCACCAAAAGGGGACAAAAATCACCAATGAGACGACCCCGTTGCCCTGATTTGAGTTGCCAGCGGCCACACGTCATACCATATTCTATGCACAGTACCTCCGAAATGTAGATCTATAGCAACAAACAGGAAAAATGACCGGCCATTTTTACCTTAGTCCAAAAGGGAATACTGCCAAAGGACTGCAGAAAAGACTCAAGATAGACTCATACTAAACTAATGAGTCAACAAGTGCTCTCAGAACTTCCCAAAATATTATAATAAAGGAAACCCAGGCAACAATGCATAAATTACGAATCCAATGAACGGGGGGGAGTGGGGGGAGGGTAAACGCATCGACGCGCTGCTCCAAGGAAAAATAAGTGGCATACAAAAGATACACCACTGGCTTAAAGGAATGAAGGATTTTGTCCAACAATAATGCTCTCAGACTCTGGAGAAACTGAACACATACTTTCTAGTCAAATTTTATACTTTTCTGGTACCTTGATTTAATAACGAGCCACGCACCAACTAAAAGGCCCCACAGAGCGACCAGACACGGAGTGCTCATAATATGTTCTATAATTATAAACCACTTTATGAAATACAGTCCAAAAACGTAATGATGAGGAATCACTAAACGACATAATTATACTAACCAATCTGATCAACGTAATAAGGAAAGTATAAACATAACCAAAAAAAGAACCTACAAATAACTGAAAAAAAACAGCATAAGTCAGTAGCTAGCATCTTATAAACACTCCAATTCACAAAACCAAAAAGATGAATCTGAGGCCCATCCAAAAAAGAAAATGACATACATAGAGATTAAAATACAATGTATGAACGAAAAAAGAGCAACAATACCGAATAACTGCACCCTTTTGCACCTCTTACCACCCCAGCAAAAAATCATTAACAAAATGGACATGTTCATAATCTCCACAATGTAAAACATAACACAAACCAAAGAATAATAAAAACGATTGAAATTCTCAGATCCGAGTAATAGTTTGAAGTTATGAAGACTGCTCAGTATGAAATAAATCTATTGGCTCATCACATCTACTATTAATACGACATTACTTGGAACTTGTGCTCTAAATCCCCAAACCATAACAACTATATAAATGAACATCTGCCAGATGAAAACAAAGACCCATCATTCATTGACTAAAGCACGCTCATAAATTCAAACTAAAAGGAGCATATGAATAAGCAGAAGACTGACAGTGAGTACCCTAGAGATATCATCCTCTCTAGGAATACGGCAGCAATCATCCAAGGGTATGAGAGAACCTCAAGAATCCAAACCACGCCCCAGCGAACTCGGGTAGGCAGGTCACACCGTCATTTAAAAGTATATAGCTAGTGTTGTACATACTTTAGTACATATTTATATAGCAATGTTGTCCGATTTTTTTTACAACTTTAGGTTGAAAGCAGCGGCTATTTATGATAATAGGAGCAGTAATAACTGCTTAATGAAAATACTAACCAACCAAACAGAATCAAGCAATGTGGACTCATTTTTGAAAACTTCGCTAATGAGCATATATTTTATACTTAGGGAAGTGAAAAATCAAGTTTGAATACTTGACATTTTAACATTTTAACAAAAACAGTTATTAAAATACAAGACCCGAATTTAAGCTTACAATCTATTTTATATGTATGCCTATTATTTAATTTAAACTCTGATAGAAGGAAGTACAGTGGACAGACAGGGTTGATTGATGTTAGTATAGAATAAAAGAGCCCTGCGTATTAAAAAGTGTCATGTATGTGTCATGCAACAGCTTCGATTAGAATATACATCACAAGTCTGAGTACAACTAAGACGTAAAAAAAGGGGATGCAATAGCACTAACATAAAGACAAAAGCCTCACACTAAAGATAAACCCAAACGTCCACCCTCCTTTAAACAACCAAAACACATACCCCGCAAACCCCCACCATTTCCTAAACAACAGCACAAAACTACCCCCACTAAAATCTCATTCCCCACACACCACATACCCACATATACGCCACAGTCTTATAATCAACCCACCCGCTAGTATCACAACCGTGAAGCAAAGCAAGAAACATACAACCATTACACCAAGCAATCAACGGTCCACAGTTATAATGATAACTTTATTATTTGTTTCATTTCATTTGACCCAGACAAGAGAATCGGTTGAGAAAGTGCTGAAGACATAGATGAGGAGGACTTAGTGGACTCTTCTCACGGATGGGCTCACGCCGTCCGCCCTCTAAAGACAACATAAGGGTAGTCATGGCGCACAGAGCCAAAGTTCACCCTTGACTGTTTCCACTCCAGGGTTCACGATGCTGTGCCGAGGCTATTAATGGAGCTGCATGAGGACACCAACAGGGAAGTGGCCCAGATGATGGAGCCGTCAGATGAAAGCCTGAATCCACAGGAACAGGCAGCCCTCACTTACCGGCTACGGTACGCGAGAAGCCTCGACCAAAGAAAACTGGAGATCTTCTTGCGCTCCTGCCCAGGGTCCTCTGTGCTATGCAGGGACAGCACTGAAGGGACTTTGAACAGGTAGTGTGGGTTAAGTCGCAGGCCTGTGGCACACGCGTGTGGAGTCGCCATGCACTTACAGCTCCTACCCAGATAATAATAATAATAATAATAATTCCTTGCATTTATTATAGCGCTGTTTCCAGTGCTCAAAGCGCTTCACATATACACATTACACATATGTTTTATACATGCAATGGTCACTGTGGACAATACCCACAGGAGCAGGTTCAGGTGAAGTGTCTTGCCCAATGACACAACGGCTCTACAGACGCAGCAGCGGCGGGTTTCACCCCTTGATCTGATGATCAGTGCACAGCGCACTGCGCCACACCGTCCATCTTCACGCCTCGAGGTCATCGAGGCGCTTTAGTACACATTAGTATTATACGTGTACTGTGGACAATACCCACAGGAGCACCTCCGGGTGAAGTGCCTTGCCCAAGGACACACCGGCCTGACGCAGTGGGGCGGGAGCGGGTTTCGAACTGGAGTTCCCCAGCACCCCTGATCTGATGACCAGATGCACAGACCACTGCGCCACCCGTCTAAGATTCCGTGCAGAGCTAGACAGCGTCCTTTCCGGTGATTGCTTGACAATGCATATTCTGTAGTGGTTGCAAGCGATCATACATGTGGCTGTCATATTGGCACGTTGCATCCTGTGGCATCTGCTGGCTTCAAAGAGTTCTACATCTTGCATTTAGCAGCTGAATACTGCTGCTGTTCAAGCACTCTGACATGTCCAACACATAATGCCTTCAAAGCCGTTTTCCAAACTTAAAATATATGTTACCCTTCATTTTGAAAACTCCACAGCACCTTATACGCGTTCCATGTGTTGCAAGTTGACGAAGGGAGTAAACACACAGGTCTATTCAAAACGGTGTTGTTGAATAGATTCATTGTTTTTACAGAATGATGAGCTCACGGGTCTGGAAGTCCCTTCAGCATATCGCTGAGGCCTGTGCCAACTCCTACTGAACCAACACCAGACACTGAAACATGTTGGGTCTATTTGAAGCTTCTACTGTAACAACTGGAACAACTGTAATCATCATTGTTCAGTAAACGGTGGAATGTCTCACTGACGTCATCCCTGTTGTTGTTCACGTGTCACCTACCCAATGACTGACGTAAAGCCAGCATATGATTACAGTGCTATACTCGACAACGTGTCTGCTCCCGTTAGCACCGTTAAGAAAAGGCAATATTCTAACGACATTCCTCTCATCAAGTGTGAATACATTTCCTGATGAACAAAGATATTACTGCGACTTCCCAACAAAGTATCTGGCGCAGCAGCGATCTAGAGCAGTCGCTCCCGCGGGGGCTTGAAGACGTAATGGGGGTACACGTTTGAACCTCGAGTATAACAGTAACACGAGGAATAAGTAACACCACGACTGAGACGTCAACCTGAAGACATCCCTGTGCACGATCCTCTTCTCGCCACTATGCTGATTTTGTGTACAATTATTAAACATTTTTGACTAAACCTTCAGTTCGACTACCCCTCAGTACTCAGAGGGGTGTCACTTACTCATAGTTCACCGGTCAGATAGCATGGACACCAAGCATCCACACTCTGCTTCAAGATGCACTCACAGGTGTAAAAATAAAAGGTGAGATTGGTTTCATTTGGTTATTTTCAAATGTAGTTTCATCTCAAGTCGCAGAGAAGATCGGATTGTATTCCTCAAATCCAGGTACAAATCCAACGCTTGATAAGAATCAGCAGGAAGATTCAGCTGTGACTCCGTCTGCGGGTCTGAGTGCAGTCCTCAGTGTGGAGAGTTCTGGGACCATGGACATGACTCTGGGCCGACCGCTGGGTTCTCTGTCATCCTTTGATGGTCTGATGACATGTGAATCCCTCACACAGGTGGTCTCATGCAACTCGTGCTGGAGAACAGTTGGTAAGGCAGTATGAAAACAAGTCCACTGATATCAGTTATACAATGTGATATTGTCATGAGGTAATTAGATGAGAGGGCTTTAGGTAAAAAGGTTATTTGATGAACAAAAGGGAAAAATAAAGTTCATTCATCTTGGCTCCCTGAGTAAAAACATCCTCCCCGCTGTAACGAACCTTGGAGTGACCTTCAATAGCACTTTTAAATCCGATAAGCAGGTCGGCAGCGTAGTCAAAACCTGCTTTTTTAAATTACGACTATTGGCTAAGACCAAGTCGTTTTTATCTTTTAAAGACTTAGATGGTAATTAACGCTTTTGTGACATCGCGACTGGACTACTGCAACGCTCTGCGTGTGGGCACGGATCAGGCGTCCATAAAGCGCCTGCAGCTAGTGCAGAACGCAGCGGCACGTCTCCTGACTGGCCACAAAAGGCGTGACCGCATCACCCCCATCCTGGCCTCGCTGCACCGGCTTCCAGTTCGGCTCAGAATAGATTTTAAACTCCTTGTATTTGTTTTTAAGGCGCTAAACGGGCTGGCTCCGTATAGCTGACCTAATGCAGCGATACACCCCAGCCAGAGCGCTAAGGGCTGCCGACCAAATGCTGCTGGTAGTGCCGAAAGCCAGGCTAAAAACTAGAGGGCCTTCGCAGCAGAGGGTCCCAGGCTCTGGGACCCTCTGCCCCACCTGTGAGGTCGGCCCGGACCCTCGGGGCTTTAGATCCTCTCTGAAAACACACTTCTTCTCTCCGGCCTTTTGAGAGTGAGCAGAGCATGACCTTCTTCATTTTGTATTTTAACTGTGTCTGCCTTTATATCTGTTGTTTTTAACTTAAATGCTACAAACTGCAATATGTTCCGTATATTTTTTACTCATGTTCAGCACTTTGGCGTGACCGATAAACAACCACATGTTCATTGTTTGACGGAACTATCCGTGGAAGGATGATTCCTGTTTTCATACTCAGGTATCTCCTCTGCCTCTCCCTTTCATTTGCATCCCTTATTATTCTTTTAACATCATCTTGAAATTGATATTTAACGTGCCTGACTTCAAGTAATAATAATTCGATTAATAACAATGATAGTTAATTGTAATTATGCACCGATTGATCGATCGATAATAATTTCATAATATCTTCTAAATTGTGTGAGAAATCTGCTTTCCTCCTAAATCGATAAGCAATATGTGTTTATTGAAATGCAACATGTGTAAACTCAGCCATGTTCATACCAACAGCCGAGTAGAGAGCATATCCAGCAGGTGGTCGTTTGTGTTCAACATAAAAACATGTCAGTTATACTACGTGTGGAGCGTCCCTGAATGACGCCCATGAAACAGAACTGAAGTACACTTCGGTCCAAATGCACCGTCGAATAGACCCCGGTTCTTCAGATGTGTAAACATACAGATGTAGAAGTCCCTCCGGAGGAACCTTCTGTCCTCTGGTTGGCCGTGCTTGCCCCTTCGATGTAACCGTCAATAGCAGAGCCGTCCTGCCTCTCACGATCCTCGGACAACCTCCCAATTTCTCGACAGCCTCAATGTCGTGACCTCCAACGACTTTCGGGTCGCCGCTCGTGGTGAATGCATTCATCCAAAATACTTTTCGTGAACATCCGTCAATGCAGCGTCGATGCAGATTCCAAATGGCTTCAATTTATCGTAGGAGTCTAAGTGCCAAACGTAATTCGGTCCTTCGGCAAAATAGCTTCGGCGACGGAGACGTCTGGATGCTCCGAGTTCAGCACCCCTCGGATCTAGTTCTTTGAGGGTTAAGCATACATCATCTTTTCTGCCGAGTAATCCATTCTCCTTGCATTTAGTGAACACCCACATGTACCCGTGACCAGGCCAGATGTTTGTAATTGTTCAGAGATGAAAGTAATTACCGTCTCAAAACTGGAGTATTTCTTGCGCCGGGACAGACGACAAGACTTCAAAATCCGTTTTAAATGCCGTTGTGAGAGAATGTAACCGTGACGACGTGCAAGCAGGACCGTAATGTCCTTGTAAGGAAGTCCGAGATTAAAATATACCTTTCCACGGTCATTTCCAAACGTACATTCAAGTCTGGATTGAAATGTTGGTCCACTGTGTGCTGCACTTCCTCCTTGGCGCACTGGTTGATAGGAAGTGGATTCAAAAATAAAGTCAGGATAATGGATTAGTGTCGCGTGCGCACGAGAAAGGAACACGTTTTCCTGACTTTTTTTTGTTCTCATATTTGTTGTATGTCCCTTAAACCGGTATCCTGACTTTTTTTTAAGATACTTTCGCGTGCGCACGAGATACAAACCCGTTATCCTGACGTTGTTTATTTTTTGTCCTCTTCCCATGTCCCTTTAGGAGCTCCGGAGGTATCCTATCCATGTGAACATGATTTAAGTGGGGGGGGGACCTGACGTCCTCTAGGGGGGACCTGACGTCCTCTAGGGGGGACCTAACCTCCTCTAGGGGGGACCTGACCTCCTCTAGGGGGGGACCTAACCTCCTCTAGGGGGGGTCCTGACCTCCTCTAGGGGGGACCTGACGTCCTCTCGGGGGTCCTAACCTCCTCTAGGGGGGTCCTAACCTCCTCTAGGGGGGGGTCCTAACCTCCTCTAGGGGGGGTCCTAACCTCCTCTAGGGGGACCTAACCTCCTCTAGGGGGGACCTAACCTCCTCTAGGGGGGACCTCACCTCCTCTAGGGGGGACCTAACCTCCTCTAGGGGGACCTAACCTCCTCTAGGGGGGTCCGGGGGCATGCTCCCCCAGGAAGATGCGTTTTGAAAGGTTTGAAGTTACAGCATCAGTGTGGTGCACCTGGAGAGCAACAGAGATCGATGGAAACGTCTCAGCACCAGATGAAGGACTGAAGCAGATATTTTACAAATCTCTCCTTTCAAACCGTGTCCGTGGCATTTGAACAGCTTCGTTTTTACCGTCATAGTATTTTACACTGTTTTTCATTCGTTAATAACTAATGATCACATCAAGGTGTGCCTGAACCTCCCTGACGAGACATACCAGGTGAAGACAAGTTACGCTCGTGTTGTGTTCAGGGAACCTGTCCTAGGCCAGGAAAAACAGGCACTCGCTCTTTTTAATTATTTTTGCGGTTTAGATTTATTCTTTTTTGAAGTGAGAAGTCGTCATCAGTGACTCCACGAAGTACACAAAATCTCGTCTCCACGAAGTCAGCGTTACACAAGCGACTAATTTGCTCATAAGTACTGCCCCACACGCTTTACCCAACCACACAGGGAATCTCCCGGTGCACAGGAAGGACTCTGACCCCTCTACCTAAGGTCAAAGGTCACCTAAGGTCAAAGGTCACGGGTGGAGAGACAGACACAGACTCGAGACGTGGTGAGAAGGTGAGTTTATTGTTTACTCTCGGGCCATGAGCTTCTGCTTCTTCAGCTTCTTCTGTGAGACCTGGAACAGAGAGGCGGCGGTTAGTTTCACGCTCACCAAACACACGGTACATAAAGATGCGGGCGCTGCATACCTTCTTCTTCTGCGCCACCTCCTCGTCGGGCTTGGGGACGATGGTCTCCTTCTCCGTCAGGATCATCTCGATGTGGCACGGAGAGCTCATGTACGGGTTGATCCTGCCGTGAGCGCGGTACGTCCTCCTGCGCATCTTGGGGGCTTTGTTCACCTGGATGTGCTCGATCACCAGGGAGTCCACGTCCAGACCCTGAGGGACCAGAGGTTAGTAACTAGCACAGACCACGAGGGACCAGAGGGGGGGGGGTTATCGTTTGGGTCAGGTCATGGGGACAGCGTAACGTATCGCCATCAGAGAGGAGCTGCTCAGGTTTCTGATTCGTCTTCACGGATAATCAAAGGTGTCCTAATTGGTCATCACTGCAGCTCCCCTCACGCACCGACACTCTAATAAACTGCAGGAGTCAGAGCCCCTGAACGCAGCATCGGCTCAGAGTGAAGTTTAGCTTAACACTCAGCCGTGGCTCGTGCTTTCATGCGGCTGCAACGCTAAGGTTGCACACATTGGGATCAGAAGACATCGAGCGCACCTTGAGCTCCGCGTTGCTCTCCGCGTTCTTCAGCATGTGCAGCAGGAACTCCGCGCTCTTCTTCGGCCAGCGGCCCTGCGTCCAGCCGAACTGCTTCGCCTGAAACACAAAGGAGATGGAGACGCTTTAACGACATGAACTCGGGCGATTTGGCCTACAAATAAAATCTCGATGTTTTCTAACTGACGGACCATTTTCAATTTAAACCTCGATTTTTTTTCTGTTCTTTTCTAAACCGACCACGGCAACATTTAATACACATTTCCTTTAACAACAATAAAAATAAATGAGATTACCAGGTGGTCTAGGCCGAGGTGAACAGATTTTTTTTAGATCAAACTGAAAAAGAAATGTCTTGTAGGCCATCGCTGAAAACACGTGTAAATGAAAAACAAATAAATAAATAATAATAAAATGACATCCCTCTAACTCTCTAAGTCGTCTTTCCGCAGACTGACACAGAACAGCTGTTTGCTCTCTGTGTGACCGCTTGAACCCGAACCGCTTCCATACGACTGAAGCACCTTTTTAGGAATGAGTTCCGTGTTCGTGGACATGGTTACGGTGCGTCTGTCGGTGAAAGGTGATGGTAGTAGGCTATGTGACGATCTGCAGCTCTGCACATGCGCACAGGTTATACATTAAAATGTTGTCATGGCATAAAGTACCTTAAACACACCGTCAGTTTAAATGCGTTTTATACTGAAAATCCAGAAGTTCTCGTTCGCAGTTAAGCTTTTATTCTGAAAATCCTTCACCTCCGGTTAGCATTTAGCATGTGGCTAATATACCCATTTACTATAGAGGTGAATTTAGCAGCGATATGACACGGAAACCCTACTGACTTCAACACTACAGCTACTGTACAGACGAGAGATATTATTATGGCTGAATATTAAATGTACAGTTTATTTGAATACGTTTGTTTACAGACGTGGGTAGCACGAGACAACAACCGGAACTACCGGAAATGAAACCAGCCGACACAGTTCAACACGATATTAAATGGAAAGTCATGAAAGAGATACGGAGGAGAAAAGGCGTGTTTCAGTTATATATGTAATGTGTGAGTCCTCCGTGAGCTTCGTGCGCGTTCTGGAAAGCGAGAGGAGCTGCTCCGGAGTCCCTGAAAGCAAAACAAGTCTGCGGATCTAGAAATGGTTTAAAATGTCGATTTTTCGGTTCAGCCATTTCACAAAACGTAGGAAAGTAAGAATGCTAATTAATCGTGAAAACCGAAAAAAATCGCCCAGCCCTAACGTGAACTCTAAACCCAGAGCCCAACTGTCCCGATGACCTGCTGCTGAACCTGTCAGACGGTCTTTGAACGCCTCATCAGGGAGAAACGCAGCGTCTCAATATGTAAATAAAGGAGGAGCTGCTCAGATTCATAAAGTCGTCTTCATGGGGAATCAAAGGTGTCCTAATTGGTCATCACTGCAGCTCCCCTCACGCAGCTCTAATGAACGGCAGGTGTCGGGGCACCTGAACGCAGCGTCACTGCAGCTCTAATGAACGGCAGGTGTCGGAGCACCTGAACGCAGCATCACTGCAGCTCTAATGAACTGCAGGTGTCGAGCACCTGAACGCAGCATCTCTGCAGCTCTAATGAACGGCAGGTGTCGGAGCACCTGAACGCAGCGTCGGCCAGGTGAGAGGCCTTACCTGAGCGCAGCGGCCCACGCCCCCGTTGTAGCGCCGGAAGGGAACGCACTGGTGCTTCACCACGACGTCACGCAGGTACTTGTTGGCTTTGCGGATGTGCATCCCTTTGATCGCCTGGGCCGTCTCACGGGTGTTCTGCAGGAGAGCAAGAAGACAATCAACAACAACATCAACAGGAGGACAACAACACCAACACAGACAGGAGGACAACAACAACAACACAGACAGGACGACAACAACAACACCACCACAGACAGGACAACACCACAGCCAGGAGGACAACAACAACAGGAGGACAACAACACAGACAGGAGGACGACAACAACAGGAGGACAACAACACAGACAGGACGACAACAACAACACCACAGACAGGAGGACAACAACAACAACACAGCCAGGAGGACAACAACAACACAGACATCAACAGGAGGACAACAACAACACCACAGACGGGAGGACAACAACACCACAGACAGGAGGACAACAACACCACAGACAGGAGGACAACAACAACACCACAGACAGGAGGACAACAACAACAACACAGCCAGGAGGACAACAACAACACAGACAGGAGGACAACAACAACACAGACAGGAGGTCATCAGAGGAGGAGCTGCTCAGATTTATAAAGTCGTCTTCATGGAGAATCAAAGGTGTCCTAATTGGTCATCACTGCAGCTCCCCTCACACAACTAGAATAAACTACAGGTATCAGCGCACCTGAACGCAGCACGCCCTCACAGAACTCCATCAACTGGAATACTTTCATTTAGCTGTGACTGAGTTAGAAACTAGAGCGGCGGAGAAGTTCCACTCCCTCAGAGACCCTCAGATCGGGACCCCCCCTCTCAGAGACCCCCCCTCCTGATCAGGAACCCAGAGTTGTTGTATTAATGTTTTAAGTTCTCCTTGATGTAAAATGTAAACTCTTTTAAAGCACGACAGGCTTCCAGAACCTCTGAGCTTTCTGATCTCATCAAACCACAAGGGCTGAAATATCTGCACTTAACATATCTCCATTAACCCCTGAGTCTCTGCCTACGAGGACGTGCGTCGCCTGACTGGCATCAACGATGAGCACCGAGCACTGAGCCTCGTGAGGACTTGGTGCGAACAGGAGCTAGCACACAGCACGGTTCCAGGTCTTACCTTGAAGTGAACCCGCAGATTGGAGCCCCTGGACTTGCATGCTGCAACAGAAAGAGTCGGGTTAACAGAAGCTCGGATCACAGTCTGCCCATGAGGGGGTCCCGAGGGGTCCGCAGACACGCCTACACACCCCGTAACAACGTCTACTCACATTTGGTGGGGTTCTCGGGGTCGAGAGAGTAGCGGACCATTTTCAGATATCTGGAGAAACGGAACAAAATGTTATTAAGTGTGAAAGAAGCGACTCCGGCTGCATTAGCTCTGAAGTCCCCCCCTAACCCCGGAGAGAGAAACACGAGGGGCTCTGAGTTACAATGAGAGGTTTAAAACAGCAGTTTGAGCCGGCGGGAAGCTAACGTCTCCTAAAAACCCCTCCTCGAAACCCAGAGCCCTAACTGCACTGTAGAGGCCGGTTGGCCGACTGTCTTTGAACGCCTCCTCCGGATGAAACATATATATAAATAAGAGAGGAGGAGCTGCTCAGATTTATAAAGTCGTCTTCATGGAGAATCAAAGGTGTCCTAATTGGTCATCACTGCAGCTCCCCTCACGCAGCTCGAATAAACTGCAGGTATCAGGGCACCTGAACGCAGCACCAGCTCAGAGCCATCACTTCTGTTTAAAGTTACAGTTATTGTAAATCAGCGTAATGTTGCTTTAACTCTCGTCTCCTCCCTGCAGCCTCACAAACACACATTTCAACAGGTTTATTTCAATGATGTTTGTATTTGAGATGAGAGATTCAGAGAGTAGCGGAACATTTTCACACATCAGAACTAAATGTTATTTAATGAGAAAGAAGCGACTCCAGCTTGCATTAGCTCACATGCGGCTGTAATGTAACCCACACACCCTGATCCACAGCAGAGAGAAACACGAGGAGTTACAATACGAGTTTAAAACACAGCAGTTTGATCCAACATGGCGGACAGCTAACGTGTTAGCCATCAAACCGGCGTCTCCTTAAAAACCTCATTTACCTAAAAATCCAGCTCCAAAACACAGAAATGTGACTGCGTGCGACGAGTTTAGACTTAGTTACAGACACGGGTCATGATTAATGAGCAGGATGGAGCGCTTTGATAGAGATTTAGAGCAGATTCGGTTCGAGATGATCGAGATGTTGTCTTACCTCTGAGGCCGCGGAGGGAAGAGGAAGAACCGGGGAGAGAGAGCGGGGTTTCCGGCTCTTTAAGCAGCGCCGCACCGCCCCCTGTCGGCCGGGGGAGGGACTGCGCCTCACTGCGGTACTGCATGCAGAGATCAGATCAAAAGTACTTCATTTTCACACAAATTTAACAAATAACCTTAAAAAAACTAAAACACGTCGGACAATGAGTAAATGGCAAACTACAGTGTAATCATTCATATGTAATGAATACAAATAAAAGACATTTTATTATTTATAAATATTAAACTTCGATCAACAATATACTGTTACTCCAACAGTAATTACATGAGTTGTTTTGCACAGTTTATAAGTTTAAAAGTACATTTAATACGATATTTAAATTTTAATTTTGCATATAGTCAACAAATACAAAATATATATTTATTTTGGATAAATCTTATTTAATGTTTCCATGCCTTGTGCAATCACTATATTCCATGTATGAACTGTATAGTTAGTGTAAACATATTAAATAAACTGTAATAAATAAACAAACCACGTGTTGCTCTCCCGCTGCAGTGACAGTGTGTGGCCAGCAGGGGGCACTGTTTCACTCGACCTGACCTACATCCGGGTCTCTACACTCTTTATCATGACTCGGGCCCAATCCCAAACCACGCCCTACCCCCTACCCCTACAGTGAACCCCGTGGAGTGACACACGAGGCTCCTCCTGTCAGATGGAGGGAGTACACACAGCAGCAAGTTTGGGACGGCCTCCCCTCTCCGGCGGAAACAGGAAGTGCCGTAACTGTTTGTACGGTTTCAAATCAGCTTCCACAAAACATTACCATTAAAGGTGGGGTAGGTAAGTTTCAGAAACCGGCTCGAGTGCACTAACATGTGAAAGTACACAGCCGAAAAGAATCCGCCCCTTCCTTCAGACTTCCTTCAGAGCCCCTCCTCCAACACACATGAACGCGCACATGACGTCAGCAGACTGCTGGAAGTGGCCGCCTGGCGAGTCACTGGAGTGCAGCTGCAATGCTCGCCCAATGAGTACTTTCTTCACAGCATCACGGCTTCTTCCACAGATTACATTTCTTTATGGATGTGTTGTCAAAGCTCTTCAGATATTCATCGCTATCGGACGTGAAGAGCATCCCGTGGAATATAACAACAAGTGTATCTCGAGCCGCTTTCTGAAACTTACCGACCCCTCCTTTAAGGACTCAAATAAAACTCCAAACATCTTTAATTGTGTTTTGTAACTACCCCTACACCCTACCCCTACACACTACTCCTACACACTACCCCTGCACACTACCCCTACACACTACTCCTACACCCTACCCCTACACACTACTCCTGCACACTACTCCTACACCCTACCCCTACACACTACTCCTGCACACTACTCCTACACACTACCCCTACACACTACCCCTGCACCCTACCCCTACACACTACTCCTACACACTACCCCTGCACACTACTCCTACACCCTACCCCTGCACCCTACCCCTACACACTACCCCTACACCCTACCCCTGCACACTACTCCTACACCCTACCCCTGCACCCTACTCCTACACACTACCCCTACCCCTACACCCTACCCCTGCACACTACTCCTACACCCTACCCCTGCACCCTACTCCTACACACTACCCCTACACCCTACCCCTGCACACTACTCCTACACCCTACCCCTGCACCCTACTCCTACACACTACCCCTACACCCTACCCCTGCACACTACTCCTACACCCTACCCCTGCACCCTACTCCTACACACTACCCCTACACACCTACCCCTGCACACTACCCCTGCACACTACTCCTACACCCTACCCCTGCACCCTACTCCTACACACTACCCCTACACCCTACCCCTGCACACTACTCCTACACCCTACCCCTGCACCCTACCCTACACACTACCCCTACACCCTACCCCTGCACACTACCCCTGCACACTACTCCTACACACTACCCCTACACCCTACCCCTGCACACTACTCCTACACACTACCCCTGCACCCTACTCCTACACACTACCCCTACACACCTACCCCTGCACACTACCCCTGCACACTACCCCTACACCCTACCCCTGCACACTACTCCTACACACTACCCCTGCACCCTACCCCTGCACACTACCCCTACACCCTACCCCTGCACACTACTCCTACACACTACCCCTGCACCCTACCCCTACACACTACCCCTGCACACTACCCTACACACTACCCCTGCACCCTACCCCTACACACTACCCCTGCACCCTACCCCTACACACTACCCCTACACACTACCCTACACACTACCCCTGCACACTACCCCTACACACTACCCCTACACACTACTCCTACACACTACCCCTGCACACTACCCCTACACACTACCCCTGCACCCTACCCCTACACACTACCCCTGCACACTACCCCTACACACTACCCCTGCACCCTACCCCTGCACACTACCCCTACACACTACTCCTACACACTACCCCTGCACACTACCCCTACACACTACCCCTACACACTACTCCTACACACTACCCCTGCACACTACTCCTACACACTACCCCTGCACACTACTCCCTACACACTACCCCTGCACACTACTCCTACACACTACCCCTGCACACTACTCCTACACACTACCCCTGCACACTACTCCTACACACTACCCCTGCACACTACTCCCTACACACTACCCCTGCACACTACCCTACACACTACCCCTGCACCCTACCCCTACACCCTACCCCTACACACTACCCCTGCACCCTACCCCTGCACACTACCTACCCCTACACCCTACCCCTGCACCCTACCCCTGCACCTACCCCTGCACCCTACCCCTACACACTACCCCTGCACCCTACCCCTACACACTACCCCTGCACCCTACCCCTGCACCCTACCCCTACACACTACCCCTGCACCCTACGCCCTACACACTACCCCTACACCCTACCCCTGCACCCTACCCCTGCACACTACTCCTACACACTACCCCTGCACCCTACCCCTGCACACTACCCCTACACCCTACCCCTGCACCCTACCCCTGCACCCTACCCCTGCACCCTACCCCTACACACTACCCCTACACCCTACCCCTACACACTACCCCTGCACCCTACCCCTGCACACTACCCCTACACCCTACCCCTGCACCCTACCCCTGCACCCTACCCCTGCACCCTACCCCTACACACTACCCCTGCACCCTACCCCTACACACTACCCCTGCACCCTACCCCTGCACCCTACCCCTACACACTACCCCTGCACCCTACGCCCTACACACTACCCCTACACCCTACCCCTGCACCCTACCCCTGCACCCTACCCCTACACACTACCCCTAAACCCTACCCCTGCACCCTACCCCTGCACCCTACCCCTACACACTACCCCTAAACCTTACCCCTGCACCCTACCCCTACACACTACCCCTGCACCCTACCCCTACACACTACCCCTACACCCTACCCCTGCACCCTACCCCTACACCCTACCCCTACACACTACCCCTACACCTTACGCCTAGACGGTTCGGCCACACGAGGCCGACAGGGAAACGCATATAACGATAACGGGTCCGAAGGTAGATCTGGGGCCAAACGGCTCCGTGTCTACGCCTATACGATAATTTCCTGATAACGATGACGCAATAGCCCCGCCTCTCTCGCCTCTCCTGCTCGCCCCCGCCTCACCCCCGCCTCACCCCCGCCTCACCCCCGCCTCACCCCGCCTAACCCCCGCCTCACCCCCGCCTCACCCGCACCATTGCTGATGTGTTTGGCCAACGACAGGTTTCCGAGTGTTTGAGCCAGGTCCCGGCTCAGAGACCCCGCACGGCAGAGATCAGCCGGAGCCCCGCCTCTCCCCGCCTCTGCTGCTAAATCCACCGCGGAGAATAAACAGAAGGGTAACCATGGAGACCATGCTCGGAAGTCTTCTTCGCTGCTTTTGCTGTATCTGTGGCGGAAGTACAGCGCCCACTTACAGGCCCGGCATGTGTACTACAGCGCCTCCAGCGGGTCGAGCGCTCTCGCGTGGAAGGACACGTTTCTGGTGCCTGTTGCGTGCGGACGGAAGACCTCTTTTGGTTTGTTCCCGTTCCCGTTCCCGTTCCCGTTCCCGTTCCCGTTCCCGTGTGGCTCCAGCCTCACTGTGGCGGACCCGTGTAGGGTGTAGGGCGCGGTTTGGGATTGGGCCAGTGTGAAACTCACCATAACACCTGAGAGTGCAGACATGTAAATATAGTCTACGTTTGAACAACAATTAAATGAAATGTAAACATATTATTTATATCTTATACTTTCACAAAGATCAATAAAATGAATTAAATAATAAAACATGATATTAAAAATATTAAAACTAAATAAACGGTTCGTCTGTACGGTAAATTAATATTGCGTTATTACGATAGATAAATCCCAATTAGATTATTTAAGTAATTAGTTGAAAGAGAATGTTTTTGACACGACAACAACAACACAACAACACAACAACACAACAACACGACACATTGTTGTTGTATCTTGAACACGGTATAATGAAGACAGAGTCTGTTTAAAGCCAGTTCTTGGTTTATTTGGTATTTCCTGTTGCGTGACACTCAATATAAAAGTGTGTGTGTGTGTGTGTGTGTGTGTGCACGCTCACATGCACGCTCACATGCACGCTCACATGCACAGCCTTTCAATGTTAATAATCCACTTATAAAAATAAAGATTTTATTTACAGCTCAGTGAGAAACGCTTCATCTTTAATACACAGGACGAGGAGAAGGAGCCTGAGGAGGGGTCGCCTGAGGAGGGGTCGCCTGAGGAGGGGTCGCCTGAGGAGGGGTCGCTGAGGAGGGGTCGTCTGAGGAGGGGTCGTCTGTCGTCTGAGGAGGGGTCGCCTGAGGAGGGGTCGTCTGAGGAGGGGTCGCCTGAGGAGGGGTCGTCTGAGGAGGGGTCGCCTGAGGAGGGGTCGCCAGGGAGGGGTCGCCTGAGGAGGGGTCGCCTGAGGAGGGGTCGTCTGAGGAGGGGTCGCCTGAGGAGGGGTCGCCTGAGGAGGGGTCGTCGAGGGGGTCGTCTGAGGAGGGGTCGTCTGAGGAGGGGTCGCCTGAGGAGGGGTCGCCTGAGGAGGGGTCGTCTGAGGAGGGGTCGTCTGAGGAGGGGTCGCCTGAGGAGGGGTCGCCTTGGGAGGGGTCGTCTGAGGAGGGGTCGCCTCAGGAGGGGTCGCCTGAGGAGGGGTCGCCAGAGGAGGGGTCGTCTGAGGAGGGGGTCGTCTGAGGAGGGGTCGCCTGAGGAGGGGTCGTCTGAGGAGGGGTCGCCTGAGGAGGGGTCGTCTGAGGAGGGGTCGCCTGAGGAGGGGTCGTCTGAGGAGGGGTCGCCTGAGGAGGGGTCGTCTGAGGAGGGGTCGCTGAGGAGGGGTCGTCTGAGGAGGGGTCGCCTGAGGAGGGGTCGTCTGAGGAGGGGTCGCCTGAGGAGGGGTCGTCTGAGGAGGGGTCGCCTGAGGAGGGGTCGCCTGAGGAGGGGTCGCCTGAGGAGGGGTCGCCTGAGGAGGGGTCGCCTGAGGAGGGGTCTTCTCAGGAGACTCGTCAGGAGGCGAGAGAATAACGTTGATAATCTTAGAAATGTCCACAAACATTTATTTGAATATCCAAGTTTATTTTTCTGGAAATTAAACGACTAAAATCTATTTGTTTCTGCTTTTTGTAAATGTGTATTTTTACTTTTATCACAGAGACATTTTGGGTTTCTCTCGTTCCCCGGCTCCATGATATCACATTTTAATATCCCCCCCACTCTATATCTCATATTATTGTCCTCTCCTGTTCCGATGGAGCTGCAGCTGGTTATCATCCATCTGGTTAGTCTGCAGAGGCGTGGTCCGGCTGAGAGAAAGTAGTCCCTCCCTCAAAGGACTCACAGTCTATGCTGATGTCTCACGGCTGCAGCTCTGGAGGCGTGGTCCGGCTGAGAGAAAGTAGTCCCTCCCTCAAAGGACTCGCAGTCTAAGCTGATGTCTCAATGCTGCAGCTCTGGAGGCGTGGTCCGGCTGAGAGAAAGTAGTCCCTCCCTCAAAGGACTCACAGTCTAAGCTGATGTCTCACGGCTGCAGCTCTGGAGGCGTGGTCCGGCTGAGAGAAAGTAGTCCCTCCCTCAAAGGACTCGCAGTCTAAGCTGATGTCTCACGGCTGCAGCTCTGGAGGCGTGGTCCGGCTGAGAGAAAGTAGTCCCTCCCTCAAAGGACTCACAGTCTAAGCTGATGTCTCACGGCTGCAGCTCTGGAGGCGTGGTCCGGCTGAGAGAAAGTAGTCCCTCCCTCAAAGGACTCGCAGTCTAAGCTGATGTCTCACGGCTGCAGCTCTGGAGGCGTGGTCCGGCTGAGAGAAAGTAGTCCCTCCCTCAAAGGACTCGCAGTCTAAGCTGATGTCTCACGGCTGCAGCTCTGGAGGCGTGGTCCGGCTGAGAGAAAGTAGTCCCTCCCTCAAAGGACTCGCAGTCTAAGCTGATGTCTCACGGCTGCAGCTCTGGAGGCGTGGTCCGGCTGAGAGAAAGTAGTCCCTCCCTCAAAGGACTCACAGTCTAAGCTGATGTCTCACGGCTGCAGCTCTGGAGGCGTGGTCCGGCTGAGAGAAAGTAGTCCCTCCCTCAAAGGACTCGCAGTCTAAGCTGATGTCTCACGGCTGCAGCTCTGGAGGCGTGGTCCGGCTGAGAGAAAGTAGTCCCTCCCTCAAAGGACTCACAGTCTAAGCTGATGTCTCACGGCTGCAGCTCTGGAGGCGTGGTCCGGCTGAGAGAAAGTAGTCCCTCACGTATCCACAGAGTCGTCCTCCACAGAATATCTCCGTCCACGTTTCATAGAAACCTCAGGAGTGTGGACACGCTGTAAGAAATGTCTCAGAGTTTCAGAATAAAACCACCAGAGAGGTTTTATTTTGGCGGGGTGCCGGTGCTCTTCAAGCTGCTGAAAAACGTTTTAAAGTCCAAGAGGAGGAAGGTTTTAAAGTCCAAGAGGAGGAAGGGCGGCCTGCAGAGGAAACAGAAACAGAGGAATATTATATCAAGACATACGAATACATTTATTTTTAACATTTGAATCATTTCTTTCAGGATGAAGTGTTTTTTCACAGAATAATACAAACTAAGCAAATAAAAAATGAAACGAGAAATTTGAATCTGGAGAGGATCTGCTTCTCGTGGTTTGATATTAAAGAAATACAAAACAAACGTACCTGTGAGGCAGTGACGCTGCAGCTGGACGTTCAGTCTGATGCAGCTACAGCAGCTACAGCAGCTACAGCAGGTGGAGGTACAGCAGGTGGAGTCTCAGGTGTGTCCTCAGGTGTGTCCTCAGGTGTCCTCAGGTGTGTGTCTCAGGTGTGTGTCCTCAGGTGTGTGTCCTCAGGTGTGTGTCTTAGGTGTGTGTCCTCAGGTGTGTCCTTAGGTGTGTCCTCAGGTGTGTGTCTTAGGTGTGTGACCTCAGGTGTCCTCAGGTGTGTCTCAGGTGTCCTCAGGTGTGTGTCCTCAGGTGTGTCTCAGGTGTCCTCAGGTGTGTGTCTTCAGGTGTGTCCTCAGGTGTGTGTCTCAGGTGTGTGTCCTCAGGTGTCCTCAGGTGTGTGTCTCAGGTGTGTGTCTCAGGTGTGTGTCCTCAGGTGTCCTCAGGTGTGTCCTCAGGTGTGTGTCTCAGGTGTGTGTCCTCAGGTGTCCTCAGGTGTGTGTCTCAGGTGTGTGTCCTCAGGTGTGTGTCCTCAGGTGTGTGTCTTAGGTGTGTGTCCTCAGGTGTGTCCTTAGGTGTGTCCTCAGGTGTGTCTTAGGTGTGTGACCTCAGGTGTCCTCAGGTGTGTGTCTCAGGTGTCCTCAGGTGTGTGTCCTCAGGTGTGTGTCCTCAGGTGTCCTCAGGTGTGTGTCTTCAGGTGTGTCCTCAGGTGTGTGTCTCAGGTGTGTGTCCTCAGGTGTCCTCAGGTGTGTGTCCTCAGGTGTGTGTCTTAGGTGTGTGTCCTCAGGTGTGTCCTCAGGTGTGTGTCCTCAGGTGTCCTCAGGTGTATGTCCTCAGGTGTGTCCTCAGGTGTGTGTCCTCAGGTGTCCTCAGGTGTGTGTCCTCAGGTGTGTGTCCTCATGTGTCCTCAGGTGTGTGTCTCAGGTGTCCTGAGGTGTGTGTCCTCAGGTGTGTGTCTCAGGTGTGTGTGTGGGGGGGAAGATGAGTGCCACGTTGACCCTCTCAGCTCCGTCCTGAGGACAGATCACCTCCGTCAGCCCGTCGGGGCGCGGCTGGCTCAGCAGCTCACCTGAGGTAAAGATATTCATATATTAATAATAATAATACATTACATTTAGAAAGCGCTTTTCCTGGTGCTCAAATATATCTTTACTTTACTTTAGGATCAATCACACACACACACACACACACACACACACACACACACACACACACACACACACACACACACGCACGCACACGCACACACACACACGCACGCACGCACACACACGTGAGGGAGGAGGGGTGAGGGAGGAGGGGTGTGGGAGGGAGGGGTGCGGGAGGAGGGGTGAGAGAGGAGGGGTGAGAGAGGAGGGGTGCGGGAGGGAGGGGTAGGGGTGCGGGAGGAGGGGTGAGGGAGGAGGGGTGAGTTAGGAGGGGTGCGGGAGGGAGGGGTGCGGGAGGAGGGGTGAGAGAGGAGGGGTGCGGGAGGAGGGGTGCGGGAGGGAGGGGTGAGGGAGGAGGGGTGAGAGAGGAGGGGTGAGAGCGGAGGGGTGCGGGAGGAGGGGTGAGAGAGGAGGGGTGCGGGAGGAGGGGTGCGAGAGGAGGGGTGAGAGAGGAGGGGTGCGGGAGGAGGGGTGAGAGAGGAGGGGTGAGAGCGGAGGGGTGCGGGAGGAGGGGTGAGAGAGGAGGGGTGAGAGAGGAGGGGTGAGAGAGGAGGGGTGAGAGAGGAGGGGTGAGAGAGGAGGGTGAGAGCGGAGGGGTGCGGGAGGAGGGGTGAGAGAGGAGGGGTGAGAGAGGAGGGGTGAGAGAGGAGGGGTGCGGGAGGAGGGGTGCGAGAGGAGGGGTGAGAGAGGAGGGGTGCGGGAGGAGGGGTGAGAGAGGAGGGGTGAGAGCGGAGGGGTGAGAGAGGAGGGGTGAGAGAGGAGGGGTGAGAGAGGAGGGGTGAGAGAGGAGGGGTGAGGGAGGAGGGGTGCGGGAGGGGACGAAAGGGAAGATACACGCGAGCAGACTACGCGGAAGTGTTTTCACTACTCGCGCATACAAGCCCCGCCCCCACAAGCCCCGCCCCCACAAGCCCCGCCCCCACCTTCACAGCTGGTCCATCTCAACAGAGGGAACCCACAGCTGGAAGATGAGTGGAAACGCGTCACGTACATGTCTGAGCGCTCGCAGCTCCGTGGAGATTATTATGGGCAACTCATTTCTAGAAGGGTTAGGGTCACCATCATCATATCTGAGTTTAAATGAAGGGTTAGGGTCACCATCATCATATCTGTGTTTAAATGGAGGGTTAGGGTCACCATCATCATATCTGTGTTTAAATGGAGGGTTAGGGTCACCATCATCATATCTGTGTTTAAATGAGGGTTAGGGTCACCATCATCATATCTGTGTTTAAATGGAGGGTTAGGGTCACCATCATCATATCTGTGTTTAAATGGAGGGTTAGGGTCACCATCATCATATCTGTGTTTAAATGGAGGGTTAGGGTCACCATCATCATATCTGTGTTTAAATGGAGGGTTAGGGTCACCATCATCATATCTGTGTTTAAATGGAGGGTTAGGGTCACCATCATCATATCTGTGTTTAAATGAAGGGTTAGGGTCACCATCATCATATCTGTGTTTAAATGGAGGGTTAGGGTCACCATCATCATATCTGTGTTTAAATGGAGGGTTAGGGTCACCATCATCATATCTGTGTTTAAATGGAGGGTTAGGGTCACCATCATCATATCTGTGTTTAAATGAAGGGTTAGGGTCACCATCATCATATCTGTGTTTAAATGGAGGGTTAGGGTCACCATCATCATATCTGTGTTTAAATGGAGGGTTAGGGTCACCATCATCATATCTGTGTTTAAATGGAGGCGACCTTTCCCACCACAGCAGGACCAACCAACCAACAAGAGAGAGATTCATCATTTAAATAAATGTTTAAGAACCAATGGGCCGGTTCTAAAGGTTCTTCGGTTCAGCCCGATGGGAGGGGTCCGCTGTGCGCGTGGCCTGAGGACTCCTCTGTCCTCGCGTCTCCTCCTCGCGTCTCTCGCTCGCGTCTTACGGAGGCGGAGCTAAGACGCAAGGAAGGGAGGCGAGTGAGGGAAAGGAGGAGTCGAGGAGGGGTATTGGGACGAGGCTCCAGAGTTTATGTGAGGATTTCCTCCTGAAGACAAAGACAGGAAGCAGCTGTGAGACAGGAAGTGGGTCAAAGCTTCAGAATAAAAGACCCTCACAGAAACATTATTTCTGAAACATAACATGAGTCAAAGAGCAACATTTAGACTGGTCTCTGAAACAGCAGGTATTTATGTTAAAAGATATTTACCTCGCAAATTCTGACCGGAAAATTATGACTTTTTTTTCTGAGAATCTAAAAAAATTTGATTTTATTCTGAAAATCTGTAAATTCTGATTTTATTCTGAAAATCTAAAAATTATGAATTTTTCAAAAAATTATGTTTTTATTCTGAAAATCAGTAAATTCGGACTTTTTTCTGATTCTCCACAATTCATATTTTTCTCAGAAAATTCGGACTTTCTCAGAACATTTGAAAAGTCTGATGTTATTCTGTAATTAGATCATCAGCAGGAGAGTCTGTGAGTATCTTCTTCTTCTCTGCGTCCCTCACCCTCCAGACACTTTAAATATTTACCAGCTGCATCCAGAAATATCTGCTGCAGAACAGAAGAAGAAATGTCTCCTCTTATCGAGAGAACAAAGATCCTAAAACCAGATTATAGATTATTTTCAGGAAAAATGAGTTTAATCCAGATCAGCCGACACACACACACACACACACACACACACACACACACACACACACACACTTTATCTATGTCTATCTGCTTGGCCTCATACAGGTCACATGACTGAGATAATACTCAGATTACTGCTCTGATGTAACAGGATTACTCTCTGAGATAAAGACAACCTGGGAGATAAACTCATGATGTCACTTCCTGTCTGACAGAGGCGA
>CM070435.1:654986-774986 GCA_036324595.1 Champsocephalus gunnari | reverse complement strand
CGACTGGAGACAAAGGGAAACGATAGCTACGAGTCCCTGCTGCCCGCCAGCGGGGCTTTAGCTCTGGATGGGTCCACCGCGCGCAGCTCGAGTAACCATAACAACAAAGCCACCTGTGACCCACGTGCCGTCAGAGGATCTGTTCCTTTCATCTCCTCACGAGCACACAGGAAGTCTGAGTGACAGGGACTCTGGCGGTCATCCGGGACTCATAGAACCGTAGTTACAGCCGTAAATATGGTTCTACTTCGTCCCTACTGACCGCCAGAGGCGGGGCTACAGCTCTGGATGACCATACAACCACGGCACGGAGAACCCAAGCCCTTGCTCACCACTGGAGGCAGCGGAGCTCGGCAAAAGGACCACGCCCAAAGAATGAGGAGTGGCGACATTGACCTCGTGACCACTGGAGAATGTGCCAGAAGACACCCACGACGCCGCGGCGCAGACGGTCTCCAGGGGCAACCCCCCCACCCCTCAGGGCAACCCAATATGTTGAGATGCTCCTTGTAGAGTGGCATCTCAGCCTGATGGCAGGGGGCGGCCACTGGTCAGAGGGCCGAACCTCCTTTAGTGCCGCCAGGGCAAACAAAGAGTTGCTCCTCCTGCCGTACGCAGGCAGTAGCCTTGATATACGCCCTTTGGGCACCCCCCGGGCACCCCCAGGGCACCCCCAGGGCACAGTAACTTCGACGTGCCGTACTCCTGAATGTCAGAGCGTGCCAGCTGGGCAGGCTGACTGAAGTGGGTTAGTGGAAGGACCCCGGGCGGGAAAGCCACATTTGCCCAAAGGGCAACGCCTGAGAGTCTCACCTCGGCATGCACCTCCCGACTCGGTTCCCTGAGGCTATGGCCAGCAGAATGCTGCCTCCGCGAGCAGCCGCCTGAGCCCCACCTGGGCCAGGGGCTCGAAGGGAGGAGATGATAGGGCATCCGGCAGCAGGGGCAGGTCCCAGGCCGGAGCCCTCGGGGTGCCAGGGGGACGCTGCCGTAAAGCCCCTCTCAGGAAGAGGGACACCGACCTGTGGCACCCCGCCTTCAGGTGTAACGGTGTGTTGTATGTTACCTGGGAGGGCGTGGGGGTTCGGGCCCCTCTCTTCAGGTGTAACGGTGTGTTGTATGTTACCTGGGAGGGCGTGGGGGTTCGGGCCCCTCTCTTCAGGTGTAAAGGTGTGTTGTATGTTACCTGGGAGGGCGTGGGGGTTCGGGCCCCTCTCTTCAGGTGTAACGGTGTGTTGTATGTTACCTGGGAGGGCGTGGGGGTTCGGGCCCCTCTCTTCAGGTGTAAAGGTGTGTTGTATGTTACCTGGGAGGGCGTGGGGGTTCGGGCCCCTCTCTTCAGGTGTAACGGTGTGTTGTATGTTACCTGGGAGGGCGTGGGGGTTCGGGCCCCTCTCTTCAGGTGTAAAGGTGTGTTGTATGTTACCTGGGAGGGCGTGGGGGTTCGGGCCCCCTTTCTTCAGGTGTAACGGTGTGTTGTATGTTACCTGGGAGGGCGTGGGGGTTCGGGCCCCCTCTCTTCAGGTGTAACGGTGTGTTGTATGTTACCTGGGAGGGCGTGGGGGTTCGGGCCCCCTCTCTTCAGGTGTAACGGTGTGTTGTATGTTACCTGGGAGGGCGTGGGGGTTCGGGCCCCTCTCTTCAGGTGTAAAGGTGTGTTGTATGTTACCTGGGAGGGCGTGGGGGTTCGGGCCCCCTCTCTTCAGGTGTAACGGTGTGTTGTATGTTACCTGGGAGGGCGTGGGGGTTCGGGGCCCCTCTCTTCAGGTGTAACGGTGTGTAGTATGTTACCTGGGAGGGCGTGGGGGTCCGGGGGCCCCTCTCTTCAGGTGTAACGGTGTGTTGTATGTTACCTGGGAGGGCGTGGGGGTTCGGGGCCCCTCTCTTCAGGTGTAACGGTGTGTTGTATGTTACCTGGGAGGGCGTGGGGGTTCGGGCCCCTCTCTTCAGGTGTAAAGGTGTGTTGTATGTTACCTGGGAGGGCGTGGGGGTTCGGGCCCCTCTCTTCAGGTGTAACGGTGTGTTGTATGTTACCTGGGAGGGCGTGGGGGTCCGGGGCCCCTCTCTTCAGGTGTAACGGTGTGTTGTATGTTACCTGGGAGGGCGTGGGGGTCCGGGGCCCCTCTCTTCCGGTGTAACGGTGTGTTGTATGTTACCTGGGAGGGCGTGGGGGTTCGGGCCCCTCTCTTCAGGTGTAACGGTGTGTTGTATGTTACCTGGGAGGGCGTGGGGGTCCGGGGCCCCTCTCTTCAGGTGTAACGGTGTGTTGTATGTTACCTGGGAGGGCGTGGGGGTCCGAGCCCCTCTCTTCCGGTGTAACGGTGTGTTGTATGTTACCTGGGAAGGCGTGGGGGTCCGGGGCCCCTCTCTTCAGGTGTTAAGGTGTGTTGTATGTTACCTGGGAGGGCGTGGGGGTTCGGGCCCCTCTCTTCAGGTGTAACGGTGTGTTGTATGTTACCTGGGAGGGCGTGGGGGTTCGGGCCCCTCTCTTCAGGTGTTAAGGTGTGTTGTATGTTACCTGGGAGGGCGTGGGGGTCCGGGGCCCCTCTCTTCCGGTGTAACGGTGTGTTGTATGTTACCTGGGAGGGCGTGGGGGTCCGGGGCCCCTCTCTTCAGGTGTAACGGTGTGTTGTATGTTACCTGGGAGGGCGTGGGGGTCCGGGGCCCCTCTCTTCAGGTGTTAAGGTGTGTTGTATGTTACCTGGGAGGGCGTGGGGGTCCGGGGCCCCTCTCTTCAGGTGTAACGGTGTGTTGTATGTTACCTGGGAGGGCGTGGGGGTCCGGGGCCCCTCTCTTCAGGTGTTAAGGTGTGTTGTATGTTACCTGGGAGGGCGTGGGGGTTCGGGCCCCTCTCTTCAGGTGTAACGGTGTGTTGTATGTTACCTGGGAGGGCGTGGGGGTTCGGGGCCCCTCTCTTCAGGTGTTAAGGTGTGTTGTACGTTACCTGGGAGGGCGTGGGGGTCCGGGGCCCCTCTCTTCAGGTGTAACGGTGTGTTGTATGTTACCTGGGAGGGCGTGGGGGTCCGGGGCCCCTCTCTTCAGGTGTTAAGGTGTGTTGTATGTTACCTGGGAAGGCGTGGGGGTTCGGGGCCCCTCTCTTCAGGTGTAACGGTGTGTTGTATGTTACCTGGGAAGGCGTGGGGGTCCGGGGCCCCTCTCTTCAGGTGTAACGGTGTGTTGTATGTTACCTGGGAAGGCGTGGGGGTCCGGGGCCCCTCTCTTCAGGTGTAACGGTGTGTTGTATGTTACCTGGGAGGGCGTGGGGGTTCGGGCCCCTCTCTTCAGGTGTAACGGTGTGTTGTATGTTACCTGGGAAGGCGTGGGGGTCCGGGGCCCCTCTCTTCAGGTGTTAAGGTGTGTTGTATGTTACCTGGGAAGGCGTGGGGGTCCGGGGCCCCTCTCTTCAGGCACTTGGAGCACAGGATGTGGACGGAGGTCAGCAGTCCGGGCCACTCCCTCAGCAGGGCGTTCAGGTCCTCCATCAGGGGGCTCAGCGCCTGCCAGGCCGTCCAGATGTTGGGCAGCGAGGCGTGGGAGGCGAGGCTCAGCGACCCCCCCCCTCAGATCCGACCCCCCTCCCCGCTGCCGGGTCACCAGCACCGGGACCTTCCCCCGGTACGCCTCCACCCGGTCCCTCCCGTCAGAACGCTGCACCACGTGGCCGTTGATCTGAACGGAGAGACGCTCAAACAGACCGGGGGGGAACAGGAAGTGGAAACGGTACTGGATGTGGAGCTGTTCTACAGAGAGGGGGGGCAGCGAGGGGCCCCCCTGTGGAGCATCAACTCTCACATAGCTGGGGAACTGGTACCAGACCGGGCCCCCATTCAGAGTCTGGGTCTGGGTCTGGGTCTGGGTCAGAGTCTGGGTCTGGGTCTGGGTCTGGGTCTGGGTCCCGTTTAGAGTCCTGTTCTGGGTCTGAGTCTGGGTCAGAGTCTGGGTCTGGGTCTGGGTCTGGGTCTGGGTCTGGGTCCCGTTTAGAGTCCTGTTCTGGGTCCTGTTGAGGCAGAAACAGACCCCCATCTTCTGCAGCAGCTCCATCACCAGCCCCAGGTCCTGCTGGGTCTGGATCAGGGGCCCCAGGTCCTGCTGGGTCTGGATCAGGGGCCCCAGGTCCTGCTGGGTCTGGATCAGGGGCCCCAGGAGGGTCTGGATGAGGGGGGAGGAGAGCAGGCCGTCCTGCAGGATCACCTCCAGCTGCTGTTCCTTCATCGGGGCCTCCCCCCCCCGCTCCTGCGTCACCTGACCTCCTCCAGACAGCAGGCGCTGCAGAAGCTCCTCCCCCTGAAACACAAGGCACACGTCAGCAGGAGAGTGTGGACGCACCGCCACGGGTTCAGGGAGGTCTGATCCGAACCCACCTGCAGGTTTCTGGACGTCTTCGGTTCCAGGACCGCGAAGAACCGGTTCAGGATCTGGAAGAACCGCGGCAGGTTGTGGAAGACGTAGTCCTTCAGGGGGGGGCAGTCCTCGAAGTGGAGCAGCTTCCCTGATTCGTGCAGGTAGGAGAGGGCGCTCTGCAGCCGGTCCTCCGTCAGACCCGCCTGCAGACCCAGCCGGGCCGAGTCCCACCAGGACAGCCACAGCTGGGGGGCCTTCAGGTGCAGATCCTCCAGGACCTGCCAGGACCGAGGCAGAACCTGATGAAGGTTGGGGAAGATCTGGCGCTGCTCGGCCACCTGCAGGAGCTTCTCTCTGAGCCTCTGGTTCCTGTGGACCCCCGTCCTCAGCAGGGGGGACAGGACCTGCAGACGGTGGTTCAGAATGTACTGCAAATGGGACTTCCTGCGCCTCAAGTTCTGGTCCGAGACCCCGTAGAAGACCACGTGAGGGCTGGAGGACCGGACACTGAAGCCCTGCTGCACGGCCCGGTCCACCCGCAGGACTTCCGCCTTCAGCACCTGCAGGTCCTGGAGCTCCTGGAGGCCGATCTGCCGATGGAGGTCCAGACTCTTCTCCTCCAGATCCTCCTCGGTGCACAGGTCCGAGTGGGTCCCGACCACCAAGACCACCGCGTGGGGGACTTTGGCCCCGAGGAGGTGCAGGAAGTACCCCACCTGGGGGTAAAAGGTCCTCGGGGTGTAGGTTCTGAGGTTCACCACGAGGAGGTACAGGGCCCCCGGGGAGAGGAGGAAGGGTTTGATGAGGTCCTGGTCCCCCGACAGATCGTAGACCAGAAAGGTGAGGCCACGGTCCGCCACCCAGTCCGTCACCTCGATGCCCCCGCCCCCCTGCGGGTCCTGGACCTCCTGCTGAGGGCCCATCACGCTCCTCCTGAGCCGGGTCTTCCCAGAGTTCTTGGCCCCCATCAGGACCAGTTTCAGGCGCGGCTTCACGGCCAGCTGAGAGTCCGCCAGCTCCTTCTGGTAGGCCGCGATGTAGGGGATCCCCTTCATGCAGACCTCGTAGGGGGGCTGGATCAGAGGGTTGTCCTTCACCTTCCAGATGTTGACCCTGGACAGCTTCCCGAAGTTCTCCGGCAGGATAGCGATCTGGTTCCCCTGGATGACCAGCTCCTCGAGGCGCTCCAGGTCCACGATGGAGTCGGGCAGGAAGGTGATGCAGTTGTTGTCCAGCCACAGGTTGTTGAGCCTCCGCAGACCCCCCAGCTGCTCCGGGATCTGGATCAGTCTGTTCCGGCTCAGGTAGACCTCCTCCAGCCCCGAGAGGCTCAGGATCACCTCGGGGAAGTCCTGGAACTGATTGGAGGACAGGTTCAGCATCCTGAGTGTCTGCATCCGGCTGAAGTCCCGTGGCAGGACGGAGATCTGGTTCCCGTCCAGCATCAGGCTCTCCAGGTGCTCCAGGAGGCAGAAGGAGTCCGGCAGCTGGACCAGGTTCAGGCTGCTGAGCCACAGGATCTTGATGCTCCGCAGCTTCAGGATGTCCGAGGGCAGGGTCTTGAACCGGTTCCCAGAGAGGTCCAGCTCCTCCAGGTCGCCCAGGGCCAGGATCTGAGGGGGGAACTGGGGCAGCTTGTTGTGGTCCGCGTCCAGAGTCCTGAGCCTGGAGAGCCGGATCAGGGTCTGAGGGAGGACCTGCAGGGAGTTGAAGCTCAGATCCAGCTCCTCTAGGACCTGGGGGACACGTTCAGATCAGAGAGGGAAGTACTCTGATGGAGTATACAGGTGTACTCTGATGGAGTATACAGGTGTACTCTGATGGAGTACACAGGAGTACTCTGATGGAGTACACAGTATACAGGTGTACTCTGATGGAGTACACAGGAGTACTCTGATGGAGTACACAGTATACAGGTGTACTCTGATGGAGTATACAGGAGTACTCTGATGGAGTACACAGGAGTACTCTGATGGAGTACACAGTATACAGGTGTACTCTGATGGAGTACACAGGTGTACTCTGATGGAGTATACAGGTGTACTCTGGTGGAGTATACAGGTGTACTCTGATGGAGTATACAGGTGTACTCTGATGGAGTATATAGGTGTATATCTCTGTGTATTCTCTGTGTACTCTCTGTGTATTCTCTGTGTATTCTCTGTGTATTCTCTGTGTATTCTCTGTGTACTCTCTGTGTACTCTCTGTGTACTCTCTGTGTACTCTCTGTGTACTCTCTGTGTATTCTCTGTGTACTCTCTGTGTATTCTCTGTGTACTCTCTGTGTACTCTCTGTGTATTCTCTCTGTACTCTCTGTGTACTCTCTGTGTATTCTATGTGTATTCTCTGTGTATTCTCTGTGTATTCTCTGTGTACTCTCTGTGTATTCTCTGTGTACTCTCTGTGTATTCTCTGTGTATTCTCTGTGTACTCTCTGTGTACTCATATGTACTCTATGTGTACTCTCTGTGTATTCTCTGTGTACTCTCTGTGTATTCTCTGTGTACTCTGTGTACTCTCTGTGTATTCTCTGTGGACTCTATGTGTACTCTCTGTGTACTCTAGGTGTACTCTCTGTGTATTCTCTGTGTACTCTATGTGTATATTCTGTGTATTCTATGTGTACTCTCTGTGTATTCTCTGTGTACTCTCTGTGTATTCTCTGTGTATTCTCTGTGTACTCTCTGTGTATTCTCTGTGTACTCTCTGTGTATTCTCTGTGTACTCTCTGTGTATTCTCTGTGTATTCTCTGTGTACTCTCTGTGTATTCTCTGTGTATTCTCTGTGTACTCTGTGTATTCTCTGTGGACTCTATGTGTACTCTCTGTGTACTCTAGGTGTACTCTCTGTGTACTCTCTGTGTATTCTCTGTGTACTCTATGTGTATATTCTGTGTACTCTGTGTATTCTGTGTGTACTCTCTGTGTACTCTCTGTGTACTCTCTGTGTATTCTCTGTGTACTCTCTGTGTACTCTCTGTGTATTCTCTGTGTACTCTCTGTGTACTCTCTGTGTATTCTCTGTGTACTCTCTGTGTACTCTCTGTGTATTCTCTGTGTACTCTCTGTGTACTCTCTGTGTACTCTAGGTGTACTCTCTGTGTACTCTCTGTGTATTCTCTGTGTACTCTATGTGTATATTCTGTGTACTCTGTGTATTCTCTGTGTACTCTCTGTGTACTCTCTGTGTACTCTCTGTGTATTCTCTGTGGACTCTATGTGTATTCTCTGTGTACTCTCTGTGTACTCTCTGTGTACTCTAGGTGTACTCTCTGTGTATTCTCTGTGTACTCTCTGTGTATTCTCTGTGTACTCTATGTGTCCTCTCTGTGTACTCTCTGTGTATTCTTCTCTGTGTACTCTCTGTGTATTCTCTGTGTATTCTCTGTGTACTCTCTGTGTACTCTCTGTGTATTCTCTGTGTACTCTATGTGTATATTCTGTGTACTCTATGTGTACTCTCTGTGTACTCTCTGTGTACTCTCTGTGTATTCTCTGTGTACTCTATGTGTATATTCTGTGTACTCTGTGTATTCTCGGTGTACTCTCTGTGTACTCTCTGTGTACTATAGGTGTACTCTCTGTGTATTCTCTGTGTACTCTCTGTGTACTCTCTGTGTACTCTAGGTGTACTCTCTGTGTAGTACTCTCTGTGTATTCTCTGTGTACTCTATGTGTATATTCTGTGTACTCTGTGTATTATATGTGTACTCTCTGTGTACTCTAGGTGTACTCTCTGTGTACTCTCTGTGTATTCTCTGTGTACTCTATGTGTATATTCTGTGTACTCTGTGTATTCTCTGTGTATTCTCGGTGTACTCTGTGTATTCTCTGTGTATTCTCGGTGTACTCGGTGTACTCTCTGTATACTCTAGGTGTACTCTCTGTGTACTCTCTGTGTACTCTAGGTGTACTCTCTGTCTACTCTCTGTGTACTCTCTGTGTATTCTCTGTGTACTCTATGTGTATATTCTCTGTACTCTGTGTATTCTATGTGTACTCTCTGTGTACTCTAGGTGTACTCTCTGTGTACTCTCTGTGTATTCTCGGTGTACTCGGTGTACTCTCTGTGTACTCTAGGTGTACTCTCTGTGTACTCTCTGTGTATTCTCTGTGTACTCTATGTGTATATTCTGTGTACTCTGTGTACTCTCTGTGTATTCTCTGTGTACTCTCTGTGTACTCTCTGTGGACTCTCTGTGTATTCTTCTCTGTGTACTCTGTGTGTACTCTCTGTGTACTCTGTGTACTCTGTGTGTACTCTGTGTGTACTCTGTGTACTCTCTGTGTACTCTGTGTACTCTGTGTCGTACCTGCAGCGCTCCGATCTGATTGGGCAGCACCAGGATCTGGTTGTGGCTCACGCAGAGCTTCTTCAGGTTCCTCAGCAGGTCCAGGTCTTCGGGCAGACCCAGCAGCAGGTTGTGACTCAGGTCCAGATCCACCAGGCGCTCCAGCTCCAGAACCACACGGGGAACCAGCGAGAACCGGTTCCTGCGCAGAACCAGGACCCGCAGGTTGCTCAGGCTGGACCCCAGAACGTTAGGGAGGTCTTTCAGGGAGTTGTTCCCCAGGTTCAGGACCTCCACCTCAAAGAGTCAAGATGCAAAGATTCAGAGGTCACATGGTGGTGGTACCCCCCTGAATGTCCCCCCCCACAGGAGAGCAACACGAGGCACCCACCAGCTGTGAGTGAGGACCTACCTGCGAGACGTCCTCCGGGAACACGAGCTGGTTGTCTTTGGAGCTGAGGGTCAGGTTCCTCTGGTCGCTGCGCAGCTTCCTGGACCTCAGCGCCGCGTCGCGCCACATCTGAGCCGCCTTCAGGTCCTCCTGCCCGGGGGGGGTCCTCCTGCGCGGGGGGGGCCCTCCTCCACGGGGGGGCCCTCCTCCTCCTCCTTGTTGTCATGGACGGTTTTCATAGGGGGGGGCAGCATATTTATGGGGTATCTCGGAGTAAAGCAAAACCACCAGGAAGTGAAGCAAATATTCGTAGTGGCCAAACGGTGGTACTACAATTCCCGTGACGTCATTTTGCCCCAAAAATACTTTTTCACCATTGACTTACATTGTTTATCTGAATAATCTCCCCAGCACGAGCTCTGTGTAGCCCTCATATAAATCATCAGGGTGGAACAGTCACTCAAATCTGAATCCAGCGTTATTTACACGCTTCATTCCTCCACTGCGCATGCTCTGTGGTCCCACATCCGGGTCCTCCAGCTCCTGTGTTCGGGCTTCACTTCAGCTTCATAGAGATGAACTCTTTATGTCCCCCCTCCACCTTGTTGTTATCATGGAGAGTTTCACGGGGCAGCATGGAGGATCCAGAGCGGGGGTTAGTCTCAGAGATAGTCCCGGGGAAACGCAGCCTTTCTCCGGCAGCGTGTGCAGCATCCTCCCCTCCTGCTGCCCGAACGCAATGAACACAAACCGGGATCAGTCCGCTCTCTGAGCTCCAGACTCCGGGACCAGGTCCGGGATCAGTCCGCTCTCTGAGCTCCAGACTCCGGGTCCAGGTCCGGGATCAGTCCGCTCTCTGAGCTCCAGACTCCGGGTCCAGGTCCGGGATCAGTCCGCTCTCTGAGCTCCAGTCTCCGGGACCAAGTCCAGGATCAGTCCGCTCTCTGAGCTCCAGACTCCGGGACCAAGTCCAGGATCAGTCCGCTCTCTGAGCTCCAGACTCCGGGTCCAGGTCCGGGATCAGTCCGCTCTCTGAGCTCCAGACTCCGAGTACAGGTCCGGGATCAGTCCGCTCTCTGAGCTCCAGACTCCGAGTACAGGTCCGGGATCAGTCCGCTCTCTGAGCTCCAGACTCCGAGTACAGGTCCGGGATCAGTCCGCTCTCTGAGCTCCAGATCCCGGGTCTCTCTCCTCGCTGCTCCCGGGCCTCATGGTTCTTCTCGGGCCGTCCTCTGGAGCTCTTCCCCGGGTAAAATCTGCGTGTTTTCCTGGAGCTCCGCAGCCTGGTTTCTCTTCCTGCAGGGAGTGGAGATCACTGCGTCAGATCCCGGATCCTCCCTCCCTCCCTCTGTGTGTGTGTGTGTGTGTGTGTGTGTGTGTGTGTGTGTGTGTGTGTGTGTGTGTCCGCCCTGCTGCTGGAGTAAAACAAAGTAAAATAAATGTTATTGTCGTTTATCATCAATGTAAAAAAATTTCACTAAAAACACTTGATTTAAAAAAATACAGATATAAATATTTGTAATTGCTGTCATTTTTGTATTTATTGTTGTTGTTTATTAAATTGTTGCAGGATTTATCTATTTTTTACAGGGTTTGTAATGTAGTATAAAGTGTATCGAGACGGCAGCTCAAGAATAAAACATGTTTATGGTAATAGTAATAATATTGTGCACGTTCAGAACCGCACCCTGTGCTTTATTCATTAGTGTGAAATGACCAACCAGGCCTCTGGCGCCCCCTGTCGGACAGGAGAGGGAGACTCAGGGAGACTCAGGTAGTTAGCTGAGAGGCTAGTCCTCATTAGCATCCTCAGCATGAAGAATATTACTAAAGGAAACCAACATGTATTTATTACAAGCTTTATCTCCGAGCCGTGTTTATTCCTTTCAAAAGCACACACACTTTGTTGGGTATTAACACTGAGATGCCTTCAGGGTCACTGAGATGCCTTCAGGGTCACTGAGATGCCTTCAGGGTCACTGAGATGCCTTCAGGGTCACTGAGATGCCTTCAGGGTCACTGAGATGCCTTCAGGTCACTGAGATGCCTTCAGGGTCACTGAGATGCCTTCAGGGTCACACGTTCATTCAGGTCACTGAGATGCCTTCAGGGTCACCGAGATGCCTTCAGGGTCACTGAGATGCCTTCAGGTCACTGAGATGCCTTCAGGGTCACTGAGATGCCTTCAGGGTCACACGTTCATTCAGGTCACTGAGATGCCTTCAGGGTCACCGAGATGCCTTCAGGGTCACTGAGATGCCTTCAGGTCAATGAGATGCCTTCAGGGTCACTGAGATGCCTTCAGGGTCACTGAGATGCCTTCAGGTCAATGAGATGCCTTCAGGGTCACTGAGATGCCTTCAGGGTCACTGAGATGCCTTCAGGTCACTGAGATGCCTTCAGGTCACTGAGATGCCTTCAGGGTCACTGAGATGCCTTCAGGGTCACACGTTCATTCAGGTCACTGAGATGCCTTCAGGGTCACCGAGATGCCTTCAGGGTCACTGAGATGCCTTCAGGTCAATGAGATGCCTTCAGGGTCACTGAGATGCCTTCAGGGTCACTGAGATGCCTTCAGGTCAATGAGATGCCTTCAGGGTCACTGAGATGCCTTCAGGGTCACACGTTCATTCAGGTCACTGAGATGCCTTCAGGTCACTGAGATGCCTTCAGGGTCACTGAGATGCCTTCAGGGTCACTGAGATGCCTTCAGGTCACTGAGATGCCTTCAGGTCACTGAGATGCCTTCAGGGTCACTGAGATGCCTTCAGGGTCACATGTTCATTCAGGTCCCGACAGATTCAAAACTCATCCTGATGGACGTTATCGTACGACACGGAGAGTTACATGACGTCGACTTTAGTGGAGCAGCGTTACGATACAGGTCTGAACAACGCACCGCGTATCCCTGAACGCACCGTGTGTCCCTGAACAACGCACCGTGTGTCCCTGAACGTACCGTGTGTCCCTGAACGCACCGTGTGTCCCTGAACGCACCGTGTGTCCCTGAACGCACCGAGTGTCCCTGAACAACGCACCGTGTGTCCCTGAACGCACCGTGTGTCCCTGAACGCACTGTGTGTCCCTGAACAACGCACCGTGTGTCCCTGAACGCACCGTGTGTCCCTGAACAACGCACCGTGTGTCCCTGAACAACGCACCGTGTGTCCCTGAACAATGCACCGTGTGTCCCTGAACAACGCACCAAGTGTCCCTGAACGCACCCTGTGTCCCTGAACAACGCACCGTGTGTCCCTTAATGCACCGTGTGTCCCTGAACGCACCGTGTGTCCCTGAACAATGCACCGTGTGTCCCTGAACGACGCACCGTGTGTCCCTGAACGACGCACCGAGTGTCCCTGAACGCACCGTGTGTCCCTGAACGCACCGTGTGTCCCTGAACAATGCACCGAGTGTCCCTGAACAACGCACCGAGTGTCCCTGAACAACGCACCGAGTGTCCCTGAACGCACCGTGTGTCCCTGAACAACGCACCGAGTGTCCCTGAATGCACCGTGTGTCCCTGAACGCACCGTGTGTCCCTGAACGCACCGTGTGTCCCTGAACAACGCACCGTGTGTCCCTGAACGCACCGAGTGTCCCTGAACAACGCACCGTGTGTCCCTGAACGCACCGAGTGTCCCTGAACGACGCACCGTGTGTCCCTGAACGACGCACCGTGTGTCTCTGAACGCACCGAGTGTCCCTGAACGCACCGTGTGTCCCTGAACAATGCACCGTGTGTCCCTGAACGACGCACCGTGTGTCCCTGAACGCACCGAGTGTCCCTAAACAACGCACCGTGTGTCCCTAAACAACGCACCGTGTGTCCCTAAACAACGCACCGTGTGTCCCTGAACGCACCGTGTGTCCCTGAACAACGCACAGTGTGTCCCTGAACGACGCACCGTGTGTCCCTGAACGCACCGAGTGTCCCTGAACAACGCACCGTGTGTCCCTGAACGCACCGTGTGTCCCTGAACAACGCACAGTATGTCCCTGAACGACGCACCGTGTGTCCCTGAACGCACCGAGTGTCCCTGAACGCACCGAGTGTCCCTAAACAATGCACCGTGTGTCCCTGAACAACGCACCGTGTGTCCCTGAACAACGCACCGTGTGTCCCTGAACGCACAGTGTGTCCCTGAACGACGCACCGAGTGTCCCTGAACGCACCGAGTGTCCCTGAACGCACCGAGTGTCCCTAAACAATGCACCGTGTGTCCCTGAACAACGCACCGTGTGTCCCTGAACAACGCACCGTGTCCCTGAACGCACAGTGTGTCCCTGAACGACGCACCGAGTGTCCCTGAACGCACCGTGTGTCCCTGAACAATGCACCGTGTGTCCCTGAACAACGCACCGTGTGTCCCTGAACAACGCACCGTGTGTCCCTGAACAACGCACCGTGTGTCCCTGAACAACGCACAGTGTGTCCCTGAACGCACCGTACTGGAGCTTCCATCGACCTCACCTGCTGGTTTCATTCAGTAATCTCTACTTTAAACATGAATCTGATTTCCTTCAGTAACCTGAAACTCCAGTCTCTCTCCTCAAACTGATTACATGAAATAAAGAAATCTTCAGTTTTAAGATTTTATTTTTTATTTTGTACAAAAACACGGAAACAAAGTCTTAACCTTCAATCAGCTGACATTTGGTCACCACAGTAACAACCAATCAGAGAGGAGCAAACAGGAAATTGCACTTAAAAAAACCAGGAAGCAGATTTTCCTCAAAATAAAACGTGATTCTCTTTGAAGTGAAGCTCGGGGAGTTCAGCGTGAACCCGAAACTAAAATAAATAAATGAACCGACGTCACATTTAACGTTAAAAAGAGAAAAAAATGTTTAAAATGAATACAAATACAGTTCAGGAAGTTTTTAAAGATTGTCTTCTTTTACTTTGAAGGGGTTGACAGGAAGCTCTAACCCGTGAGAAAATACTGAAAAACATCCAAATAAAAAAACCCTGTGATCTTTCTGTGATTCTAACAGAGAGGATTCTGGGAAATGAAGTGTGTAGATTCAGGAGAAAGGTCGACTTCTCGTTCTGTGATGTCACTTCCCTTTTCCCACAGAATCGCCAAAATAAAAGCTCGACAGAATTCATTATTTATTTTTTTTACAGTTTTTCAATATCGCCTTCACACGGAGTTCCTTCCTCTCTTCTTTGATTCATAATCTCCCTCCCGAGACACAGGACACGCCCCCAGCTCGCCCCCTGCAGGTCAGCGGCGGTACCTCCCCCTCTCCTTGTCTCTCTCCCTCTCTCTCTCCCTGTCCCTCCCGCCCCTCTCCCTCTCTCGCTCCCTCCGTGGGACGCCCCTCTCTCTCTCTCTCTGACGCTCTCTCTCTCTCCGGCCGCTCACCACCGCCTGCGTGCGCCGCAGGAAGTCGTCCACGCGCATGTCGTAGTCGTGCTGCATGATGGGTAAAAAACACAGGAGGTCAGATTAACACAGAAACTCAGAACTACAACTTGAAAGAACTACAACGTGCACTCAGAACTACAACTTGAAAGAACTACAACGGTGCACTCAGAACTACAACTGCACACACACTGTAAATGCTAAAAACTACAATTGAGTGCAAAACTAAGATGGGTTTAATTAAAACTACAACTTTAAAGCGTCAACAACCAAGATAGTGTCGGAGGTCATGTGACTCACCGGGCTGGCGGGGAAGGCGCGGTGCGGCGGCGCGCGCTGCTTGTCTCTGAAGCGAGGGGGCGGGGCCTCGTGAGGAGGCATGGGGGGGTGGTGGTGGTAGGCCTGGTGGGGGGGGGGCGGGGGGTGGGTGTGGTGGTAGTAGGGAGGGTGGTGAGGGGGGGGGCTGCTCCACACCGGGGGGGTACGCCTGGACGACAAACAGCAAGGATTATTAATCAATAACAATATAATGATATTAATATAAAGAGATCAATATGAGAGGGGGGGTTACCAGAGTCTGCCAGGGGGCGGGGGGGCCCACGCTGTGATGGTAGTCCCTCATGTAGTCGTTGTACGACTGAAACAGAAACACACCTTTAGCAACACGAGCTAACAGGTTCATTATAGCTTTGACAGGCCAACAGGCAATGTGAAGCTAAGCTAACAGGATAGCAGGTTACTAATGAAGCTAAGCTAACAGGATAGCAGGTTACTAATGAAGCTAAGCCAACAGGTTACGAATGAAGCTAAGCTAACAGGTTACTAATGAAGCTAAGCTAACAGGTTACTAATGAAGCTAAGCTAACAGGATAACAGGTTACTAATGAAGCTAAGCTAACAGGTTACTAATGAAGCTAAGCTAACAGGTTACTAATGAAGCTAAGCTAACAAGTTACTAATGAAGCTAAGCTAACAGGTTACTAATGAAGCTAAGCTAACAGGTTACTAATGAAGCTAAGCTAACAGGATACTAATGAAGCTAAGCTAACAGGTTACTAATGAAGCTAACCTAACAAGTTACTAATGAAGCTAAGCTAACAGGTTACCAATGAAGCTAAGCTAACAGGTTACTAATGAAGCTAAGCTAACAGGTTACTAATGAAGCTAAGCTAACAGGTGACTAATGAAGCTAAGCTAACAGGTGACTAATGAAGCTAAGCTAACAGGTGACTAATGAAGCTAAGCTAACAGGTGACTAATGAAGCTAAGCTAACAGGTTACTAATGAAGCTAAGCTAACAGGTTACTAATGAAGCTAAGCTAACAGGTTACTAATGAAGCTAAGCTAACAGGTTACTAATGAAGCTAAGCTAACAGGATAACAGGTTACTAATGAAGCTAAGCTAACAAGTTACTAATGAAGCTAAGCTAACAGGATAACAGGTTACTAATGAAGCTAAGCTAACAGGTTACTAATGAAGCTAAGCTAACAGGTTACTAATGAAGATAAGCTAACAGGTGACTAATGAAGCTAAGCTAACAGGTGACTAATGAAGCTAAGCTAACAGGTAAACATGATGCTAAGCTAACAGGTTACTAATGAAGCTAAGCTAACAGGTTAACATGATGCTAAGCTAACGTGTGTTTCTCACCCCGTTGAGAAACACGTCTCGCCGCACGCTGGAGAACCGTCTGAAACCAACAACAAGTTTAAATTAAATTCACATTATTTATTTGTTCTAATACATTTACAGTTTTCACGGCGAAAGAACCTTAAACCGTTTCCCAGAAGTGTCCCTTAGATTGAGACCCCGACTCACCTGTCCACCGGCTGGTTGCGCAGGTCCTGGATGAACCCTACAAATCAAATAATAATCCGTTACATTTGACATTTCTCTCTTCGGCCCCCGACTGCAGGCGGAAACACAAAGGACTCAGAGACACACAGGTTAAAAACATCTTCAGACCCGAGAGCAGGAACTACAAACAAACCTTAAAGTGAACGACTGAAACGTTCAGGACTTATAAAATATTAACTACATTTTAAGCAAAAAGAAAAATATACTACATATAAAACTAACATTTAAAACATCTCCAGGTGTCAGTCACAGAGTCAAAGGTCCTTAAAGGGTAATAAACACAAGGTGATATTTAATAAAGGTCCTTAAAGGGTAATAAACAAGGTGATATTTAATAAAGGTCCTTAAAGGGTAATAAACAAGGTGATATTTAATAAAGGTCCTTAAAGGGTAATAAACACAAGGTGATATTTAATAAAGGTCCTCAAAGGGTAATAAACAAGGTGATATTTAATAAAGGTCCTTAAAGGGTAATAAACAAGGTGATATTTAATAAAGGTCCTCAAAGGGTAATAAACAAGGTGATATTTAATAAAGGTCCTTAAAGGGTAATAAACAAGGTGATATTTAATAAAGGTCCTCAAAGGGTAATAAACACAAGGTGATATTTAATAAAGGTCCTCAAAGGGTAATAAACAAGGTGATATTTAATAAAGGTCCTCAAAGGGTAATAAACAAGGTGATATTTAATAAAGGTCCTCAAAGGGTAATAAACACAAGGTGATATTTAATAAAGGTCCTTAAAGGGTAATAAACAAGGTGATATTTAATAAAGGTCCTTAAAGGGTAATAAACACAAGGTGATATTTAATAAAGGTCCTCAAAGGGTAATAAACAAGGTGATATTTAATAAAGGTCCTTAAAGGGTAATAAACAAGGTGATATTTAATAAAGGTCCTTAAAGGGTAATAAACACAAGGTGATATTTAATAAAGGTCCTTAAAGGGTAATAAACAAGGTGATATTTAATAAAGGTCCTTAAAGGGTAATAAACAAGGTGATATTTAATAAAGGTCCTTAAAGGGTAATAAACAAGGTGATATTTAATAAAGGTCCTCAAAGGGTAATAAACAAGGTGATATTTAATAAAGGTCCTCAAAGGGTAATAAACACAAGGTGATATTTAATAAAGGTCCTTAAAGGGTAATAAACACAAGGTGATATTTAATAAAGGTCCTTAAAGGGTAATAAACAAGGTGATATTTAATAAAGGTCCTTAAAGGGTAATAAACACAAGGTGATATTTAATAAAGGTCCTTAAAGGGTAATAAACACAAGGTGATATTTAATAAAGGTCCTTAAAGGGTAATAAACACAAGGTGATATTTAATAAAGGTCCTTAAAGGGTAATAAACACAAGGTGATATTTAATAAAGGTCCTTAAAGGGTAATAAACACAAGGTGATATTTAATAAAGGTCCTTAAAGGGTAATAAACACAAGGTGATATTTAATAAAGGTCCTTAAAGGGTAATAAACACAAGGTGATATTTAATAAAGGTCCTCAAAGGGTAATAAACAAGGTGATATTTAATAAAGGTCCTCAAAGGGTAATAAACACAAGGTGATATTTAATAAAGGTCCTTAAAGGGTAATAAACAAGGTGATATTTAATAAAGGTCCTTAAAGGGTAATAAACAAGGTGATATTTAATAAAGGTCCTCAAAGGGTAATAAACACAAGGTGATATTTAATAAAGGTCCTTAAAGGGTAATAAACACAAGGTGATATTTAATAAAGGTCCTTAAAGGGTAATAAACAAGGTGATATTTAATAAAGGTCCTTAAAGGGTAATAAACAAGGTGATATTTAATAAAGGTCCTCAAAGGGTAATAAACACAAGGTGATATTTAATAAAGGTCCTTAAAGGGTAATAAACAAGGTGATATTTAATAAAGGTCCTTAAAGGGTAATAAACACAAGGTGATATTTAATAAAGGTCCTCAAAGGGTAATAAACACAAGGTGATATTTAATAAAGGTCCTTAAAGGGTAATAAACAAGGTGATATTTAATAAAGGTCCTTAAAGGGTAATAAACACAAGGTGATATTTAATAAAGGTCCTTAAAGGGTAATAAACAAGGTGATATTTAATAAAGGTCCTTAAAGGGTAATAAACACAAGGTGATATTTAATAAAGGTCCTTAAAGGGTAATAAACAAGGTGATATTTAATAAAGGTCCTTAAAGGGTAATAAACAAGGTGATATTTAATAAAGGTCCTCAAAGGGTAATAAACAAGGTGATATTTAATAAAGGTCCTTAAAGGGTAATAAACAAGGTGATATTTAATAAAGGTCCTTAAAGGGTAATAAACACAAGGTGATATTTAATAAAGGTCCTTAAAGGGTAATAAACAAGGTGATATTTAATAAAGGTCCTCAAAGGGTAATAAACAAGGTGATATTTAATAAAGGTCCTTAAAGGGTAATAAACAAGGTGATATTTAATAAAGGTCCTTAAAGGGTAATAAACAAGGTGATATTTAATAAAGGTCCTTAAAGGGTAATAAACAAGGTGATATTTAATAAAGGTCCTTAAAGGGTAATAAACACAAGGTGATATTTAATAAAGGTCCTCAAAGGGTAATAAACAAGGTGATATTTAATAAAGGTCCTTAAAGGGTAATAAACACAAGGTGATATTTAATAAAGGTCCTCAAAGGGTAATAAACAAGGTGATATTTAATAAAGGTCCTTAAAGGGTAATAAACAAGGTGATATTTAATAAAGGTCCTTAAAGGGTAATAAACAAGGTGATATTTAATAAAGGTCCTCAAAGGGTAATAAACAAGGTGATATTTAATAAAGGTCCTTAAAGGGTAATAAACAAGGTGATATTTAATAAAGGTCCTTAAAGGGTAATAAACACAAGGTGATATTTAATAAAGGTCCTTAAAGGGTAATAAACACAAGGTGATATTTAATAAAGGTCCTCAAAGGGTAATAAACAAGGTGATATTTAATAAAGGTCCTCAAAGGGTAATAAACAAGGTGATATTTAATAAAGGTCCTTAAAGGGTAATAAACAAGGTGATATTTAATAAAGGTCCTTAAAGGGTAATAAACACAAGGTGATATTTAATAAAGGTCCTTAAAGGGTAATAAACACAAGGTGATATTTAATAAAGGTCCTCAAAGGGTAATAAACACAAGGTGATATTTAATAAAGGTCCTTAAAGGGTAATAAACAAGGTGATATTTAATAAAGGTCCTTAAAGGGTAATAAACACAAGGTGATATTTAATAAAGGTCCTTAAAGGGTAATAAACACAAGGTGATATTTAATAAAGGTCCTCAAAGGGTAATAAACACAAGGTGATATTTAATAAAGGTCCTTAAAGGGTAATAAACACAAGGTGATATTTAATAAAGGTCCTCAAAGGGTAATAAACAAGGTGATATTTAATAAAGGTCCTCAAAGGGTAATAAACAAGGTGATATTTAATAAAGGTCCTCAAAGGGTAATAAACAAGGTGATATTTAATAAAGGTCCTCAAAGGGTAATAAACAAGGTGATATTTAATAAAGGTCCTTAAAGGGTAATAAACAAGGTGATATTTAATAAAGGTCCTCAAAGGGTAATAAACACAAGGTGATATTTAATAAAGGTCCTTAAAGGGTAATAAACACAAGGTGATATTTAATAAAGGTCCTTAAAGGGTAATAAACACAAGGTGATATTTAATAAAGGTCCTCAAAGGGTAATAAACAAGGTGATATTTAATAAAGGTCCTTAAAGGGTAATAAACAAGGTGATATTTAATAAAGGTCCTTAAAGGGTAATAAACACAAGGTGATATTTAATAAAGGTCCTCAAAGGGTAATAAACACAAGGTGATATTTAATAAAGGTCCTTAAAGGGTAATAAACAAGGTGATATTTAATAAAGGTCCTTAAAGGGTAATAAACAAGGTGATATTTAATAAAGGTCCTTAAAGGGTAATAAACACAAGGTGATATTTAATAAAGGTCCTCAAAGGGTAATAAACACAAGGTGATATTTAATAAAGGTCCTTAAAGGGTAATAAACAAGGTGATATTTAATAAAGGTCCTTAAAGGGTAATAAACACAAGGTGATATTTAATAAAGGTCCTCAAAGGGTAATAAACACAAGGTGATATTTAATAAAGGTCCTTAAAGGGTAATAAACACAAGGTGATATTTAATAAAGGTCCTCAAAGGGTAATAAACAAGGTGATATTTAATAAAGGTCCTCAAAGGGTAATAAACACAAGGTGATATTTAATAAAGGTCCTCAAAGGGTAATAAACAAGGTGATATTTAATAAAGGTCCTCAAAGGGTAATAAACAAGGTGATATTTAATAAAGGTCCTCAAAGGGTAATAAACAAGGTGATATTTAATAAAGGTCCTCAAAGGGTAATAAACAAGGTGATATTTAATAAAGGTCCTTAAAGGGTAATAAACAAGGTGATATTTAATAAAGGTCCTTAAAGGGTAATAAACACAAGGTGATATTTAATAAAGGTCCTCAAAGGGTAATAAACACAAGGTGATATTTAATAAAGGTCCTCAAAGGGTAATAAACAAGGTGATATTTAATAAAGGTCCTTAAAGGGTAATAAACAAGGTGATATTTAATAAAGGTCCTCAAAGGGTAATAAACACAAGGTGATATTTAATAAAGGTCCTCAAAGGGTAATAAACAAGGTGATATTTAATAAAGGTCCTCAAAGGGTAATAAACAAGGTGATATTTAATAAAGGTCCTCAAAGGGTAATAAACACAAGGTGATATTTAATAAAGGTCCTTAAAGGGTAATAAACACAAGGTGATATTTAATAAAGGTCCTCAAAGGGTAATAAACAAGGTGATATTTAATAAAGGTCCTCAAAGGGTAATAAACAAGGTGATATTTAATAAAGGTCCTCAAAGGGTAATAAACAAGGTGATATTTAATAAAGGTCCTTAAAGGGTAATAAACACAAGGTGATATTTAATAAAGGTCCTTAAAGGGTAATAAACAAGGTGATATTTAATAAAGGTCCTCAAAGGGTAATAAACACAAGGTGATATTTAATAAAGGTCCTCAAAGGGTAATAAACACAAGGTGATATTTAATAAAGGTCCTCAAAGGGTAATAAACAAGGTGATATTTAATAAAGGTCCTTAAAGGGTAATAAACAAGGTGATATTTAATAAAGGTCCTCAAAGGGTAATAAACACAAGGTGATATTTAATAAAGGTCCTCAAAGGGTAATAAACAAGGTGATATTTAATAAAGGTCCTCAAAGGGTAATAAACAAGGTGATATTTAATAAAGGTCCTCAAAGGGTAATAAACACAAGGTGATATTTAATAAAGGTCCTTAAAGGGTAATAAACACAAGGTGATATTTAATAAAGGTCCTCAAAGGGTAATAAACAAGGTGATATTTAATAAAGGTCCTCAAAGGGTAATAAACAAGGTGATATTTAATAAAGGTCCTCAAAGGGTAATAAACAAGGTGATATTTAATAAAGGTCCTTAAAGGGTAATAAACAAGGTGATATTTAATAAAGGTCCTCAAAGGGTAATAAACACAAGGTGATATTTAATAAAGGTCCTTAAAGGGTAATAAACACAAGGTGATATTTAATAAAGGTCCTCAAAGGGTAATAAACAAGGTGATATTTAATAAAGGTCCTCAAAGGGTAATAAACACAGGTGATATTTAATAAAGGTCCTTAAAGGGTAATAAACACAAGGTGATATTTAATAAAGGTCCTCAAAGGGTAATAAACAAGGTGATATTTAATAAAGGTCCTCAAAGGGTAATAAACAAGGTGATATTTAATAAAGGTCCTCAAAGGGTAATAAACAAGGTGATATTTAATAAAGGTCCTCAAAGGGTAATAAACAAGGTGATATTTAATAAAGGTCCTTAAAGGGTAATAAACAAGGTGATATTTAATAAAGGTCCTCAAAGGGTAATAAACACAAGGTGATATTTAATAAAGGTCCTTAAAGGGTAATAAACACAAGGTGATATTTAATAAAGGTCCTTAAAGGGTAATAAACACAAGGTGATATTTAATAAAGGTCCTCAAAGGGTAATAAACAAGGTGATATTTAATAAAGGTCCTTAAAGGGTAATAAACAAGGTGATATTTAATAAAGGTCCTTAAAGGGTAATAAACACAAGGTGATATTTAATAAAGGTCCTCAAAGGGTAATAAACACAAGGTGATATTTAATAAAGGTCCTTAAAGGGTAATAAACAAGGTGATATTTAATAAAGGTCCTTAAAGGGTAATAAACACAAGGTGATATTTAATAAAGGTCCTCAAAGGGTAATAAACACAAGGTGATATTTAATAAAGGTCCTTAAAGGGTAATAAACACAAGGTGATATTTAATAAAGGTCCTCAAAGGGTAATAAACAAGGTGATATTTAATAAAGGTCCTCAAAGGGTAATAAACACAAGGTGATATTTAATAAAGGTCCTCAAAGGGTAATAAACAAGGTGATATTTAATAAAGGTCCTCAAAGGGTAATAAACAAGGTGATATTTAATAAAGGTCCTTAAAGGGTAATAAACAAGGTGATATTTAATAAAGGTCCTTAAAGGGTAATAAAACAAGGTGATATTTAATAAAGGTCCTTAAAGGGTAATAAACAAGGTGATATTTAATAAAGGTCCTTAAAGGGTAATAAACACAAGGTGATATTTAATAAAGGTCCTTAAAGGGTAATAAACAAGGTGATATTTAATAAAGGTCCTTAAAGGGTAATAAACAAGGTGATATTTAATAAAGGTCCTTAAAGGGTAATAAACAAGGTGATATTTAATAAAGGTCCTCAAAGGGTAATAAACAAGGTGATATTTAATAAAGGTCCTTAAAGGGTAATAAACACAAGGTGATATTTAATAAAGGTCCTCAAAGGGTAATAAACAAGGTGATATTTAATAAAGGTCCTTAAAGGGTAATAAAAACAAGGTGATATTTAATAAAGGTCCTCAAAGGGTAATAAACAAGGTGATATTTAATAAAGGTCCTTAAAGGGTAATAAACACAAGGTGATATTTAATAAAGGTCCTTAAAGGGTAATAAACAAGGTGATATTTAATAAAGGTCCTTAAAGGGTAATAAACAAGGTGATATTTAATAAAGGTCCTTAAAGGGTAATAAACAAGGTGATATTTAATAAAGGTCCTTAAAGGGTAATAAACACAAGGTGATATTTAATAAAGGTCCTTAAAGGGTAATAAACAAGGTGATATTTAATAAAGGTCCTTAAAGGGTAATAAACAAGGTGATATTTAATAAAGGTCCTTAAAGGGTAATAAACAAGGTGATATTTAATAAAGGTCCTCAAAGGGTAATAAACAAGGTGATATTTAATAAAGGTCCTTAAAGGGTAATAAACACAAGGTGATATTTAATAAGTGGATCTTCTGAGATAACGACCTGCTCTCTGGTTGAACTCCGGAGGACCGTCGGGTCGCGGCCGCTTCCTGCCGTGCAGATCGAACTCTTCAGGACGACGCCTAGCAGACAATACACTGTTAACACACAAAAACACACACACACACTGTAACACACAGTAACACACACACAGTGATACACACTCACATTTAAGATGTACTTCCTGTTTACCTCAAACACAACCAGACTTCACTTAAACTAATACTCACTTGGTTACCTCTCCACACCACCTGGGAAACACCGAGTTCATCCACACACACTTTAGCATGTTCCCTCTTAACAAGCTGAACTATATTCATGTTTACAACGTCTTGACTCATTCTCTCCTCTCCATCACTAACCCTGCCGCTTTCAATCACAGGGAACAGGAGGCGGGCGTGGTGGCCATCTTTGGAGGACAGCGTCTATAGCAACCATCAGTGTGTAGCAGTACCATCAGTGTGTAGCAGTACCATCAGTGTGTAGCAGTACCATCAGTGTGTATCCTGCTTACGGCCAGTGGGTCGGCATCAGGCAGGATTGAAACGTGTGAGATATAAATGAGACGCTCCGGGCCGGAGCAGAGGAGCTCTGAGGCCAGGTGTTCAGACAGAGGGAAGGCCGACAGAGGACAGAGGTAAGGCCGACAGAGGACAGCGGGAAGGCCGACAGAGGACAGAGGGAAGGCCGACAGAGGACAGAGGGAAGGCCGACAGAGGACAGAGGACAGAGGGAAGGCCGACAGAGGACAGAGGTAAGGCCGACAGAGGACAGAGGGAAGGCCGACAGAGGACAGAGGGAAGGCCGACAGAGGACAGAGGTAAGGCCGACAGAGGACAGAGGTAAGGCCGACAGAGGACAGAGGTAAGGCCGACAGAGGACAGAGGTAAGGCCGACAGAGGACAGAGGTAAGGCCGACAGAGGACAGAGGTAAGGCCGACAGAGGACAGAGGTAAGGCCGACAGAGGACAGAGGTAAGGCCGACAGAGGACAGAGGACAGAGGTAAGGCAGCTCATGCCATGCCAACCCATCATTAATGTCCCCGTGTATGCAAGCTGCCAGAGAGGCGAAGCCCCTCCCCCTCCGGGGACCTCCTTTAGGGGAAGTCTGCATTGAAGTCAACGGAGAGAGAAAGATTATCTCTCCTTCCCGTTTGAATTGAGCCACGAGTCACACACACTGATGTTTGTCACTTTGAAAGATCATTCTGAAAGTCAAACAAATAAACTGCAGTAACACTTTGTGTGAAACGCCGAATGAACTCCATCTCCGCCTCGCTCCAACACCCAGACGGCGTCACGTTGAACACATTTCACTCCTTTCTCTCAGAACGAGGCGGAAAGCATTCAAAGAGGAGGAATCACTCCGAGCCTGGGCGCGCTGAGAGCTGCGCACGGGGAGCTGCTCGGTCTGAGAGCCGGCACGCGGACCGGGACTCTGGGATTTGTAGTCTTTGTAGTCGTGTATTTTTCATAGTCTTATATTTCAACAGCTTTACCACAAACTGTGACTTTGACACGGAAATGATTTTTTAAATCGACAAACATCGTGTGTGACTCGTGGCTCAATTCAAACGGGATGGAGAGATATCCTTCTCTCTCCGTTGACTTCAGTACATGCTTTTTCAGAAATAAGGTCCATGGGGCGGAAGTAGAAGGGCGGGACTTCGCCTCTCTGTACTTCCTGTTCCTGTAGTTCAACAGTCAGCGCCTCCTCCTGATGTTTCTACGTCTGTTAGTTTGAAATATAACCCTGTGACAGCCGGCGCCGTCAGAGCCCTTAAACGGTTAAAGTGGACGGTAGTGAGGCGTTAAACATGACGGTCGCTGGTGTCCTCCAAAGATGTCCGACCTGCCGTGACCTTCCCTTCAGAATGAATACATCCTGTCGTCATGACGTTTAGCATCTGTTCGGACTCTTGGGTCCGCATGCAGACAGTCCCCTCAGTACCCGAGGCAGGGTGACGGGCGAGGACCCTCCCGTCACGCCCGTTCCCCTTTAACCCGCTCTGATGTTAAACAGTCGGAGAGGAAGGGTCTTCAGAGACTGGAGATTACCTTTAGTTTTAAATCGTCCCTGAGATGTTGGAATAACAGTTTCCCGTCTGGTCACCAAAAGACACATTAGCTTCACACACACACACAATAAAAAAAACAAACGAAGAAGAAGAAGCCTCTGGAGGACACATACCGCTCCGCTGCTTAGTGGAGGACACTCTGATATTAAAAACAGCTCTCTCCTCGGTCCATGTTTAAGGCTTTTTATAAACCCTCTTATTTTGAAAGGGGTGGGGGGGGTGATGATGATGATGATGATGGTGCAGTCCTTTCAATCATTAACCACAGCCCCGCCCCCTCTCAAAGCCCCGCCCCCTCCAGCAGTCCTTAAAGCGACACACACCTCTATTTTCAGTTCATAAGAGAGTGACACACACACACACACACACACACACAGTTCTTAGGTCCTGATTCAGTGTGTGTGTGTTCTGGGAGGAGTCTTTTCTTTGAGGTCCTCACTCTTTCAGTCCAACAGGAAATACCTTTTAAATCCTGTCCATTTTCTCCTGTAATTTTACCTTATTGGATAAAGTGAGGAAGCCCCGCCCCTACACACACTCCCCTCCCTCTCATTGGTTGCAGTCCAGAGGCCACGCCCCCCTGCGTGACCAACCACCACCTCTCAAAAACCAGAACAGTCCGCTGGGTCGGTCCCTCCCTCCCGCTTTTATTCTGAAAGGTCGCTCGTCCTTTATGCTTTTATTCTGAAAGGCCAGCCACAGTCCGGCTGAAAGCCAAACCCTGAACGAACTTCCTGTAACGAAAGAGTAATTATAACAACAGGAAGTGAAACCTCGTTACTTACTACTTCATTTCAAGCGTCTTTGAGCACTCTGGAAAGCGCTTTGAGAATCCAACGTGTTATTACTGATTAACCTGGTGCTCCGCTAGCTGTTAGCCCCGCCTCCCAACCGAGGCGCTACTTCCTGCCTGACTCTTTAAGAGGCGTCACTCCGGTGGAAAACTCCAAACTGGAAAAACAACAACAACCAGCTAGCCGCAATGCTAACTAGCCTCGATGCTAGCTAGCCGGCGGCTAACGGGCGTCTCCGTGGTCCAGGTGGCGCCGTGGTGGCGGCAGCAGAAGAAGAAGAACAGGAAGCAGGGGGAGGAGCTCTGTGAGCAGCTCTGTGATTGGCTCTGTGAGCAGCTCTGTGATTGGCTAACCTTCCCGGTTCGCGCTGCGGCGGACGACCTCGCGGGCGCGGCTCCGACGGCGTCTGGCGCTTGTGACGAACTCTGCGAGCGACCTGGTGCACGTCCACGCTCTCGTCCAATGGGAAGAGAGCACAGAGCTGAGCGCCGACTTCGGGTTGGATCTCCTGGGAGAGAACAGAGAACAGAGAATTCACGGTTAACGAGAACACCGGATTTGAATTTGATGTAAAACAAAATAATAATAATGAAATGAAACTTGATAATGAGGATACCGGACGGCGTCAGATTGATACACACATATTATATATTAACAAATGGCCCCCCCGAAAGGGAAGGAGTTTACACTCCGTTAACCCCTTCTCCCAAAACGAAATCATTGTTCCGTAACGCTAAGATAATACGCCTCACCTGTCCGTCTCGTCCGATCTTCACGGGCTTCTGCTCGTTCCAGGGGTTGGACAGGTGGGCCGTCTTCGTGAAGGGAAGCTCCCTCCTGAGAAACAGTCACATGTTCAGATATATGACCTCATCAAACCTCATCACTGTTAGCATACCGTTTCCTCAGGTGCTAACTCTCTCCAATACCTGGTCTATACTCCTTTGAACTCAGACTCACACCATCAAGATCAAAGCTCCAAAGGTGTGATCATCAGATGCTCAGCCGCTTCAGTGGAGAGATGGCTGACCCGAGCTCCTCCAACAACGCAGCATATATAATGAAATACTAAAATAGAAAATCCTCATGCTAACTACCGGCAGCTAGCAGCTACATTAGCTCTCGTGTAGATGTCCCCACGGATTGGAGCAGCTGTTTACCTGCAGAGCCAGTCGATCTTGAACACGCCTCCCAGCATCTTAGCGTTCATGCCGGCGGGGAGCACCCAGTGGATCGGAGAGCCGCCGTGATGCGATTCTGAGGAGAGCCGGGCGAAGCCTGGAGGAAGGGGGGGAAATTAGGGGTGCGCCAATTCACATAAGAAGCACGATTCTATCTCTGCCGATAGAAGGAAGGCTAACGGAGGAATGCTAACAGAGAAGGAATGCTAACGGAGGAAAGCTAACGAAGGAATGCTGAGGAATGCTAACGAAGGAAGGCTAACGAAGGAATGATAACGGAGGAATGCTAAGGGAGAAGGAATGCTAATGGAGGAATGCTAAGGAAGAAGGAAGGCTAACGGAGGAATGCTAACAGAGGAAGGCTAAGGGAGAAGGAATGCTAATGGAGGAATGCTAACGGAGGAAGGCTAACGGAGGAATGCTAAGGGAGAAGGAATGCTAATGGGGGAATGCTAACGGAGGAAGGCTAACGGAGGAATGCTAAGGGAGAAGGAATGCTAATGGAGGAATGCTAACGGAGGAAGGCTAAGGGAGAAGGAAGGCTAACGGAGGAATGCTAACGGAGGAAGGCTAAGGGAGAAGGAAGGCTAACGGAGGAATGCTAACGGAGGAAGGCTAACGGAGGAATGCTAAGGGAGAGGAAGGCTAACGGAGGAATGCTAACGGAGGAAGGCTAACGGAGGAATGCTAACGGAGAAGCTAACGGAGAGGAAGGCTAACGGAGGAATGCTAACGGAGGAATGCTAACGGAGGAATGCTAATGGGGGGAGTGCTAAGGGAGAGGAATGCTAACGGAGAAGCTAACGGAGAGGAAGGCTAACTTTTACCTTGGAATTTCCCGCTCTCCCTCACAGAGAAGACGAGGACGACGCTTCTCGCCGAGCGGAACGCTGCGTTCAATTTCTTCTCGTTCACTGGCAGCGTCGACCACACGCCCTGAAGAAACATCGGAAACACGTTAACGCTGACATGTTTACACGTTAACAAGACAAACCAGGATTCAGCACGTAGACAACAGGAAGTAAAGACGGAATCAACAGGAAGTAGAGAGGTGATCAACAGGAAGTAGAGGTGATCAACAGGAAGTAAAGACGGAATCAACAGGAAGTAGAGAGGTGATCAACAGGAAGTAGAGGTGATCAACAGGAAGTAAAGACGGAATCAACAGGAAGTAAGAGGTGATCAACAGGAAGTAGAGAGGTGATCAACAGGAAGTAGAGAGGTGATCAAAAGGAAGTAGAGGTGATCAAAAGGAAGTAGAGGTGAACAACAGGAAGTAGAGAGGTGATCAACAGGAAGTAGAGAGGTGATCAAAAGGAAGTACAGAGGTGATCAATAGGAAGTAGAGGTGATCAACAGGAAGTAGAGGTGATCAACAGGAAGTAGAGAGGTGATCAAAAGGAAGTAGAGGTGATCAACAGGAAGTAGAGGTGATCAACAGGAAGTAGAGGTGATCAACAGGAAGTAGAGAGGTGATCAAAAGGAAGTAGAGGTGATCAACAGGAAGTAGAGAGGTGATCAAAAGGAAGTAGAGAGGTGATCAAAAGGAAGTAGAGGTGATCAACAGGAAGTAGAGAGGTGATCAAAAGGAAGTACAGAGGTGATCAATAGGAAGTAGAGGTGATCAACAGGAAGTAGAGAGGTGATCAAAAGGAAGTACAGAGGTGATCAATAGGAAGTAGAGGTGATCAACAGGAAGTAGAGGTGATCAACAGGAAGTAGAGAGGTGATCAAAAGGAAGTAGAGGTGATCAACAGGAAGTAGAGGTGATCAAAAGGAAGTACAGAGGTGATCAAAAGGAAGTAGAGGTGATCAACAGGAAGTAGAGGTGATCAAAAGGAAGTAGAGGTGATCAACAGGAAGTAGAGGTGATCAAAAGGAAGTAGAGAGGTGATCAACAGGAAGTAGAGAGGTGATCAACAGGAAGTAGAGCGGTGATCAACAGGAAGTCGAGAGGTGATCGAAAGGAAGTAGAGGTGATCAACAGGAAGTAGAGGTGATCAAAAGGAAGTAGAGAGGTGATCAAAAGGAAGTAGAGGTGATCAACAGGAAGTAGAGGTGATCAAAAGGAAGTACAGAGGTGATCAAAAGGAAGTAGAGGTGATCAACAGGAAGTAGAGAGGTGATCAACAGGAAGTAGAGGTGATCAACAGGAAGTAGAGAGGTGATCAACAGGAAGTAGAGGTAATCAACAGGAAGTAGAGAGGTGATCAACAGGAAGTAGAGCTAACCTTAGCTTTAGCCAGCGAGACGTTCTCGTGGTTGTTGCTCTTGATGAGGAAGAAGCGAGCGTCTCTCAGGATGTAGCGCAGCTTGCTGGTCGGAGCTGGAACACACGAGTAATCTCAGTATTTCCTTTAATCTGAAAGATAACAGCAATCTGATTATACAAAATGGCCGCCCTTACTCTCCATCCCTTTGCGGACGGCTCGGACCGAAGACGACAGTTTCTCCTGCTTCTTCTCCGAACCTTTCAAAATAAAAGCACAGAATTCATCAGGTCATACTGTAATCTGGAAACCATGACAATGTTTTGATAATAATACACTTTATTTATAGCACCTTTCATGCTTTAAGTGCTTTATTGTTCAAGTGTTCCAAAGTGTAAGCCAAATAAAAAAGATTGAGGTTTGCTGTTCTAAGATCACATGACTTTGATGGTACTGAAGTATTTTTGCTTCATCCTAAATGTCCCTGATTGGCCGTCTCCGTGGTTACCTGAGGCCTCGGAGGCGGAGCCTGAGTGCACCGACTCCCCTTCGTCAGAGAAGCTTCCGGAGGAGCGAGAGTCTCCCGCCTCGCTGCGAGTGTCGTAGTCGTTTCCTTCTCCTCTACGCTCGTACTCTTCTTCCTCCTCCTCGTCTTCCTCCTTCTCTCCTTCCTCCTCCTCTTCCTCCTCCTCTTCCTCCATGCCCTCCTCTTCCTCCTCCTCCTCCTCTTCCTCCTCTTCAGCGTGGGAACCAGAGGGGGAGGAGCTTCCTGATCCCGCCTCCGACCCAAACTCTGGCACCGCCTCGCCCTCCGATCGGGCGTCCTGCGGGGGGGCGGGGCTTGCTCTCCTCAGCTTCTAAACACACAGGGAGGGATGTGATTGGCTGATATTTCAAGTTTCAAGTCTTCATCACCATGAGCCGTGTGGATGTGATTGGCTGACACGTGACGTGTGGATGTGATTGGCCGACACGTGCCGTGTGAATGTGATTGGCTGATACGTGACGTGTGGAAGTGATTGGCCGACACGTGTCGTGTGGATGTGATTGGCCGACACGTGTCGTGTGGATGTGATCGGCTGACACGTGACGTGTGGATGTGATTGGCTGATACGTGCCGTGTGGATGTGATTGGCCGACACGTGCCGTGTGGATGTGATTGGCCGACACGTGCCGTGTGGATGTGATTGGCTGATACGTGCCGTGTGGATGTGATTGGCCGACACGTGCCGTGTGGATGTGATTGGCCGACACGTGCCGTGTGGATGTGATTGGCCGACACGTGCCGTGTGGATGTGATTGTTGTTTTACACATTCGAAATAAATAAAATAAAATAAAATAAAATCTCACCTGGCTGAGCCCCTCCAGAATCCTCGGGGTTTCCCTCCTGCGGGGCTCCTCCCCCCGGCTCCTGATTGGATCACGGGCTCCTCGTCGACTCTTCTTCTCGTCATAGTACTCGTGGCGGTAGGAGGCAGGGGGGGCGGGCTCTGGGGCTGGAGACAGTCTTCTTATTGGAGGAGGGGGGCAGGCCTGAAGCCCTCTTATTGGAGGAGCGTGAGGGGGCGTGGCCTGCAGAGGGGCGGAGCCTCTTCACGTCCCGGCTGTCGGAGCGGTCGCTCTTCCTCTTGGTTCCTGACGGACAGAGTTTACATGTCAGGGCTCGACAGTAACGGTTGCCAGGTTGCCATTGGCAACCGTTCAGAAAAACGTCCACCTATTCTTGGAAAACCAGTTTCCAACATAAAGAGATGAGGACAGCAACGTGTCCCAAAAGAGATCAGCGTTAATTAAGAGCGATATGTAATCGTTGTTGTGACCAGTCGGACGTGTTGTGCACGTTTACTCGCATGCGCCGTGTGTTTGTTTTACAAAACATGGCGAAGCAAATGAAGTGGTTTGACTGTGGGCGAAAGGTTCGGCCGACCCGTCGACGTCTCAGAGCAACGAGCGGCTCAGCTGATGGAGCGCGAGATGAACCGAGCGGGAAGCAGAGAGGAAATGTGTGACGTCTTGGGGGCGAAACATTCTGCTCCGTCCCTTCACTTCCGGCAAAAGCTCCTTCAAAATAAGAGTCCCGAACTTATTACTACCAAAATAAAAGTGCAAAACGAAACTTTACCAGGAACATAACGGCATAACAATATAATCACTTCTATAAAAACGCATGTTAAATATAGTTTGACATATTGAAGGTAATTTACAGCATTAATAATTAATATCTCATTCTTAACTGTGAATGGTTTCCATTTATTAAACATTAGAAATGTATTGGTCTGACCAATCCAAGACTTCAATGCTGAAGGGCCAGTGGATCTATGGTGGGGGTCAGCACAGAGGTCAAGACTTCAATGCTGAAGGGCCAGTGGATCTATGGTGGGGGTCAGCACAGAGGTCAGGACTTCAATGCTGAAGGGCCAGTGGATCTATGGTGGGGGTCAGCACAGAGGTCAGGACTTCAATGCTGAAGGGCCAGTGGATCTATGGTGGGGGTCAGCACAGAGGTCAGGACTTCAATGCTGAAGGGCCAGTGGATCTATGGTGGGGGTCAGCACAGAGGTCAGGACTTCAATGCTGAAGGGCCAGTGGCTCTATGGTGGGGGTCAGCACAGAGGTCAGGACTTCAATGCTGAAGGGCCCGTGGATCTATGGTGGGGTCAGCACAGAGGTCAAGACTTCAATGCTGAAGGGCCCGTGGCTCTATGGTGGGGGTCAGCACAGAGGTCAGGACTTCAATGCTGAAGGGCCAGTGGCTCTATGGTGGGGTCAGCACAGAGGTCAAGACTTCAATGCTGAAGGGCCAGTTGCTCTATGGTGGGGGTCAGCACAGAGGTCAGGACTTCAATGCTGAAGGGCCAGTGGCTCTATGGTGGGGGTCAGCACAGAGGGCAAGTTTCCACTCAGGTTTCAAATCATTGCGTTAATTACTTATTGTAAAGCATTTGAACATTCTTTTGTGTCACATGTTCATTATTAAGTTGATGTATAACTGCATAGTATCTTCATTATTTAAAATATAAGGTGACTAAAACTGGCAACCGTATTTTCAGTTTGGCAACCAAAAGCTGATGCCTGGTTGCCTGGCAACCACTTTTAAAAGTTAGCGTTGAGCCCTGCATGTATTGGTAAAACACTGAGTGTCCTCCTCCAACATGAGAGTAGCATGCTAACAAAGGTATCAGCTGCAGCTGGGAGCATGAGAGTAGCATGCTAACAAGGTACCAGCTGCAGCTGTGAGCATGAGAGTAGCATGCTAACAAGGTACCAGCTGCAGCTGTGAACATGAGTAGCATGCTAACAAGGGTATCAGCTGCAGCTGTGAACATGAGAGTAGCATGCTAACAAAGGTACCAGCTGCAGCTGTGAGCATGAGAGTAGCATGCTAACAAGGGTACCAACTGCAGCTGTGAACCTGAGAGCAGCATGCTAACAAGGGTACCAGCTGCAGCTGTGAACCTGAGAGCAGCATGCTAACAAGGGTACCAGCTGCAGCTGTGAACATGAGAGTAGCATGCTAACAAGGTACCAGCTGCAGCTGTGAACATGACAGGATGTGTGATGACCCAGAAGAGCATCAGGACTGCTTGAGGCAGATGATAGCTATGTGATGAACATGATGACTCAGCCTCTATGGAGAGAGACATCAAGCATGCTCATTTCTGACGTGGAGCTGATCTGAAGTAAACATTGAAGACTGCTTTCTGTTCCTCCATCTTGTGACGGTGTGACTCCCTCTCTGGATATCAGCCTGTGAAGGACACTGCTCAGGAACTAGTCTCTGTATGTGATGACTCCTTCCCTCTGGAGAGGACCTCACATGGATCAGAGGCTCGAGCCGGGGACCAGGGAGGGTTCTCTAACGGCATGTAGTAATATTCACTGTTACATGAGATTACCCGACGCATTAGTAATCCGGTAGCATCAGTTATTCAGTTAGTGACTAAAGGGACCTTTCAGTCCTTGGGACATATTTAGAACGTCTGTATTTAACTTGTGCCTAAAACCTGCATCTTGCTTCTAAACCTGCAGCTTACCCAAAGATATGTATCCATGTATGAACATTACGACAGCACTGCTCTGATATGTTCATGTATTGACGCTCCATGCTACTCTGTGCCCTTTGCGGTTTGACGCAGACTGCATTTCGTTGCATTCTGTGAAATGAAATGCACGTATTCAATAACACTAGAGTTGACTGAAGTGTTTCTGCAGACGAACCTTTCTTGTCGCTGACGGATCGCTCCGCCTCCGGGTTGTAAAGCTCGTCGTCCTGATCTGGAGCTTCAGTCAGAATATCTTCCAGAACATTTAACTCTCCATCTGAAACAACAACACAGTCAGCATCCAGAGGACACAGCCACCCGCCGGAGCTCCAGGGCCGCAGAGAGAAGAACATGTTCACCGACCGGGACCCTTCTTATTTTAAATCATAAGAAACGTGTTCATATTGAGGTCAGGGCTTCAGGACCGAGGGACACCCAGACTCTGGGCTCCATTCTGAGGTTTTTACGTTGTCGGAAAAATTTCAGAATTTTGACTTTTTCTGAAAGAGAGAAAGAGAGAAACGCACTTTGGTGAAAAGTCAGAATTCTGATCAATATTTTTTTGGTTGTCAGAAAAAAAAATCTCTATTTGAGAAAAACGCAGAATTAAAAAAAAGTTTCAATTTTTCAGGAAAATAAATAAATACTTGATTTGAAAAGTTCTCTCTTGCTTCACTAACCCTCTCTCCTCTCTCTCTCTCTCTCTCCCTCCCTCTCTCTCTCTCTCTCTCCTCCCTCCCTCTCCCTCTCTCCCCTCTCGCTCTCGCTCTCTCTCTCGCTCTCTCGCTCTCGCTCTCCTCTCTCTCTCTCTCCCTCTCTCCTCCTCCCTCTCTCTCTCCTCTCCTCTCCTCTCTCTCTCTCTCTCCCTCTCTCTCTCCCTCTCTCTCCCCCCTCTCCCTCTCTCTCCCCCCCTCTCCCTCTCTCTCTCCCTCTCTCTCTCTCCCCTCTCTCTCTCTCCCTCTCCCTCCCCTCGCCCTCTCTCTCTCCCTCCCTCTCTCTCTCTCTCTCCCTCCCTCTCTCTCTCCCTCTCCCTCTCTCTCTCCCTCTCTCCTCTCTCTCCCTCTCTCTCTCTCCCTCTCTCCCTCTCTCCCTCTCTCTCTCCCTCCTCGCCCTCTCTCTCTCCCTCCCTCTCCCTCTCTCCCTCTCTCTCTCCCTCTCTCTCTCTCTCTCCCTCTCTCTCCTCTCCTCTCCCCTCGCCCTCTCCCTCTCTCTCCTAAACTCAGTCCAGTCTTTACCTCATCTCTCTATTCACCTGGAGCAGTCTGAGCCTTTCATAAACACGTGAATTCATGTTATTATGAATTCATGTTATTATGAATGCAGGCTGTTCATAAACAGCCTGGAAGCTGTAGCTGCTGCTGGTTGTCTAGTAACATGATAACTAGTCACACACACGATAACTAGACGCATGATAACTAGTAACATGTTATATAGTGACGGCCCGCTCCACACGGCGGCGGCGTGCCGCTTCAACGCTTCTGCCCATTCACTTTGAATGGGGTGACGTCACGATTCGCCGAACTGCATTGTGGGAGCAAAGCGTAGCTTCTCTCGCGTTGCTCGCTGCAAAAGTTGAGCAATGTTCTACTTTTGACGCTTCGACGAGGCGTCAGCCAATCGAATCACATGCCAGTACAAGCTCTAGCCAATCAAACCGCGTGCTTGTGTGTCTGGGGCGGGAGATTCATGTGATTGGTTGTTGGTCGAGTTTCAGCCCCGCCCCCCGCCGGCAAGCGACAACGCACGCTGCCGTGTGTAGGGCCGTCACATGTTAACTAGTCCCATGGTAACTAGTCTGACTAGTTAACATGGGACTAGTTATCATGTGTGTGTGACTAGTCTACTCACACACACATGATAACTAGTCTGACTAGTTAACATGTGACTAGTTATCATGTGTGTGTGACTAGTCTACTCACACACACATGATAACTAGTCCCATGTTAACTAGTCTAAAATAATAAACTGATTGATCCCAGCTAACAGAGAGCGCAGGGATGGGTACTCTGTTTTATTTGTACGGGTTTATCTGTATCTAATAAAATATAGCTTTATCTTAACGTTCAATCGTTCCTTTGATGTGTGTGTGTGTAAACCTACAATAACTCTGACTGGTTGAGAACAACAACAACAACAGATGATTGTGTTTGTTTATCTCTGGTCTGTTGACAGCTCGATGCTGTAACGTGTATCTCTCAGATATGCTCGTGTGTGTGTTCGAGGCGCAGATCACAACCTGCTGGTTCGGAGAGAGACTCCTCTGCGTCCCAGCAGAACAAAGATAGCATCATGCTAACTCTGATGCTAAGCTAATGCTACCGGGTCCGTCAGCCTCACCTTTGTCCTCGCGCCGCTCGGCCGCCATCACAGCCGCTGTCACGTGCTGCTGCCTCGCGCCCAGGTAACACTGCAGGTGAGCAGATTGTATTATGATTGAAACACGAAATAAAGAGAAAAAGAGCGAGAGAAGAAGAGAGAAAATGGCGGAGTGATCTGTTGTTGGAGCTTCTTCATCTGCTGCTCCAGCGGCGGGAAGGAGGAGCGCCCCCAGCGGCCGGAGGGTGGAACTTATCTACCCGATGCTAACAAACCAGATGCTAACAAACCAGTCATTGCTAACAAACCAGTCATTTACAAAACTGAGAGGAAAAACAAAGTTACAGGGACAGAGAGGAAGAGAGTGGAGCCTGATGGGGACACTGGGGACAGCTACCAGGAAGAGAGTGGAGCCTGATGGGGACACTGGGGACAGCTACCAGGAAGAGAGTGGAGCCTGATGGGGACACTGGGGACAGCTACCAGGAAGAGAGTGGAGCTTGATGGGGACACTGGGGACAGGGGGGGGAGCTACCAGGAAGAGAGTGGAGCCTGATGGGGACACTGGGGACAGCTACCAGGAAGAGAGTGGAGCCTGATGGAGACATGGGGACAGCTACCAGGAAGAGAGTGGAGCCTGATGGGGACACTGGGGACAGGGGGGACAGCTACCAGGAAGAGAGTGGAGCCTGATGGGGACACTGGGGACGCCCAGCTGGGGGATGGGGACAGCTACCAGGAAGAGAGTGGAGCCTGATGGGGACACTGGGGACAGCTACCAGGAAGAGAGTGGAGCCTGATGGGGACACTGGGGACAGCTACCAGGAAGAGAGTGGAGCCTGATGGGGACACTGGGGACAGGGGGACAGCTACCAGGAAGAGAGTGGAGCCTGATGGGGACACTGGGGACAGCTACCAGGAAGAGAGTGGAGCCTGATGGGGACACTGGGGACAGCTACCAGGAAGAGAGTGGAGCCTGATGGGGACACTGGGGACAGGGGGAGAGAGGAAGAGAGTGGAGCCTGATGGGGACACTGGGGACAGCTACCAGGAAGAGAGAGGAGCCTGATGGGGACACTGGGGACAGGGGGACAGCTACCAGGAAGGCTCTTTTTCATTATGTGAGTGAAACAGGGCTGATTAAATCATTTGAAATAACTTAAACGCCGTGTCATCCTGTCGCCACTTGTGGTATTCTTCCACAAGTGGCGACAGGATGACACGGCGATACAGTAGGGGGCGGTATGCTCCTCACAGCTGTTTGCAATCCGCCAATAACCGAGAGAAGAAGAACATTATCCAGAAGAGTAGCCCTGTTTTTAAATACAGACCCCGACATTAAGCTGTTAGCTGCAGCCAGTTAGCTGCTACCAGTTAGCTGCAGCCAGTTAGCTGCAGCCAGTTAGCTGCTACCTGTGAGCTGCAGCCAGTTAGCTGCTACCTGTTAGCTGCAGCCAGTTAGCTGCTACCTGTGAGCTGCTACCTGTTAGCTGCAGCCAGTTAGCTGCTACCTGTTAGCTGCAGCCAGTTAGCTGCTACCTGTTAGCTGCAGCCTGTTAGCTGCTACCTGTGAGCTGCTACCTGTGAGCTGCAGCCTGTGAGCTGCTACCTGTTAGCTGCTACCTGTTAGCTGCAGCCAGTTAGCTGCTACCTGTTAGCTGCAGCCTGTTAGCTGCTACCTGTTAGCTGCAGCCTGTGAGCTGCTACCTGTGAGCTGCTACCTGTGAGCTGCTACCTGTTAGCTGCAGCCTGTGAGCTGCTACCTGTGAGCTGCGACCTGTTAGCTGCTACCTGTGAGCTGCTACCTGTGAGCTGCTACCTGTGAGCTGCTACCTGTTAGCTGCTACCTGTGAGCTGCAGCCTGTGAGCTGCGACCTGTGAGCTGCGACCTGTGAGCTGCGGCCTGTGAGCTGCGGCCTGTGAGCTGCAGCCTGTGAGCTGCTACCTGTGAGCTGCGACCTGTGAGCTGCGACCTGTTAGCTGCGACCTGTTAGCTGCGGCCTGTTAGCTGCAGCCTGTTAGCTGCTACCTGTTAGCTGCAGCCTGTTAGCTGCTGCCTGTTAGCTGCAGCCTGTTAGCTGCTACCTGTTAGCTGCAGCCTGTGAGCTGCTACCTGTTAGCTGCAGCCTGTGAGCTGCTACCTGTGAGCTGCTACCTGTGAGCTGCTGCCTGTGAGCTGCAGCCTGTGAGCTGCTACCTGTGAGCTGCTACCTGTGAGCTGCTACCTGTGAGCTGCAGCCTGTGAGCTGCTACCTGTGAGCTGCTAACTGTGAGCTGCTACCTGTGAGCTGCTACCTGTTAGCTGCTACCTGTTAGCTGCGACCTGTTAGCTGCGGCCTGTTAGCTGCGACCTGTTAGCTGCAGCCAGTTAGCTGCTACCTGTTAGCTGCAGCCTGTTAGCTGCTACCTGTTAGCTGCGGCCTGTTAGCTGCGGCCAGTTAGCTGCTACCTGTTAGCTGCAGCCTGTTAGCTGCTACCTGTTAGCTGCGACCTGTTAGCTGCAGCCAGTTAGCTGCGACCTGTTAGCTGCAGCCAGTTAGCTGCTACCTGTTAGCTGCAGCCAGAAGGGATCGATCAGCTGGTCATCAGATTCTACGGTCTCTCCCAGCCTCTAATCTTCACCTGAGCTTCTCGCCAGTGCGTGGTCCTCTCCGCTAGGGGGCAGTATGTTCCTGTGCTAGGTTCAGACTGAAGAAGCTCTAACTCAGTTTTGAAAATCCCTAACAGGAAGTGCTTCGTGTGACTGTGAGCCGTCAGACCGGAAGTCCACGTCAGTCAGACGCGTTTAAAGCTCCGACTGTAGTTTTAGTTGAGCTGTGGAAGTTTGAACTCGAGTTTGAATACTTTTTAAAGCAGTTTGTATCTAAAGCTGTTGTTCAGATGGCGGACGAGGCCACGCGCAGGGCGGCGTCGCAGGTGCCGCTCCTGAAGACGCACGCCGGGCCGCGGGACCGCGCACTGTGGCCCGCGCGCCTGAAGGAGGAATACCAGGCGCTGATTGGCTCAGTGGAGGCGAACAAGAAGTCAGACAGCGACTGGTACCGCCTCGAGAGCAACGCGGACGGCACGCGCTGGAGCGGCAGCTGCTGGTTCATCCACGAGCTGCTCCGGTACGACTTCCGCCTGGAGTTCGAGATCCCGGTCACTTACCCGGTCACCGCACCGGAAGTAGCCATCCCGGAGCTGGACGGCAAGACCGCGAAGATGTTCCGCGGGGGTAAGATCTGCCTCACGGAGCACTTCGCGCCGCTTTGGGCTCGCAACGCGCCGCGCTTCGGGCTCGCGCACCTGATGACGCTGGGCCTCGCGCCCTGGCTCGCGGTGGAAATACCGGACCTGATCAGCAAAGGGCTCGTGGTGCACAGGGAGCGGCAGGGTGACGTGGCAGCGGCAGAGTGATGAGGAAGCGGCAGGGTGACGCGGCAGCGGCAGGGTGACGTCACAGACTAATAAACACCTGGAACTGAACCCAGTGAACGAACTGATGACTTTATTCAGATCTCAGATATAATGCGACATGTCGTGGCGGTGCTGAAGATGAACTGAGAGGTCTCTGAAATAAAAAGTGATTACAAATGAAATGAGGTGTTTATTTTATTATAGAAATAGGAGTGATTTGTGTAAGAAATGAAACACCGGAAAGGTAGATCTGATGTTCTGTAGAAACTACACAAAATAATTCATCACAAAGACGGTTTGTGAAATGATGTAAAACAGAAACAGATGAGACCAGGAGCAGAGAGGAGGGCCAGAGAGGAGGACCAGAGAGGAGGACCAGAGAGGAGGGCCAGAGAGGAGGGCCAGAGAGGAGGACCAGAGAGGAGGGCCAGAGAGGAGGACCAGAGAGGAGGGCCAGAGAGGAGGACCAGAGAGGAGGGCCAGAGAGGAGGGCCAGAGAGGAGGGCCAGAGAGGAGGACCAGAGAGGAGGGCCAGAGAGGAGGACCAGAGAGGAGGACCAGAGAGGAGGGCCAGAGAGGAGGGCCAGAGAGGAGGACCAGAGAGGAGAGGAGGACCAGAGAGGAGGACCAGAGAGAGAGGAGGGCCAGAGAGGAGGACCAGAGAGGAGGACCAGAGAGGAGAGGAGGGCCAGAGAGGAGGACCAGAGAGGAGGACCAGAGAGGAGAGGACCAGAGAGGAGGACCAGAGAGGAGAGGAGGACCAGAGAGGAGGACCAGAGAGGAGAGGAGGACCAGAGAGGAGGACCAGAGAGGAGAGGAGGACCAGAGAGGAGGGCCAGAGAGGAGAGGAGGGCCAGAGAGGAGGGCCAGAGAGGAGGACCAGAGAGGAGGACCAGAGAGGAGAGGAGGACCAGAGAGGAGGGCCAGAGAGGAGAGGAGGACCAGAGAGGAGGGCCAGAGAGGAGGGCCAGAGAGGAGGACCAGAGAGGAGGGCCAGAGAGGAGGGCCAGAGAGGAGGACCAGAGAGGAGGGCCAGAGAGGAGGGCCAGAGAGGAGGGCCAGAGAGGAGGGCCAGAGAGGAGGGCCAGAGAGGAGGACCAGAGAGGAGGGCCAGAGAGGAGGGCCAGAGAGGAGGGCCAGAGAGGAGGACCAGAGAGGAGGGCCAGAGAGGAGGGCCAGAGAGGAGGACCAGAGAGGAGAGGAGGGCCAGAGAGGAGGGCCAGAGAGGAGGACCAGAGAGGAGGGCCAGAGAGGAGGGCCAGAGAGGAGGGCCAGAGAGGAGGGCCAGAGAGGAGGACCAGAGAGGAGGGCCAGAGAGGAGGGCCAGAGAGGAGGACCAGAGAGGAGAGGAGGGCCAGAGAGGAGGGCCAGAGAGGAGGACCAGAGAGGAGGGCCAGAGAGGAGGACCAGAGAGGAGGACCAGAGAGGAGGACCAGAGAGGAGGACCAGAGGAGGGCTCCGGTCACTCTGGACGGCCATTGAACCTCATCCTCTTTATTGCGATAACACGCAGACATTAAACGCTTTTCAAAATGATGACTTTAACAAATGACTGGAACTTAGTTAACGTGATAAACATGCCCTCAGTGCTCAGTGTTTATTAAGATGAGGATGAGGAGGATGAGGATGATGGTGATGATGATGAGGATGATGATGATGAGGAGGAGGATGATGATGAGGAGGATGATGATGAGGATGAGGATGATGATGATGATGAGGATGATGATGATGAGTGATGATGATGAGGATGATGATGATGATGAGGATGATGATGATGGTGATGATGATGATGATGATGATGATGGTGATGATGATGATGAGGATGATGATGATGAGGATGATGATGATGATGAGGATGAGGATGAGGATGATGATGATGATGATGATGATGATGAGGATGATGAGGATGATGATGATGATGATGAGGATGATGATGATGATGAGGATGAGGATGATGATGATGATGAACACCCAGTGTGTTTGTCTGCAGAACGTTTCCAGAATAAAAAACTACAGTTGTCTTTATTTGTAGTTTTAATAAACTTGGATAAGCTCCGCCCACTCGGCGACAGGCCACGCCCCGTTCTCCTGCACGTTGCTGGGAGACGTCTTCCAGTCCCAGCTCCGCAGCGGGACGCTCCACATCGGGCCGTAGTTAGCGCTCAGATAGTCGAGCGTTTCACAGGGAACGCGCACCTTGAGATCCAGAAGCTCCGCCCAGCAGAGAGAGAAGCCCGGGAACACGTACCTGAGGGGAGGGGGGGAGGGGGGAGGGGGAGGAGGGAGGGGGGGGAGGAGGGGGAGGAGGGGAGGGAGGGGGGGGGAGGAGAGGAGGGGAGGAGGAGGGGAGGGGAGGAGGAGGGGAGGGGGGGAGGAGAGGAGGGGAGGGAGGGAGGAGGAGGGGAGGAGAGGGGGAGGGGAGAGGAGAGGGGGGAGGGGAGAGGAGAGGGGGGAGGGAGGAGGAGGGGGGGGGAGGGAGGAGGAGGGGGGGGGAGGAGGAGAGGGGAGGGGGGAGGGGGAGGAGAGGAGGGGGGGGAGGGGAGGAGAGGAGGAGGGGGGTTTAAAGAGACTTCACACAGAGGGGACACATGTCTCTTCTACATCAACATGTGTCCCCTCTTCTCCATGTCTCTTCTACATCAACACGTGTCCCCTCTTCTCCATGTCTCTTCTACATCAACACGTGTCCCCTCTTCTCCATGTCTCTTCTACATCAACATGTGTCCCCTCTTCTCCATGTCTCTTCTACATCAACACGTGTCCCCTCTTCTCCATGTCTCTTCTACATCAACACGTGTCCCCTCTTCTACATGTCTCTTCTACATCAACATGTGTCCCCTCTTCTTCATGTCTCTTCTACATCAACATGTGTCCCCTCTTCTCCATGTCTCTTCTACATCAACATGTGTCCCCTCTTCTTCATGTCTCTTCTACATCAACATGTGTCCCCTCTTCTCCATGTCTCTTCTACATCAACACGTGTCCCCTCTTCTCCATGTCTCTTCTACATCAACACGTGTCCCCTCTTCTACATGTCTCTTCTACATCAACATGTGTCCCCTCTTCTTCATGTCTCTTCTACATCAACATGTGTCCCCTCTTCTCCATGTCTCTTCTACATCAACATGTGTCCCCTCTTCTTCATGTCTCTTCTACATCAACACGTGTCCCCTCTTCTCCATGTCTCTTCTACATCAACATGTGTCCCCTCTTCTTCATGTCTCTTCTACATCAACATGTGTCCCCTCTTCTTCATGTCTCTTCTACATCAACATGTGTCCCCTCTTCTTCATGTCTCTTCTACATCAACATGTGTCCCCTCTTCTTCATGTCTCTTCTACATCAACATGTGTCCCCTCTTCTCCACGTCTCTTCTACATCAACATGTGTCCCCTCTTCTTCATGTCTCTTCTACATCAACATGTGTCCCCTCTTCTCCATGTCTCTTCTACATCAACATGTGTCCCCTCTTCTCCATGTCTCTTCTACATCAACACGTGTCCCCTCTTCTCCATGTCTCTTCTACATCAACACGTGTCCCCTCTTCTCCATGTCTCTTCTACATCAACACGTGTCCCCTCTTCTTCATGTCTCTTCTACATCAACATGTGTCCCCTCTTCTTCATGTCTCTTCTACATCAACATGTGTCCCCTCTTCTTCATGTCTCTTCTACATCAACACGTGTCCCCTCTTCTTCATGTCTCTTCTACATCAACATGTGTCCCCTCTTCTCCATGTCTCTTCTACATCAACATGTGTCCCCTCTTCTTCATGTCTCTTCTACATCAACATGTGTCCCCTCTTCTTCATGTCTCTTCTACATCAACATGTGTCCCCTCTTCTTCATGTCTCTTCTACATCAACATGTGTCCCCTCTTCTTCATGTCTCTTCTACATCAACATGTGTCCCCTCTTCTTCATGTCTCTTCTACATCAACACGTGTCCCCTTATTCTCTTCTAAAGTCACAGCCAGAGAATCAGCACTCTGGAAACAGGGCTGAAACAGAGGGGATTATGGGTAATGCTGCAATGATCTGTTTGGTGTTTCAGCCAATCAGAGGACAGGCTCTGGAGATACCTGAGAGCTGGGATATACTGATGAAGAGGAGGATGATAGGGACCTGGGATATAGTGATGAAGAGGAGGATGATAGGGGACCTGGGATATAGTGATGAAGAGGAGGATGATAGGGACCTGGGATATACTGATGAAGAGGAGGATGATAGGGACCTGGGATATACTGATGAAGAGGAGGATGATAGGGACCTGGGATATACTGATGAAGAGGAGGATGATAGGGACCTGGGATATACTGATGAAGAGGAGGATGATAGGGAACTGGGATATACTGATGAAGAGGAGGATGATAGGGAACTGGGATATACTGATGAAGAGGAGGATGAAGATAGGGGAACTAATAATAACTAATAATTGTGTTTACTTGAACTTCCTGCCGCTCCTCGCCTGCGTTCCTCCGTTCCACACGATGTCTCCGTCCTCGTAGAAAAAGAAAACGTCCAGTTTGACGTCTTCACTCAGAAAGGAGAGCTCCAGACTGTCCTCCACCTGCGCTTCAAAACAAAACACACGCCTTAACGAGGTAAACTCACACCTGCGTCAAAACGAGAACCATAAAAGAAAAGTTCCCACCTTCCCGAACTTGTGTTTGAGCGACAGCCCGGCGGTCCTGAACGCCGCGATGACGTCCGGCCTGAAGTCTGCGATAAAGATCCCGATGTCCACGTCCCGACTGTACGAGATCACGCTGCACTGCCTGAACCAGCCTGCAGGGGGCACACGGCAACAAGTACATCAACAACGGTTTACAATCAACAAGAGTTTCATATGTCGTTACGCTGTTATTGGTCTTCGTGCTGTCACCTTAGCATGTTAGCATGCTGTCACCTTAGCATGTTAGCATGCTGTCACCTTAGCATGTTAGCATGCTGTCACCTTAGCATGTTAGCATGCTGTCACCTTAGCATGTTAGCATGCTGTAACGTTAGCATGTTAGCATGCTGTCACCTTAGCATGTTAGCATGCTGTCACCTTAGCATGTTAGCATGCTGTCACCTTAGCATGTTAGCATGCTGTCACCTTAGCATGTTAGCATGCTGTAACGTTAGCATGTTAGCATGCTGTAACGTTAGCATGCTGTAACGTTAGCATGTTAGCATGCTATATGTTGTTATGCTGTAACGTTAATATATTGTTATGCTGTAACGTTAGCATGTTAGCATGTTATATGTTGTTATGCTGTAACGTTAATATATTGTTATGCTGTAACGTTAGCATGTTAGCATGTTATATGTTGTCATGTTGGAACGTTAGCATGTTGTTATGCTGTAACGTTAGCATGTTATATTATTACATTACATTACATTACATGTCACTTGTTAGACGCTTTTATCCAAAGCGACTTACATACTCAATACTGTGGGCAATCCCGACAGGAGCAATTTGGGGTGAAGTGTCTTGCCCAGGGACACAACGACATGCTGACTGCAGTGGGGTTTGAACCTGTGACCCCCTTATCCCAACACCAAGGCTCTATCCACTGCGCCACACGCCTCCCGTTATATGTTGTCATGTTGTAACGTTAGCATGTTGCTATGCTGTAACGTTAGCATGTTATATGTTGTCATGTTGTAACGTTAGCATGTTGTTATGCTGTAACGTAGCATGTTAGCATCTTATATGTTATTATGCTGTAACGTTAGCATGTTAGCATGTATATGTTGTTGTGCTCTAACGTTAATATATTGTTATGCTGTAACGTTAGCATGTTATATGTTGTCATGTTGGAACGTTAGCATGTTGTTATGCTGTAACGTTAGCATGTTGTTATGCTGTAACGTTAGCATGTTGCTATGCTGTAACGTTAGCATGTTATATGTTGTCATGTTGTAACGTTAGCATGTTGTTATGCTGTAACGTAAGCATATTAGCATCTTATATGTTATTATGCTGTAACGTTAGCATGTTATATGTTGTTATGTTGTAACATAACAACATATAATATGTTATTATGCTGTAACGTTAGCATGTTAGCATGTTATATGTTGTTGTGCTCTAACGTTAATATATTGTTATGCTGTAACGTTAGCATGTTAGCATGTTATATGTTGTCATGTTGGAACGTTAGCATGTTGTTATGCTGTAACGTTAGCATGTTATATGTTGTCATGTTGTAACGTTAGCATGTTGTTATGCTGTAACGTTAGCATGTTAGCATGTTATATGTTGTTGTGCTGTAACGTTAATATATTGTTATGCTGTAACGTTAGCATATTAGCATCTTATATGTTATTATGCTGTAACGTTAGCATGTTAGATGTTGTTATGTTGTAACATAACAACATATAATATGTTATTATGCTGTAACGTTAGCATGTTATATGTGTAACGTTATATGTTAGCATCTTATATGTTATTATGCTGTAACGTTAGCATGTTAGCATGTTATATGTTATTATGTTGTGACGTTAATATGTTATTATGCTGTAACGTTAGCATGTTATATGTTGTTATGTTGTAACGTTAATATGTTGTTATGCTGTAACGTTAGAATGTTAGCATGTTATATGTTGTCATGTTGTAACATTAGCATGTTGTTATGCTGTAACGTTAGCATGTTAGCATCTTATATGTTGTCATGTTGTAACGTTAGCATGTTGTTATGCTGTAACGTTAGCATGTTAGCATGTTATATGTTGTCATGTTGTAACGTTAGCATGTTATCATGTTGTAACGTTAGCATGTTGTTATGCTGTAACGTTAGCATGTTAGCATGTTATCATGTTGTAACGTTAGCATGTTGTTATGCTGTAACGTTAGCATGTTAGCATGTTATATGTTGTTATGCTGTAACGTTAGCATGTTAGCATGTTATATGTTGTATCCATACCCAGGCAGGTGCCGCTGCTCAGCCAGAAGGGGATGTTGAGGGGAGCTAACGTCCGCGCCGCCAGATGAAGCAGCGACTTCACTTTCCTCCGAAACTCCACGGCCTCCGGAGAGGAGTCGTCAGGATAGAGCTGCAGAACATCTCGTTTAAATGAACTTCCAGTCTCATTTCTAAACACTTTTCACTTTCTCTCCCCTTCACAATAAGAGCGCGTCTACCTGCAGGAAGTTCCGAGCGTCTCGGTGCCGGCACTCCAGGAAGCGAGCGTGTTTTTGTTCGGAGAGAAAACGGGAAACGTTTCGAGGAATTCGAACATCGAGGCCGTCGAGGACCGTGAGGACGAGTTCCGGCCTGAAGGGGCACAACACAAACAACCATTAACAAACAACAACAGCTCACTGTGACAGTATTAACCACAAACATTCATTAATAAACAACAACAGCTCACTGTGACAGTATTAACCACAAACATTCATTAATAAACAACAACAGCTCACTGTGACAGTATTAACCACAAACATTCATTAATAAACAACAACAACTCACTGTGACAGTATTAACCACAAACATCCATTAATAAACAACAACAGCTCACTGTGACAGTATTAACCACAAACAACCATTAATAAACAACAACAGCTCACTGTGACAGTATTAACCACAAACATTCATTAATAAACAACAACAACTCACTGTGACAGTATTAACCACAAACATTCATTAATAAACAACAACAGCTCACTGTGACAGTATTAACCACAAACATTCATTAATAAACAACAACAGCTCACTGTGACAGTATTAACCACAAACATTCATTAATAAACAACAACAACAACTCACTGTGACAGTATTAACCACAAACATTCATTAATAAACAACAACAACAGCTCACTGTGACAGTATTAACCACAAACATTCATTAATAAACAACAACAACAACTCACTGTGACAGTATTAACCACAAACATTCATTAATAAACAACAACAACAACTCACTGTGACAGTATTAACCACAAACAACCATTAATAAACAACAACAACAGCTCACTGTGACAGTATTAACCACAAACAACAATTAATAAACAACAACAACAACTCACTGTGACAGTATTAACCACAAACAACAATTAATAAACAACAACAACTCACTGTGACAGTATTAAACACAAACAACAATTAATAAACAACAACAACTCACTGTGACAGTATTAACCACAAACAACAATTAATAAACAACAACAACAGCTCACTGTGACAGTATTAACCACAAACAACCATTAATAAACAACAACAGCTCACTGTGACAGTATTAACCACAAACATTCATTAATAAACAACAACAACAACTCACTGTGACAGTATTAACCACAAACATTCATTAATAAACAACAACAACAACTCACTGTGACAGTATTAACCACAAACAACCATTAATAAACAACAACAACAGCTCACTGTGACAGTATTAACCACAAACATTCATTAATAAACAACAACAACAACTCACTGTGACAGTATTAACCACAAACATTCATTAATAAACAACAACAACTCACTGTGACAGTATTAACCACAAACAACCATTAATAAACAACAACAGCTCACTGTGACAGTATTAACCACAAACATTCATTAATAAACAACAACAACAACTCACTGTGACAGTATTAACCACAAACATTCATTAATAAACAACAACAACAACTCACTGTGACAGTATTAACCACAAACAACCATTAATAAACAACAACAACAGCTCACTGTGACAGTATTAACCACAAACAACAATTAATAAACAACAACAACAACTCACTGTGACAGTATTAACCACAAACAACAATTAATAAACAACAACAACTCACTGTGACAGTATTAAACACAAACAACAATTAATAAACAACAACAACTCACTGTGACAGTATTAACCACAAACAACAATTAATAAACAACAACAACAGCTCACTGTGACAGTATTAACCACAAACAACCATTAATAAACAACAACAACAGCTCACTGTGACAGTATTAACAACAAACAACAATTAATAAACAACAACAACAGCTCACTGTAACAGTATTAACAACAAACAACCATTAATAAACAACAACAACAGCTCACTGTGACAGTATTAACCACAAACAACAATTAATAAACAACAACAACAACTCACTGTGACAGTATTAACAACAAACAACAATTAATAAACAACAACAACAACTCACTGTGACAGTATTAACCACAAACAACCATTAATAAACAACAACTCACTGTGACAGTATTAACCACAAACAACCATTAATAAACAACAACAACAACTCACTGTGACAGTATTAACCACAAACAACCATTAATAAACAACAACAACAACAACTCACTGTGACAGTATTAACCACACACATTCATTAATAAACAACAACAACAACAACTCACTGTGACAGTATTAAACACAAACAACCATTAATAAACAACAACAACAACAACTCACTGTGACAGTATTAACCACAGACAACCATTAATAAACAACAACAGCTCACTGTGATAGTATTAACCACAAACAACCATTAATAAACAACAACAACAACTCACTGTGACAGTATTAACCACAAACATTCATTAATAAACAACAACAACAACTCACTGTGACAGTATTAAACACAAACAACCATTAATAAACAACAACAACAACTCACTGTGACAGTATTAACCACAAACAACCATTAATAAACAACAACAACAACTCACTGTGACAGTATTAACCACAAACATTCATTAATAAACAACAACAACAATTCACTGTGACAGTATTAACCACAAACAACCATTAATAAACAACAACAACAACTCACTGTGACAGTATTAACCACAAACATTCATTAATAAACAACAACAACTCACTGTGACAGTATTAACCACAAACAACAATTAATAAACAACAACAACAACTCACTGTGACAGTATTAAACACAAACAACAATTAATAAACAACAACAGCTCACTGTGACAGTATTAACCACAAACATTCATTAATAAACAACAACAACTCACTGTGACAGTATTAACCACAAACATTCATTAATAAACAACAACAACTCACTGTGACAGTATTAACCACAAACATTCATTAATAAACAACAACAACTCACTGTGACAGTATTAACCACAAACAACAATTAATAAACAACAACAACAACTCACTGTGACAGTATTAACCACAAACAACCATTAATAAACAACAACAACTCACTGTGACAGTATTAACCACAAACAACAATTAATAAACAACAACAACAACTCACTGTGACAGTATTAACCACAAACAACCATTAATAAACAACAACAACTCACTGTGACAGTATTAACCACAAACAACCATTAATAAACAACAACAACAACTCACTGTGACAGTATTAACCACAAACAACCATTAATAAACAACAACAACTCACTGTGACAGTATTAACCACAAACAACAATTAATAAACAACAACAACAGCTCACTGTGACAGTATTAACCACAAACAACCATTAATAAACAACAACAGCTCACTGTGACAGTATTAACCACAAACATTCATTAATAAACAACAACTCACTGTGACAGTATTAAACACAAACAACAATTAATAAACAACAACAACAACTCACTGTGACAGTATTAACCACAAACAACAATTAATAAACAACAACAACTCACTGTGACAGTATTAACCACAAACAACCATTAATAAACAACAACAGCTCACTGTGACAGTATTAACCACAAACATTCATTAATAAACAACAACAACTCACTGTGACAGTATTAACCACAAACAACAATTAATAAACAACAACAACAACTCACTGTGACAGTATTAACCACAAACAACCATTAATAAACAACAACAACTCACTGTGACAGTATTAACCACAAACATTCATTAATAAACAACAACAACTCACTGTGACAGTATTAACCACAAACAACAATTAATAAACAACAACAACAACTCACTGTGACAGTATTAACCACAAACAACCATTAATAAACAACAACAACTCACTGTGACAGTATTAACCACAAACAACAATTAATAAACAACAACAACAACTCACTGTGACAGTATTAACCACAAACAACCATTAATAAACAACAACAACTCACTGTGACAGTATTAACCACAAACAACCATTAATAAACAACAACAACAACTCACTGTGACAGTATTAACCACAAACAACAATTAATAAACAACAACAGCTCACTGTGACAGTATTAAACACAAACAACAATTAATAAACAACAACAACAACAACTCACTGTGACAGTATTAACCACAAACAACCATTAATAAACAACAACAGCTCACTGTGACAGTATTAACCACAAACAACCATTAATAAACAACAACAACAACTCACTGTGACAGTATTAAACACAAACAACAATTAATAAACAACAACAGCTCACTGTGACAGTATTAACCACAAACAACAATTAATAAACAACAACAACAGCTCACTGTGACAGTATTAACCACAAACAACCATTAATAAACAACAACAGCTCACTGTGACAGTATTAACCACAAACAACCATTAATAAACAACAACAACAACTCACTGTGACAGTATTAAACACAAACAACAATTAATAAACAACAACAACAACAACTCACTGTGACAGTATTAACCACAAACAACAATTAATAAACAACAACAACAACTCACTGTGACAGTATTAACCACAAACAACCATTAATAAACAACAACAACAGCTCACTGTGACAGTATTAACCACAAACAACCATTAATAAACAACAACAACAACAACTCACTGTGACAGTATTAACCACAAACAACCATTAATAAACAACAACAACAACTCACTGTGACAGTATTAACCACAAACATTCATTAATAAACAACAACAACAGCTCACTGTGACAGTATTAACCACAAACATTCATTAATAAACAACAACAACAACTCACTGTGACAGTATTAACCACACACATTCATTAAACAACAACAACAACTCACTGTGACAGTATTAACCACAAACAACCATTAATAAACAACAACAACAACAACTCACTGTGACAGTATTAACCACAAACATTCATTAAACAACAACTCACTGTGACAGTATTAACCACAAACAACCATTAATAAACAACAACAACAACAACTCACTGTGACAGTATTAACCACAAACAACCATTAACAAACAACAACAGTAATAAAGAGGTGCTACCTGTCGTAGGCTCCGGCGTGGCGTCCGTAGTCGAGCCGTTTGAACGAAGCGAAGCGTCGATCCATTCCAGGTTTCAGACGGAGGGCTCCGTGCCAGAGATAGTTCCCGCTGCGCTCGTACAGAAACACCACCTGTAGGGACACAGGTACATCTAACACCACCTGCTGGGACACAGGTACATCTAACACCACCTGCTGGGACAGGTACATCTAACACCACCTGCTGTTGGGTCAGGTGACCAGTCCCACCTGTATGATGTGGCCGTGGAGGCGGAGCAGGAAGTGGAGCGGGATCTGGTTTCCTGATAGGGTGTCCAGACTGGCCAATCGGGGGTCGTCTCCTCGCAGCTCCATCACCTCGAAGCCTTTCTGCTCGGCAGCCAATAGGAAGCCGGCCTGAGAGCGAGTGATACACGAACATCAGAGGATCAAATAAAACTCTGGACCGTCATTGGTTACTTCCAGAGATGATAAAAGTACACACATCCTTTACTCAAGTAGAAGTACACACATCCTGTACTCAAGTAGAAGTACACACATCCTTTACTCAGGTAGAAGTACACACATTCTTTACTCAAGTAGAAGTACACACATTCTTTACTCAAGTAGAAGTACACACATCCTTTACTCAGGTAGAAGTACACACATTCTTTACTCAGGTAGAAGTACACACATCCTTTACTCAAGTAGAAGTACACACATCCTGTACTCAAGTAGAAGTACACACATCCTTTACTCAGGTAGAAGTACACACATCCTTTACTCAGGTAGAAGTACACACATCCTGTACTCAAGTAGAAGTACACACATCCTTTACTCAGGTAGAAGTACACACATCCTGTACTCAAGTAGAAGTACACACATCCTTTACTCAGGTAGAAGTACACACATCCTTTACTCAGGTAGAAGTACACACATCCTGTACTCAAGTAGAAGTACACACATCCTTTACTCAAGCAGAAGCACACACATCCTTTACTCAAGTAGAAGTACACACATCCTTTACTCAGGTAGAAGTACACACATCCTGTACTCAGGTAGAAGTACACACATCCTGTACTCAGGTAGGGTTAAGGGTATTTGGGTTCAAAATGTAAGAAGTCAAAGTAAAAAGTGGTCAGAAAAATAAGTATTGGGTAAAGTACTGATATCAGAAACATGTACTTAAGCACAGTAACGAAGTATTTGTTCTCCAACACTTTACCTCAGACAGCAGGAAACTCACCTCGTACTTCCACAGGTTGGCGTGCAGAGCGAAGGTTGTGATTGGCCGGTTGGTGCACAGGAAGCTGCAGTGCGGCTCGCGCACAAGACGGTCGCGCTGCCGCAATGCATCATGGGAGAGCAGCGTGAGCGCGGCGGTGTCAGCGAGGAACAGCGTTAGCTCGTAGCGCCGAGCTAACGCTAGGAAAGTCTTCACCGTCTGCTGCGGGGACAACAGAGAGCGTTCATGTTGGTAAAACACTGAGTGTCCTCCTCCAACCTGAGAGCAGCATGCTAACAAGGGTATCAGCTGCAGCTGTGAACATGAGAGTAGCATGCTAACAAGGGTATCAACTAGCTGTGAACATGAGAGTAGCATGCTAACAAGGGTATCAGCTGCAGCTGTGAATATGAGAGTAGCATGCTAACAAGGGTATCAACTAGCTGTGAACATGAGAGTAGCATGCTAACAAGGGTATCAACTAGCTGTGAACATGAGAGTAGCATGCTAACAAGGGTATCAGCTGCAGCTGTGAACATGAGAGTAGCATGCTAACAAGGGTATCAACTAGCTGTGAACATGAGAGTAGCATGCTAACAAGGGTATCAACTAGCTGTGAACATGAGAGTAGCATGCTAACAAGGGTATCAGCTGCAGCTGTGAACATGAGAGTAGCATGCTAACAAGGGTACCAACTGTAGCTGTGAACATGAGAGTAGCATGCTAACAAGGTATCAGCTGCAGCTGTGAACCTGAGAGCAGCATGCTAACAAGGTATCAGCTGCAGCTGTGAACATGAGAGTAGCATGCTAACAAGGGTACCAACTGTAGCTGTGAACATGAGAGTAGCATGCTAACAAGGGTACCAACTGTAGCTGTGAACATGAGAGTAGCATGCTAACAAGGTATCAGCTGCAGCTGTGAACATGACAGGATGTGTGATGACCCAGAAGAGCATCAGGACTGCTTGAGGCAGATGATAGCTATGTGATGAACATGATGACTCAGCCTCTATGGAGAGAGGCATCAAGCATGCTCATTGTGGAGAGAGGCATCAAGCATGCTCATTTCTGACGTGGAGCTGATCTGAAGTAAACATTGAGTACTGCTTTCTGTTCCTCCATCTTGTGACTGTGTGACTCCCTCTCTTGGATATCAGCATGTGAAGGACACTGCTCAGGAACTAGTCTCTGTATGTGATGACTCCTTCCCTCTGGAGAGGACCACAGACACATGGATCCTGAGGTTGAACTAGTCTCTGTATGTGATGACTCCTTCCCTCTGGAGAGGACCACAGACACATGGATCCTGAGGTTGAACTAGTCTCTGTATGTGATGACTCCTTCCCTCTGGAGAGGACCACAGACACATGGATCCTGAGGTTGAACTAGTCTCTGTATGTGATGACTCCTTCCCTCTGGAGAGGACCTCACATGGATCAGAGGATGAACTAGTCTCTGTATGTGATGACTCCTTCCCTCTGGAGAGGACCACACATGGATCAGAGGATGAACTAGTCTCTGTGTGTGATGACTCCTTCCCTCTGGAGAGGACCACACATGGATCAGAGGCTCGAGCCGGGGACCAGGGAGGGTCTCTAACGGCATGTTAGTAATATTCACTGTTACATGAGATTACCTGACGGATTAGTAATCCGGTAGCATCAGTTATTCAGTTAGTGACTAAAGGGACCTAGAAATACACCGGGACGACCTTTGACCCCGGCCCTAACCACTCCTACTGCTATTGATGTAATGTTTTACTTTATCACTTGCCCCTCTTGCTTGCTTGCTCACCATGGGAAGCGGTCGTGGGTCCCTGAAAGGCGCTATGCAGATGTAATGTACTATGTGTATCACTAAGGCTGCCGGACGGGGGGCAGACGACACAGTAGAAGCCCTGTTGCAGGGCGGGGGGCAGACGACACGGTAAAAGCCCTGCTGCAGGACGGGGGGCAGATGACACGGTAAAAGCCCTGCTGCAGGACGGGGGGCAGACGACACGGTAAAAGCCCTGTTGCAGGACGGGGGGCAGACGACACAGTAAAAGCCCTGTTGCCGGACGGGGGGCAGACGACACAGTAAAAGCCCTGTTGCCGGACGGGGGGCAGACGACACAGTGAAAGCCCTGCTGCAGGACGGGGGGCAGACGACACAGTAAAAGCCCTGCTGCAGGACGGGGGCAGACGACACAGTGAAAGCCCTGTTGCAGGACGGGGGGCAGACGACACAGTGAAAGCCCTGTTGCCGGACGGGGGGCAGACGACACGGTGAAAGCCCTGCTGCTCTGCTGACGTGGGGCAGACGACACAGTGAAAGCCCTGCTGCTCTGCTGACGTGGGGCGCTCTCTGGAACAGCGGATTCAGATCAGAGTGCAGTGTGTCTGGTGGAGGGTTGGGGTCCTTTGTTGAGAAGCTTTAAAGGACACGAAGGCTGACTGGGTGGAATGATCTCTCTCTCCAAAGACATTGAAGTGACTGCTGTGTTGTGTTGAGTGTTGTGTATACGTGCACGTGTTGTGTTGAGTGTTGTGTATACGTGCACGTGTTGTATTGAGTGTTGTGTATACGTGCACGTGTTGTGTTGAGTGTTGTGTATACGTGCACGTGTTGTGTTGAGTGTTGTGTATACGTGCACGTGTTGTGTTGAGTGTTGTGTATACGTGCACGTGTTGTGTTGAGTGTTGTGTATACGTGCACGTGTTGTGTTGAGTGTTTTGTATAATAGGATATACATGTTTTATTCACATCTGTTTAATTCATATTCGGGTCAGGCCGCGGATCATCATGGAGAAGGCGAGTGTTTTCTGACTCACCCATTGGACGTCGCTGGGCGCCAGGTGACCCGAGCGGCTCAGGATGTGAGGGCCGGGCTGCGGGGGGGGGGAATAAAAGAATAAAATAAAGAATATTGAAATTCAATTAAAAAAGTTAGAAAATGTTGCAATATAAATTAATATATATTATGAAATATAATAAATAATAATATATATACAAATATTAGATAAACATTACATTTCCCTTGTTTCTTGCGGTGCCCGGCTCTCACCTTGCTGACGTAGTTCCGGAAGTAGTAGAGCTGGAACAGCAGGAACGCGGAGCTGCACGCGACCAGCAGCCATAACACCGTCCGGTGAGCGCGAGGCATCCGGTGACTCTGCTCGGTAACCGGAAGCTCATCACAAACCCGCCGGGAATCCGGTGAGAACGGCGGGAGTAACACGCGGGAGAAACAAGCGTGGAACAGCGGCGAGACCCAGCGCCATCTTTAAAACCCCCAACTTCCGGCTGCTGGGACCTTCAGAGTAAAAGCATGGAGGAAACAGCTTCCTGTTGGTGGGACCTTCAGAGTAAAAGCATGGAGGAAACAGCTTCCTGTTGGTGGGACCTTCAGAAACAATGGAATGAAGCCTAATAAAGTGTATTAAAGGAGGGGTAGGTCAGTTTGAGAAACCGGCTTGAGATCGCTAGAATTCGAAAATACACAACCGGAGAAAATCTGCCCCTCCCCCACAGAGCCCCTCCCCCACATAGCCCCTCCCCCACATAGCCCCTCCTCCAACACACACGAGCGCGCACATGACCAATGAGGGCAGAGATCAGTGTGTGCCCCGATGGCAGGCTGACAGGCAGGGAGGCCACCATTGTACTTTTCACAGTATCACGGCTTCTTCTTCAGATGTTTATGGATGTGTTGTCAAAGCTCTTCAGATGTTCATCGCTCTCGGACGTTCAGAGCATTCCATGGAATATAACAACAAGTGTATCTCGAGCCGGTTTCTGAGACTTACCGACCCCACCTTTAAGAGTGAAGTACAGTGTTTCCAGGTAGACTCACCTGGGCTCTGGAGTAGACTCACCTGGGCTCAGGTAGTAGACTCACCTGGGCTCTGGAGTAGACTCACCTGGGCTCAGGTAGTAGACTCACCTGGGCTCTGGAGTAGACTCACCTGGGCTCAGGTAGTAGACTCACCTGGGCTCTGGAGTAGACTCACCTGGGCTCTGGTAGTAGACTCACCTGGGCTCTGGGAGTAGACTCACCTGGGCTCAGGTAGTAGACTCACCTGGGCTCTGGTAGTAGACTCACCTGGGCTCAGGTAGTAGACTCACCTGGGCTCTGGTAGTAGACTCACCTGGGCTCTGGGAGTAGACTCACCTGGGCTCTGGTAGTAGACTCACCTGGGCTCTGGGAGTAGACTCACCTGGGCTCTGGGAGTAGACTCACCTGGGCTCTGGTAGTAGACTCACCTGGGCTCTGGTAGTAGACTCACCTGGGCTCTGGTAGTAGACTCACCTGGGCTCTGGGAGTAGACTCACCTGGGCTCTGGTAGTAGACTCACCTGGGCTCTGGGAGTAGACTCACCTGGGCTCTGGTAGTAGACTCACCTGGGCTCTGGAGTAGACTCACCTGGGCTCTGGGAGTAGACTCACCTGGGCTCTGGGAGTAGACTCACCTGGGCTCTGGAGTAGACTCACCTGGGCTCTGGTAGTAGACTCACCTGGGCTCTGGGAGTAGACTCACCTGGGCTCTGGTAGTAGACTCACCTGGGCTCTGGGAGTAGACTCACCTGGGCTCTGGTAGTAGACTCACCTGGGCTCAGGTAGTAGACTCACCTGGGCTCTGGGAGTAGACTCACCTGGGCTCTGGGAGTAGACTCACCTGGGCTCTGGAGTAGACTCACCTGGGCTCTGGGAGTAGACTCACCTGGGCTCTGGGAGTAGACTCACCTGGGCTCTGGAGTAGACTCACCTGGGCTCTGGTAGTAGACTCACCTGGGCTCGGGGAGTAGACTCATCTGGGCTCTGGTAGTAGACTCACCTGGGCTCTGGTAGTAGACTCACCTGGGCTCTGGTAGTAGACTCACCTGGGCTCTGGGAGTAGGCTCACCTGGGCTCTGGGAGTAGACTCACCTGGGCTCTGGGAGTAGACTCACCTGGGCTCTGGGAGTAGACTCACCTGGGCTCTGGAGTAGGCTCACCTGGGCTCAGGTAGTAGACTCACCTGGGCTCTGGAGTAGACTCACCTGGGCTCTGGGAGTAGACTCACCTGGGCTCTGGAGTAGACTCACCTGGGCTCTGGAGTAGACTCACCTGGGCTCTGGGAGTAGACTCACCTGGGCTCTGGGAGTAGACTCACCTGGGCTCTGGAGTAGGCTCACCTGGGCTCTGGGAGTAGACTCACCTGGGCTCTGGTAGTAGACTCACCTGGGCTCTGGAGTAGACTCACCTGGGCTCTGGAGTAGACTCACCTGGGCTCTGGTAGTAGACTCACCTGGGCTCTGGGAGTAGACTCACCTGGGCTCTGGAGTAGACTCACCTGGGCTCTGGAGTAGACTCACCTGGGCTCTGGGAGTAGGCTCACCTGGGCTCTGGGAGTAGGCTCACCTGGGCTCTGGAGTAGACTCACCTGGGCTCTGGAGTAGACTCACCTGGGCTCAGGTAGTAGACTCACCTGGGCTCAGGTAGTAGACTCACCTGGGCTCTGGTAGTAGACTCACCTGGGCTCTGGGAGTAGACTCACCTGGGCTCTGGGAGTAGACTCACCTGGGCTCTGGGAGTAGACTCACCTGGGCTCAGGGAGTAGACTCACCTGGGCTCAGGGAGTAGACTCACCTGGGCTCTGGGAGTAGACTCACCTGGGCTCTGGGAGTAGACTCACCTGGGCTCTGGTAGTAGACTCACCTGGGCTCTGGGAGTAGGCTCACCTGGGCTCTGGGAGTAGACTCACCTGGGCTCTGGGAGTAGACTCACCTGGGCTCTGGGAGTAGACTCACCTGGGCTCTGGAGTAGGCTCACCTGGGCTCTGGGAGTAGACTCACCTGGGCTCTGGTAGTAGACTCACCTGGGCTCTGGTAGTAGACTCACCTGGGCTCTGGAGTAGGCTCACCTGGGCTCTGGGAGTAGGCTCACCTGGGCTCTGGGAGTAGACTCACCTGGGCTCTGGAGTAGACTCACCTGGGCTCTGGAGTAGACTCACCTGGGCTCTGGAGTAGACTCACCTGGGCTCTGGGAGTAGACTCACCTGGGCTCTGGGAGTAGACTCACCTGGGCTCTGGAGTAGACTCACCTGGGCTCTGGAGTAGACTCACCTGGGCTCTGGGAGTAGACTCACCTGGGCTCTGGAGTAGACTCACCTGGGCTCAGGTAGTAGACTCACCTGGGCTCTGGGAGTAGGCTCACCTGGGCTCTGGGAGTAGACTCACCTGGGCTCTGGGAGTAGACTCACCTGGGCTCTGGGAGTAGACTCACCTGGGCTCTGGAGTAGACTCACCTGGGCTCTGGGAGTAGACTCACCTGGGCTCTGGAGTAGACTCACCTGGGCTCTGGGAGTAGGCTCACCTGGGCTCTGGGAGTAGACTCACCTGGGCTCTGGGAGTAGACTCACCTGGGCTCTGGAGTAGACTCACCTGGGCTCTGGTAGTAGACTCACCTGGGCTCTGGTAGTAGACTCACCTGGGCTCTGGAGTAGACTCACCTGGGCTCTGGGAGTAGACTCACCTGGGCTCTGGTAGTAGACTCACCTGGGCTCTGGTAGTAGGCTCACCTGGGCTCTGGAGTAGACTCACCTGGGCTCTGGGAGTAGACTCACCTGGGCTCAGGTAGTAGACTCACCTGGGCTCAGGTAGTAGACTCACCTGGGCTCTGGGAGTAGACTCACCTGGGCTCTGGTAGTAGACTCACCTGGGCTCTGGAGTAGACTCACCTGGGCTCTGGAGTAGACTCACCTGGGCTCTGGGAGTAGACTCACCTGGGCTCTGGGAGTAGACTCACCTGGGCTCTGGAGTAGACTCACCTGGGCTCTGGGAGTAGACTCACCTGGGCTCTGGGAGTAGACTCACCTGGGCTCTGGAGTAGACTCACCTGGGCTCTGGGAGTAGACTCACCTGGGCTCTGGAGTAGACTCACCTGGGCTCTGGGAGTAGACTCACCTGGGCTCTGGGAGTAGACTCACCTGGGCTCTGGAGTAGACTCACCTGGGCTCTGGAGTAGACTCACCTGGGCTCTGGAGTAGACTCACCTGGGCTCTGGGAGTAGACTCACCTGGGCTCTGGGAGTAGACTCACCTGGGCTCTGGAGTAGACTCACCTGGGCTCTGGAGTAGACTCACCTGGGCTCTGGAGTAGACTCACCTGGGCTCTGGAGTAGACTCACCTGGGCTCTGGGAGTAGACTCTTTAGTTCTCATGAACTGAGTACAGATCGCGTTCACACCAGAAAAAGTCCCTGAGGGAGGATGAGGCAAATGAAGCCGCTGACGTCACTTCTTCTTCTTCTTCTTCTGCTTTGGGTTTACTGGCAGGCCGCAACCCGCTTCACGGCGTATACTGCCCCCGGAGGCCCCGGCCGGAAGTCCCCGGAGTTGGGGAAGGCTTCAGTAGCAGCTGCTGGGACTCCCAGCAGCTGCTACTGAAGCCTTCCGAGTAAATCTCCAGAACGCCGACACCTCCTCATCTCCACCGCTCCCATGCTTTATTTTGTGTTGCCATAAGTTAGTCTCTCTGCGTTTCTGCGCTGGGCTAATGCTAATGCTAATGCTAATGCTAATGTGAGGATAATAAAATGGCGGCTTCATAAAACTCTTTGGGAGTGTTACGGGGCGTGGTTTGCAATCCGCCAGCCAATCAGGAATATAGCTCTTTTCTCACTAAAGAGCCGCTCGAAAGTCCCTGCTCTCTAGCATGCTCATTAAGGAAGAGCCTTAACGGGCTAGCTGGTAAAGATTAAACCATCCTATTATTCTAAAGCTCTCCTGTCATGCAAAAGTAACTTTCTGATGTCTTCTCTACATCACCGTGTGTCCCGGTGTGTCCCTGTGTGTCCCGGTGTGTCCCCGGTGTGTCCCTGTGTGTCCCGGTGTGTCCCCGGTGTGTCCCCGTGTCCCCCCCGGTGTGTCAGGAGACTCTCAAAGTGATGTCTTCTCTTCATCACCATGTGTCCCCGGTGTGTCCCCTGTGTGTCCCCGGTGTGTCCCCCGTGTGTCAGGAGACTCTCAAAGTGTCAGAATCAAACCCCTCTCTCTTCTCCTCCGTACCCACATCTCTAAAAACGGGGAACAACGGAGCTGATCCAGATTTGCTGCGTCATGACCTCATTACTAAAATGTGGGCGGGCTTTAGCCCCACGGGCCAATCAGAAACGTTGCTGTCAGAACCAATGAGACGTGTTCTGGAAGTAATATGGTCTGTGTTTCACATTAGCTAAAATTAATTATCTGTTTGGTATTTTGAGCAAAACACATGTTTTTAATTGTATATATGTGAGACCTATGCTATATGCCCAAAAATAGCATGACATGAGACCTTTAAAACAAATACACCATAAGTCGGTTACAGGTAGGTAATGTTGGAGAAACCAGCTCGAGTGCGCTAGAATCTGAAAATACACAACCGGAAAAATCTGCCCCTTCCTTCAGACTTCCCCACAGAGCCCCTCCCCCAACACACACGAGCGCGCACATGACCAATGAGGGCAGAGATCAGTGTGTGCCCCGATGGCAGGCTGACAGGCAGGGAGGCCATCCAGGCTCAGGTGGTGGTGATGATGATGATGATGATGATGATGATGATGATGATGATGATGATGATGATGGTGATGGTGATGGATGATGATGATGATGATGATGATGATGATGATGATGATGATGATGATGATGATGATGATGATGATGATGATGATGATGATGATGATGATGATGGCCGTGCTTTCTCCAGCGCCACGGCTTCCACTGATGATGTGTTGTATGGATTTGTTGTCAAAGCACTTCAGATATCTGCTGTCGGGACGTTCAGAGCATTCCATGGAATATAACAAGTGTATCTGAAATAAATGACACGCCCTACCTCTGACAGAACATAAAGTGGTTTATGTAAGGAAACACTTTCCAGCTTCTGAAAAGTGAAGATTTGCTTAGAAATATTTTATACAATGTGTTATTTTACTCTGAATACTTTAAGTACATTTTCTTCATCGTAATTAAATACTTTTACTCTCCATCAGTTTACTCCCAGTTGAGTATTTGTAGTGTGAGTACTTTTCCTCCCAGTAGAGTACTTGTAGTGTGAGTACTTTTCCTCCCAGTAGAGTACTTGTAGTGTGAGTACTTTTCCTCCCAGTAGAGTACTTGTAGTGTGAGTACTTTTCCTCCCAGTAGAGTACTTGTAGTATGAGTACTTTTCCTCCCAGTGGAGTACTTGTAGTGTGAGTACTTTTCCTCCCAGTAGAGTACTTGTAGTGTGAGTACTTTTCCTCCCAGTGGAGTACTTGTAGTATGAGTACTTTTCCTCCAGTAGAGTACTTGTAGTGTGAGTACTTTTCCTCCCAGTGGAGTACTTGTAGTGTGAGTACTTTTCCTCCCAGTGGAGTACTTGTAGTGTGAGTACTTTTCCTCCCAGTGGAGTACTTGTAGTGTGAGTACTTTTCCTCCCAGTGGAGTACTTGTAGTGTGAGTACTTTTCCTCCCAGTAAAGTACCTGTACAGTGTGAGTACTTTTCCTCCCAGTGGAGTACTTGTAGTGTGAGTACTTTTCCTCCCAGTGGAGTACTTGTAGTGTGAGTACTTTTCCTCCCAGTAAAGTACCTGTACAGTATGAGTACTTTTCCTCCAGTAGAGTACTTGTAGTGTGAGTACTTTTCCTCCCAGTGGAGTACTTGTAGTGTGAGTACTTTTCCTCCAGTAGAGTACTTGTAGTGTGAGTACTTGTAGTCCAGTGGAGTACTTGTAGTGTGAGTACTTGTCCTCCAGTGGAGTACTTGTAGTATGAGTACTTGTCCTCCAGTGGAGTACTTGTAGTGTGAGTACTTGTCCTCCAGTGGAGTACTTGTAGTGTGAGTACTTGTCCTCCAGTGGAGTACTTGTAGTGTGAGTACTTGTCCTCCAGTGGAGTACTTGTAGTGTGAGTACTTGTCCTCCAGTGGAGTACTTGTAGTGTGAGTACTTTTCCTCCAGTGGAGTACTTGTAGTGTGAGTACTTGTCCTCCAGTAGAGTACTTGTAGTGTGAGTACTTTTCCTCCAGTGCAGAAGCTGAAGACTTTCCGCTCCTCCGGTCCTCAGTCAGGCACAAGATGGCGGCCAGCTGCAGTTTCTCACAGTGAGGCCCGAGAGAGAAAACTTCTCCTGACTTTAGTAACTGTTTCCCCGCAGTGACCGGAGAGATGAGCCGGTACTGACGGGTCCTCTTCCCGGTACCGGCAGAGAGAGGCTTCCCCGGGGATGTTCCGAGACCCTGGAGCTCTTTGTTTTCTTTAAAGGTAAGAACTACAGCGAATGCTAACCGTTAGCTTCATGCTAACGGTTTGTTGTGGTTGTTAGTCGGTGTTTTAACGGCCTTTTTAACGGTGTTTTAACGGTTACCGTCTCTAGTCGGGGACAGGATGGAGGAACCGGTGTTTATTAAACCAACCGACAGGCGATAGTTATGGATTTATTCTGAGAAAAGTGAGAAAAAAAGTAACGGGTCAGTTGTTCTGTTGAGCTAACGGCTAACTGCTAACATAGCTTTTGTCACAAAAACACTTATGTTACGTGATACTGTACAATATGTATATAGTATTGTATTTATATAGTACTGTATTACATAGTACTGTACAGTAGTTATATAATACTGTATTACATAGTTCTGTCCTGTATTACATAGTACTGAGCTGTATTACATAGTACTGAGCTGTATTACATAGTACTGAGCTGTATTCATATCCCAGTATTTATATAGTACTGCACAGTATCAACATAAATACTGAACTATGCAGCAAAGACCGTTGACATGCACTAACAGCTGGTGGGAAGTAGTTCCCTCTGCAGACCGTTTACATGCACTAACAGCTGGTGGGAAGTAGTTCCCTCTGCAGACCGTTTACATGCACTAACAGCTGGTGGGAAGTAGTTCCTCTGCAGACCGTTTACATGCACTAACAGCTGGTGGGAAGTAGTTCCTCTGCAGACCGTTGACATGCACTAACAGCTGGTGGGAAGTAGTTCCTCTGCAGACCGTTGACATGCACTAACAGCTGGTGGGAAGTAGTTCCTCTGCAGACCGTTTACATGCACTAACAGCTGGTGGGAAGTAGTTCCTCTGCAGACCGTTTACATGCACTAACAGCTGGTGGGAAGTAGTTCCTCTGCAGACCGTTGACATGCACTAACAGCTGGTGGGAAGTAGTTCCTCTGCAGACCGTTGACATGCACTAACAGCTGGTGGGAAGTAGTTCCTCTGCAGACCGTTTACATGCACTAACAGCTGGTGGGAAGTAGTTCCTCTGCAGACCGTTTACATGCACTAACAGCTGGTGGGAAGTAGTTCCTCTGCAGACCGTTTACATGCACTAACAGCTGGTGGGAAGTAGTTCCTCTGCAGACCGTTTACATGCACTAACAGCTGGTGGGAAGTAGTTCCTCTGCAGACCGTTTACATGCACTAACAGCTGGTGGGAAGTAGTTCCTCTGCAGACCGTTTACATGCACTAACAGCTGGTGGGAAGTAGTTCCTCTGCAGACCGTTTACATGCACTAACAGCTGGTGGGAAGTAGTTCCTCTGCAGACCGTTTACATGCACTAACAGCTGGTGGGAAGTAGTTCCTCTGCAGACCGTTTACATGCACTAACAGCTGGTGGGAAGTAGTTCCTCTGCAGACCGTTTACATGCACTAACAGCTGGTGGGAAGTAGTTCCTCTGCAGACCGTTTACATGCACTAACAGCTGGTGGGAAGTAGTTCCTCTGCAGACCGTTTACATGCACTAACAGCTGGTGGGAAGTAGTTCCTCTGCAGACCGTTTACATGCACTAACAGCTGGTGAGAAGTAGTTCCTCTGCAGACCGTTTACATGCACTAACAGCTGGTGGGAAGTAGTTCCTCTGCAGACCGTTTACATGCACTAACAGCTGGTGGGAAGTAGTTCCTCTGCAGACCGTTTACATGCACTAACAGCTGGTGGGAAGTAGTTCCTCTGCAGACCGTTTACATGCACTAACAGCTGGTGGGAAGTAGTTCCTCTGCAGACCGTTTACATGCACTAACAGCTGGTGGGAAGTAGTTCCCTCTGCAGACCGTTTACATGCACTAACAGCTGGTGGGAAGTAGTTCCTCTGCAGACCGTTTACATGCACTAACAGCTGGTGGGAAGTAGTTCCCCTGCAGACCGTTTACATGCACTAACAGCTGGTGGGAAGTAGTTCCTCTGCAGACCGTTTACATGCACTAACAGCTGGTGGGAAGTAGTTCCTCTGCAGACCGTTTACATGCACTAACAGCTGGTGGGAAGTAGTTCCTCTGCAGACCGTTTACATGCACTAACAGCTGGTGGGAAGTAGTTCCTCTGCAGACCGTTTACATGCACTAACAGCTGGTGGGAAGTAGTTCCTCTGCAGACCGTTTACATGCACTAACAGCTGGTGGGAAGTAGTTCCTCTGCAGACCGTTTACATGCACTAACAGCTGGTGGGAAGTAGTTCCTCTGCAGACCGTTTACATGCACTAACAGCTGGTGGGAAGTAGTTCCTCTGCAGACCGTTTACATGCACTAACAGCTGGTGGGAAGTAGTTCCTCTGCAGACCGTTTACATGCACTAACAGCTGGTGGGAAGTAGTTCCTCTGCAGACCGTTTACATGCACTAACAGCTGGTGGGAAGTAGTTCCTCTGCAGACCGTTTACATGCACTAACAGCTGGTGGGAAGTAGTTCCTCTGCAGACCGTTTACATGCACTAACAGCTGGTGGGAAGTAGTTCCCTCTGCAGACCGTTTACATGCACTAACAGCTGGTGGGAAGTAGTTCCTCTGCAGACCGTTTACATGCACTAACAGCTGGTGGGAAGTAGTTCCTCTGCAGACCGTTTACATGCACTAACAGCTGGTGGGAAGTAGTTCCTCTGCAGACCGTTTACATGCACTAACAGCTGGTGGGAAGTAGTTCCTCTGCAGACCGTTTACATGCACTAACAGCTGGTGGGAAGTAGTTCCTCTGCAGACCGTTTACATGCACTAACAGCTGGTGAGAAGTAGTTCCTCTGCAGACCGTTTACATGCACTAACAGCTGGTGGGAAGTAGTTCCTCTGCAGACCGTTTACATGCACTAACAGCTGGTGGGAAGTAGTTCCTCTGCAGACCGTTTACATGCACTAACAGCTGGTGGGAAGTAGTTCCTTACACACACACACACACACACACAACACCATCAAACCTGTTTCCAGACTGATATCTGGTCTGTTGTTGCTATGGTTTCTCTGGGATAGGACTGTTGTTGCTATGGTTTCTCAGGGTTAGGACTGTTGTTGCTATGGTTTCTCTGGGATAGGACTGTTGTTGCTATGGTTTCTCTGGGATAGGACTGTTGTTGCTATGGTTTCTCTGGGATAGGACTGTTGTTGCTATGGTTTCTCTGGGATAGGACTGTTGTTGCTATGGTTTCTCGGGGTGAGGACTACTCGGATATTTATAAATCCTGCTGGTTTGATTTTAAGGTGGGAGAGAAACTGCCTCTGGAGGAACAGCTGACCTCCAGAAACACACAGTTAAAGCCACCGGAGAAACACTCAGTTATGTTATCTTATTATATTAAATATAAATCTATATATATAGATGTGTATATATATATATATATATAGATGTATATGTATTGTATGGCGCTGCAGCATCACATGGTTTTATCAGGAACTGGATCAGAGCCTGAACAGCTCGCGTGTCTTTGATCACAACCGGTCGAGCTCCATGACCTGAACCCGGTAATCGATCAGACTGCAGAGTGTGAGTGTGTGTGTGTCAGTAACCCAGTCTGCAGCTGATGCAAAGCATTCTGGGAGCAGGCAGGGCCCCCCCCCTCCCCCCTCTGTGTGCTGCCTCCTGATTGGCTGCTGCAGGCCCCAGCTGACTGTCAGACGGGGGAGGGAGGGAGAGGGAGACGGGAGTGATGGAGGCTACAGCGATGGGGTGAGCTGCCATTTTCTCTTTCTGCATCCTAATCTGTTCTTTACTCTGTTCACCTCCGAACACACACTCTCTGCGTGTGTCTGCAGAGAGAGAGTGTGTGTGTGTGTGAGAGAGAGAGAGAGAGAGAGAGAGGGAGGGGGGTACAGAGGGGGGAGGAGAGAGAGAGAGAGAGAGGGGGGGGATGAGCGGAGGTTCCTCTTTTATTCTCTCATTGTCTGCTGTTCGCTGGATCTCTGCTTCTCTGCCGGATTAAATGTGTTACTCTGTTAGTGTGTGTGTGTGTGTGTGTGTGTGTGGTGTGTGTGTGTGTGTGTTGCTGTGTGTGTGTTGCTGTGTGTGTGTGTGGATGGATGGATGGAGGATGGGAGGATGGAGAAAATGGCTGCCTGGTGATGGAGGATGAGGCTGTTTCTCTGATCGTCCTCCGCCACAATGGGCTGATTGATCCTGGCAGCAGAGAGGATTCTGGGAGTTTTAGTTGTTGTGTGTGTGTGTGTGTGTGTGTGTGTGTGTGTGTGGTGTGTGTGTGTGTGTGTGTGTGTGTGTGTGTGTGTGTGTGTGTGTGTGTGTGTGTGTGTGTGTGTGTGTGTGTGTGTGTGTGTGTGTGTGTGTGTGTGTGTGTGTGTGTGTGTGTGTGTGTGTGTGGTGTGTGTGTGTGTGTGTGTGTGTGGTGTGTGTGTGTGTGTGTGTGTGTGTGTGTGAAGATGTTACGTAATTATAAAATAATGTGGAAACATTTCAACAGGAACTTAATTATAATTTTTAAATGCAATTATTTCCAAAGAGTTTAAAATGTAATAAAGCACAAGCAGTGGTTTGATGCAGTCGCTGTTTGAAGTGAGTTGTGATGAACATGAATCATGTGACAGTGAAACAGTGACATCAGTGTTTGTAACGAGACATCACACACACACACACACACACACACACACACACACACACACACACACAGAGACACACACACACACACACAGAGACACACAGAGACACACACACACGCACACACACACACACAGCACACACACACACACACACACACACACACACACACACACACACACACACACACACTCACACAGAGAAGTCCTTCCCGGCCGAGCGGCAGCCACGCTTTCACGGAGACACAGGCTCTGAATGATAAACAGATGAAACCTGCGTGTATTAATACACACTAACAGTTCCTTCACAATAAAAGCCTTCTGCTTCTGGCCGGAGGGACCCTGCCCACAGAGAGGCTTTTAGTTTGAAACGCAGATGTAGTAGTTGTTTGTGTTGTTGACGTTGTTGTGTCTGTGTTGTTGACGTTGTTGTGTCTGTGTTGTTAACGTTGTTGTGTCTGTGTTGTTGACGTTGTTGTGTCTGTGTTGTTGACGTTGTTGTGTCTGTGTTGTTGACGTTGTTGTGTCTGTGTTGTTGACGTTGTTGTGTCTGTTTTGTTAACGTTGTTGTGTCTGTGTTGTTGACGTTGTTGTGTCTGTGTTGTTGACGTTGTTGTGTCTGTGTTGTTGACGTTGTTGTGTCTGTGTTGTTGACGTTGTTGTGTCTGTGTTGTTAACGTTGTTGTGTCTGTGTTGTTGACGTTGTTGTGTCTGTGTTGTTGACGTTGTTGTGTCTGTGTTGTTGACGTTGTTGTGTCTGTGCCGCAGGTCGGCGGCGGCTCCTCCGTCATGGCGGCAGCGTCGTACGATCAGCTGCTGAGACAGGTGGAGGTGCTGAAGATGGAGAACACCACCCTGAGGCAGGAGCTGCAGGACAACTCCAACCACCTGACGCACCTGGAGTCTGAGGCCGAGAACATGAAGGTGAGACACCTGGGACACACCTGGGAGACACCTGGGAGACACAGAGAGACACACAGAGAGACACAGAGAGACACACCTGAGAGACACCTGGGAGACACCTGGGACACACCTGGGAGACACAGAGAGACACCTGGGAGACACAGAGAGACACCTGGGAGACACAGAGAGACACTGAGAGACACAGAGAGACACCTGGGACACCTGGGAGACACAGAGAGACACCTGAGAGACACCTGGGACACACAGAGAGACACCTGAGAGACACCTGAGAGACACAGAGAGACACCTGAGAGACACCTGAGAGACACCTGAGAGACACCTGGGACACACAGAGAGACACAGAGAGACACCTGGGACACACAGAGAGACACAGAGAGACACAGAGAGACACACAGAGAGACACAGAGAGACACAGAGACACATCTGGGACACACCTGAGAGACACAGAGAGACACACAGAGAGACACCTGGGACACACCTGGGACACACCTGGGAGACACCTGGGAGACACCTGGGAGACACCTGGGAGACACCTGAGAGACACCTGGGAGACACCTGGGACACACAGAGAGACACCTGAGACACACCTGGGAGACACAGAGAGACACCTGGAACACACAGAGAGACACACCTGAGAGACACACCTGAGAGACACCTGAGACACACCTGAGAGACACAGAGAGACACACCTGAGAGACACCAGAGACACAGAGAGACACCTGAGACACACCTGGGAGACACAGAGAGACACAGAGAGACACCTGAGACACACCTGAGACACACCTGAGAGACACCTGAGAGACACCAGAGACACAGAGAGACACCTGAGAGACACCTGGGACACACAGAGAGACACCTGGGACACACCTGAGAGACACCTGAGACACACCTGAGACACACCTGAGAGACACACCTGAGAGACACACCTGATGCTGCTGGAGTCTGAGGCCGAGAACATGATAGTAGGTAGTACTGCTGAAATACTGCTCAGAGTACTGCTGAAGTACAGCTCAGAGTACTGCTGAAATACTGCTCAGAGTACTGCTGAAGTACAGCTCAGAGTACTGCTGAAGTACAGCTCAGAGTACTGCTGAAGTACTGCTCAGAGTACTGCTGAAGTACAGCTCAGAGTACTGCTGAAGTACAGCTCAGAGTACTGCTGAAGTACTGCTCAGAGTACTGCTGAAGTACTGCTCAGAGTACTGTTGAAATACTGCTCAGAGTACTGCTGAAGTACAGCTCAGAGTACTGCTGAAATACTGCTCAGAGTACTGCTGAAGTACAGCTCAGAGTACTGCTGAAGTACAGCTCAGAGTACTGCTGAAATACTGCTCAGAGTACTGTTGAAATACTGCTCAGAGTACTGCTGAAGTACAGCTCAGAGTACTGCTGAAGTACTGCTCAGAGTACTGCTGAAGTACTGCTCAGAGTACTGCTGAAATACTGCTCAGAGTACTGCTGAAATACTGCTCAGAGTACTGCTGAAATACTGCTCAGAGTACTGCTGAAATACAGCTCAGAGTACTGCTGAAATACAGCTCAGAGTACTGCTGAAATACAGCTCAGAGTACTGCTGAAATACAGCTCAGAGTACTGCTGAAGTACAGCTCAAAGTACTGCTGAAATACTGCTCAGAGTACTGCTGAAGTACAGCTCAGAGTACTGTTGAAATACTGCTCAGAGTACTGCTGAAGTACAGCTCAGAGTACTGCTGAAATACTGCTCAGAGTACTGCTGAAGTACTGCTCAGAGTATTGCTGAAATACTGCTCAGAGTACAGCTGAAGTACAGCTCAGAGTACTGCTGAAGTACTGCTCAGAGTATTGCTGAAATACTGCTCAGAGTACTGCTGAAGTACTGCTCAGAGTACTGCTGAAGTACTTCTCAGAGTACTGCTGAAGTACAGCTCAGAGTACTGCTGAAGTACAGCTCAGAGTACTGCTGAAGTACAGCTCAGAGTACTGCTGAAGTACAGCTCAGAGTACTGCTGAAGTACAGCTCAGAGTACTGCTGAAGTACAGCTCAGAGTACTGCTGAAGTACAGCTCAGAGTACTGCTGAAATACTGCTGAAAGCTAACATGTGATTTCCAGTATTTGTACCTCGAGATGTGTTTTTGTATCACTTCCTTTGTCTATAATCTTAGAATAGCCTGTGGTGTCTCCACCAATCACGCGCTGCGCTGCTCAGCGGCTCCTTGTTGTCGTCGGGAGCGAGATGTTTGTCAGTTTGAGGATCTTTGATTTGCAGGAAATCTTTGGGAGTGAGCGCTCTGTCTTCTTCTGCCTCTCTTCTGTCTGTAGTTCACTTCCTGTCGCCTTCTTCTTCTCTGGTTTGAGTTCTCGTTGTTTGTTGTCTGAACGGATAAACTAAATGTATTCTTCGTTTTTATTTCCCGTCTGTCTATCGTTTTATTTATCTCTCGTTTTATTCCTTTTTCGTTCCTCTCTTTCTGTTGTTTTCCAACTTGTAGTTTTATTGTCCCGTCCTTCCTCTTCTACTCACCCTCACTTCCTGTTTCCTGCTTCCTGCTTCCTGTTTACTGTGTAGAGCAGAAAACAGTGAGTGAGTCTTTTAGTCTCCATCATGTCGCTGTTCGAGCGCTGCCGACTCATCGTGGTGAGGAACGAAAATCTGACCGTAGAGACGCAGTGTTTCTGTTTGTGCTTAATATGTTTTATTCTGAAAATCTGACCATAGAGACGCAGTGTTTCTGTTTGTGCTTAATATGTTTTATTCTGAAAATCTGACCATAGAGACGCAGTGTTTCTGTTTGTGCTTAATATGTTTTATTCTGAAAATCTGACCATAGAGACGCAGTGTTTCTGTTTAATATGTTTTATTCTGAAAATCTGACCATAGAGACGCAGTGTTTCTGTTTGTGCTTAATATGTTTTATTCTGAAAATCTGACCATAGAGACGCAGTGTTTCTGTTTGTGCTTAATGTTTTATTCTGAAAATCTGACGAGAGACGCAGGTTGCGGTCGGATAATCCAAAAATCAGCTCCTAAGGTCTAACCCTATCTCCTATCCCCTGACCTCTGAGTGAAAGGTCACGGGGTTAAGGGATAGTGGACAGGAGAACAAACTGGTGGTGTGACCAATGACCATTTACAATTATTAATACTATTACTATTATTAGCATTAGCGATGTCCCGATCACCTTTTTTTGCTCCCGATCCGATTCCGATCATTTGATTTTGACAATCTGCCGATACCGATTTTTCCCGATCCGATCTTTATGCACTCAGAGAAAACAAAGGTAACAGATAACGGCTGGTCATCCAACGCGATGAGTTCAGCTATCTGGCTGTTATCTGTTCTGGGGCGGTTTCTCTCTCCTTTTGAAAGCCTCTGAAAGTGTCGGTTGCTTCAGTGCCGTTCCCCGAGTGGCCGCTGTGTACTCGCCGTGTTGTTGTTGTTGTTGTTTGTTTCTCAGGCGGCGTGTTAGATTGGTCGCGTTGAACGTAGCTCTGTTCTTTCCACCACGCGGAACCTCCGCCTTGCAAACATTGCATCTGGCTTTATTCTGAAAATCTGACGAGACGCAGTGTTTCTGTTTTATTCTGAAAATCTGACGAGAGACGCAGTGTTTCTGTTTTATTCTGAAAATCTGACGAGAGACGCAGTGTTTCCGTTTGTGCTTTATTCTGAAAATCTGACGAGAGACGCAGTGTTTCTGTTTGTGCTTTATTCTGAAAATCTGACGAGAGACGCAGTTGTGCTGAATAGGTTTTCTGTAACAGTGTTTAAAATGTCTCTCTCTAACAGTCTCTCTGCTCAGATGAAAACTAAAGGCTTTTATTTTGTGGCCTCAACAGGAAGTGCTGAAGCAGCTGCAGGGCACCATAGAAGAAGAGTCGGGCGAGGCATCCGGCTCCCAGCTGGAGCTCATCGAGAGGCTGAAGGAGATGAGCCTGGACTCGTCAGGGTTTAAACCCCGAGCGAAGCCTCCTGGAGCCTCCGGGGGGGCAGGAGGCAGCGCTCTGCCCAGGAGAGGAGCTCCTCCAGCGGGGAGAGAACAGGAGCGCTGCCTGGAGGAGCTGGAGAAGGAGAGGTACACACACGTGTACACACACACACACACACACACACACACACACACACACACACACACACACACACACACACACACACACACACACACACACACACACACACACACACACACACACACACACACACACACACACACACACACACACACACACACACACACACGTCTCTGATTGGCTCCTCTGTTTCCTGCTCTGTGATTGGCTGCCAACCCCTGACAGAGCTCTCCTATTGGCTGAGCTGGAGAAGGAGGAGAAAGAGAAGGACTGGTACTACGCTCAGCTGCAGAATCTGACCAAGAGGATCGACAGCCTGCCGCTCACGGAGAACGTGAGACACACACACACACACACACGCACTCACACACACGCACTCACACACACGCACTCACACACTATAAATAACTGTGTGTGTGTGTGTTAGTTCACCCTGCAGACGGACATGAGTCGCCGTCAGCTGGAGTTCGAGGCTCGTCAGATCCGCTCAGCGATGGAAGAGCAGCTGGGATCCTGTCAGGAGATGGAGAGGAGAGCTCAGGTAAACTCACCTGCCTCTCAGATACATAGAGAGCAGAGCTCAGGTAAACTCACCCTAACCAGGTAGGTGTTCAGCAGGTGAGCTCTAACGAGGACAGGTAGGGTTCAGCAGGTGAGCTCTAACGAGGACAGGTAGGGTTCAGCAGGTGAGCTCTAACGAGGACAGGTAGGGTTCAGCAGGTGAGCTCTAACGAGGACAGGTAGGTGTTCAGCAGGTGAGCTCTAACGAGGACAGGTAGGGGTTCAGCAGGTGAGCTCTAACGAGGACAGGTAGGTGTTCAGCAGGTGAGCTCTAACGAGGACAGGTAGGGGTTCAGCAGGTGAGCTCTAACGAGGACAGGTAGGTGTTCAGCAGGTGAGCTCTAACGAGGACAGGTAGGTGTTCAGCAGGTGAGCTCTAACGAGGACAGGTAGGAGTTCAGCAGGTGAGCTCTAACGAGGACAGGTAGGAGTTCAGCAGGTGAGCTCTAACGAGGACAGGTAGGGTTCAGCAGGTGAGCTCTAACGAGGACAGGTAGGGGTTCAGCAGGTGAGCTCTAACGAGGACAGGTAGGGTTCAGCAGGTGAGCTCTAATGAGGACAGGTAGGGTTCAGCAGGTGAGCTCTAACGAGGACAGGTAGGGTTCAGCAGGTGAGCTCTAACGAGGACAGGTAGGAGTTCAGCAGGTGAGCTCTAACGAGGACAGGTAGGTGTTCAGCAGGTGAGCTCTAACGAGGACAGGTAGGGTTCAGCAGGTGAGCTCTAACGAGGACAGGTAGGAGTTCAGCAGGTGAGCTCTAACGAGGACAGGTAGGAGTTCAGCAGGTGAGCTCTAACGAGGACAGGTAGGTGTTCAGCAGGTGAGCTCTAACGAGGACAGGTAGGAGTTCAGCAGGTGAGCTCTAACGAGGACAGGTAGGAGTTCAGCAGGTGAGCTCTAACGAGGACAGGTAGGAGTTCAGCAGGTGAGCTCTAACGAGGACAGGTAGGTGTTCAGCAGGTGAGCTCTAACGAGGACAGGTAGGGTTCAGCAGGTGAGCTCTAACGAGGACAGGTAGGAGTTCAGCAGGTGAGCTCTAACGAGGACAGGTAGGTGTTCAGCAGGTGAGCTCTAACGAGGACAGGTAGGAGTTCAGCAGGTGAGCTCTAACGAGGACAGGTAGGGTTCAGCAGGTGAGCTCTAACGAGGACAGGTAGGAGTTCAGCAGGTGAGCTCTAACGAGGACAGGTAGGTGTTCAGCAGGTGAGCTCTAACGAGGACAGGTAGGAGTTCAGCAGGTGAGCTCTAACGAGGACAGGTAGGGTTCAGCAGGTGAGCTCTAACGAGGACAGGTAGTGTTCAGCAGGTGAGCTCTAACGAGGACAGGTAGGGGTTCAGCAGGTGAGCTCTAACGAGGACAGGTAGGGTTTCAGCAGGTGAGCTCTAACGAGGACAGGTAGGGTTCAGCTGGTGAGCTCTAACGAGGACAGGTAGGAGTTGAGCAGGTGAGCTCTAACGAGGACAGGTAGGAGTTCAGCTGGTGAGCTCTAACGAGGACAGGTAGGAGTTGAGCTGGTGAGCTCTAACGAGGACAGGTAGGAGTTCAGCAGGTGAGCTCTAACGAGGACAGGTAGGAGTTCAGCTGGTGAGCTCTAACGAGGACAGGTAGGGGTTCAGCAGGTGAGCTCTAACGAGGACAGGTAGGAGTTCAGCTGGTGAGCTCTAACGAGGACAGGTAGGAGTTGAGCAGGTGATGAAACGGCGTCTCTCTGTCTTCAGGCTCGTGTCTCTCGCATCCAGCAGATCGAGAAGGACATCCTGCGTCTGGGAGCTCGCCTGCAGGTAAACCCAAACACCTGGAGACTCATAGTCAATAGCTATGTTAGCTTCTCTATTGCCGTCTGATTTACTTCCTCTCCTCTCTGCAGGGGGATGAAACTCAGAGCGACAGCAGCGACTTACCTGGCACTCAGGTGAGCTTCCTGTTTCCTGTTTCCTCTTCTTCTTCTGTTCACATTACAAATGCATTTAAAGTGATCTGATGTTTCCTCCTGCAGAGCTCCAGCAGCCGATTGGAGCAGGAGCCGGCCAATGAGGCGAGCTACTCCGTGCCTCGACGAATCACCAGCCACCTGGGAACCAAGGCGAGTAACCCCGCCCACTTTACCTCCTTAACGACCAATCGGCAACCAGAGCTGTTAAACATTAGGCCCACTGTAAAGTGCTGGATGGTGTGTAGTGGTATTGACAGTGTCGCCCCCTGCAGGTGGAGATGGTGTACAGCCTGCTGTCCATGCTGGGGACTCACGATAAGGACGACATGTCGCGCACGCTGCTGGCCATGTCGTCCTCTCAGGACTCGTGCATCGCCATGCGTCAGTCGGGCTGCCTGCCGCTGCTCATCCAGCTGCTGCACGGCAACGACAAGGACTCCCTGCTGCTGGGGAACTCCCGCGGCAGCAAGGAGGCGAGGGCGAGGGCGTCTGCGGCGCTGCACAACATCGTGCACAGCCAACCGGACGATAAGAGAGGCCGGCGCGAGATCAGAGTGCTCCACCTGCTGGAACAAGTGAGGCATTACTGCGAGGAGTGCTGGAGCTGGCAGGAGAACCACGAGAGGGGCGTGGACCAGGAGGACAACCCCAGTGAGTGATGTCACACACACCGGCCAATCAGAGGCACACGCAGGCAGCATGCACGTCACACAGAAGCATATACTCCTAATGTTAAATGATATGTGATTATATAGAAACGATATAATGTAATATAATATATTCCGCTGTGTGTTCAGTGCCGTCTCCAGTGGAGCATCAGATCTGTCCGGCTGTCTGCGTCCTCATGAAGCTTTCCTTCGACGAGGAGCATCGGCACGCCATGAACGAGCTGGGTGAGACTTAGTGGCTCAGCTGTTTCCTGTTTCCTGTTTATCCTGACTCAGCGTCCTCTCTGACTGTCCTGTGTCCTCTCTGACTGTCCTGTGTCCTCTCTGTCTGTCCTGTGTCCTCTCTGTCTGTCTTGTGTCCTCTCTGACTGTCCTGTGTCCTCTCTGACTGTCCTGTGTCCTCTCTCTCTGTCCTGTGTCCTCTCTGACTGTCCTGTGTCCTCTCTCTCTGTCCTGTGTCCTCTCTGACTGTCCTGTGTCCTCTCTGACTGTCCTGTGTCCTCTCTCTCTGTCCTGTGTCCTCTCTGACTGTCCTGTGTCCTCTCTGAATGTTCTCTCTGACTGTCCTGTGTCCTCTCTGTCTGTCCTGTGTCCTCTCTGACTGTCCTGTGTTCTCTCTGACTGTCCTGTGTCCTCTATGACTGTCCTGTGTCCTCTCTACCTGTCCTGTGTCCTCTCTACCTGTCCTGTGTCCTCTCTACCTGTCCTGTGTCCTCTCTGACTGTCCTGTGTTCTCTCTGACTGTCCTGTGTCCTCTATGACTGTCCTGTGTCCTCTCTACCTGTCCTGTGTCCTCTCTACCTGTCCTGTGTCCTCTCTACCTGTCCTGTGTCCTCTCTGACTGTCCTGTGTCCTCTCTCTCTGTCCTGTGTTCTCTCTGACTGTCCTGTGTCCTCTCTGAATGTTCTCTCTGACTGTCCTGTGTCCTCTCTGTCTGTCCTGTGTCCTCTCTGACTGTCCTGTGTTCTCTCTGACTGTCCTGTGTCCTCTATGACTGTCTTGTGTCCTCTCTACCTATCCTGTGTCCTCTCTACCTGTCCTGTGTCCTCTCTACCTGTCCTGTGTCCTCTCTGACGGTCCTGTGTCCTCTCTGACTGTCCTGTGTCCTCTCTGACTGTTCTGTGTCCTCTCTGACTGTCCTGTGTCCTCTCTACCTGTCCTGTGTCCTCTCTGACGGTCCTGTGTCCTCTCTGACTGTTCTGTGTCCTCTCTGACTGTCCTGTGTCCTCTACCTGTCCTGTGTCCTCTCTACCTGTCCTGTGTCCTCTCTGACGGTCCTGTGTCCTCTCTACCTGTCCTGTGTCCTCTCTACCTGTCCTGTGTCCTCTCTGACGGTCCTGTGTCCTCTCTGACTGTCCTGTGTCCTCTCTGACTGTTCTGTGTCCTCTCTGACTGTCCTGTGTCCTCTCTGACGGTCCTGTGTCCTCTCTACCTGTCCTGTGTCCTCTCTGACAGTCCCGTGTCCTCTCTGACTGTCCTCTCTGACGGTCCTGTGTCCTCTCTCTCTACCTGTCCTGTGTCCTCTCTCTCTACCTGTCCTGTGTCCTCTCTGACTGTCCTGTGTCCTCTCTGACGGTCCTGTGTCCTCTCTCTCTGACGGTCCTGTGTCCTCTCTCTCTGACGGTCCTGTGTCCTCTCTCTCTACCTGTCCTGTGTCCTCTCTGACGGTCCTGTGTCCTCTCTACCTGTCCTGTGTCCTCTCTGACGGTCCTGTGTCCTCTCTCTCTGAGTGTCCCGTGTCCTCTCTACCTGTCCCGCGTCCTCTCTGACTGTCTGGTCCTCTCTACCTGTGCCCTGCAGGTGGTCTGCAGGCGGTGGCTGAGCTGCTGCAGGTGGACTGTGAGATGTTCGGTCTGAGCAGCGATCACTACAGCGTGACGCTGCGCCGCTACGCCGGCATGGGCCTCACCAACCTCACCTTTGGAGACGTGGCCAACAAGGTGAGAGGACACACACACACACACCTCTCTTCTGTCCCCACGCACACACCCCTCTCTTCTGTCCCCACGCACACGCCCCTCTGACTCCGTGTCCCCATCAGGCCACGCTGTGCTCCATGAAGGGCTGCATGAGGGCGATGGTGGCCCAGCTGAAGTCCGACAGTGAAGACCTGCAGCAGGTAACCTCCTCCTACTGACGTACACAGTAATGTGTTCATCTCACGTTTTAAACTCTCATATCAGACCCGAGTGGAAACGTGGAGGCAGCAAGACAATCTTGGAATATATAAATGAGACGTAACCGTCCTGGAATATCACGGGGGAAATCTGCGTAATGACGGAAGAGGATTAAGGACCTCAGATTCTCAGATTATTTGTTTTATCAGATGTAAAAAAATCCCAAATAATCTTTTCTTTTGATCCAAAAGAAACGCTTTCAGTGCGATCAAATACAACACATCTCCAACGAACCCAGAAGTGGAAATCCGTTTGATCAGAAATTATAAAAGTTGAAACCGTTTTAAATACCGCGAACGGTTGGAGCATAACACAAATAAAATATTCCTGACATTTATCAATCAGCGGAAATCAAAGTGGAAAAGACAAAAACTAAACAAAGACTTTGGAAATATATTGTACAGTAAAAAAATGTCCATGTGTCTCGGCTGTCTCTTGTTGACGGTAGTCCCTGTCTCTTGTTGACGGTAGTACCTGTCCCTGTCTCTTGTTGACGGTAGTACCTGTCCCTGTCTCTTGTTGACGGTAGTACCTGTATCTGTCTCTCGTTGACATTAGTACTTCCTGTCTCAGGTGATAGCCAGCGTCCTGAGGAACTTGTCGTGGCGCGCCGACGTGAACAGCAAGAAAACTCTGAGAGAGGTCGGCAGCGTGCGAGCTCTGACCGGCTGCGCCCTGGAGGTCCAGAAGGTGAGAAGACAGCACTTCTGTCCTCATGTCTCTTTGTCTGTGTCGTCTCTAAATGTCTCTCTGTCCTTGTGTCTTTGTCTCTGTCCTCTTCTCTAAATGTCTCTGTGTCCTCGGCTCTTTGTCTCTCTGTCCTCGTCTCTAAACATCTCTGTTTCTGTGTCCTCATCTCTCTGTGTCTGTGTCCTCGGCTCTTTGTCTCTCTGTCCTCGTCTCTAAACGTATCTGTCTCTGTGTCCTCATCTCTCTGTGTCCTCATCTCTTTGACTCTCTGTCCTCGTCTCTAAACGTATCTGTCTCTGTGTCCTCATCTCTCTGTGTCCTCATCTCTTTGACTCTCTGTCCTTGTCTCTAAACGCCTCTGTGTCCTCATCTCTTTGTCTCTCTGTCCTCGTCTCTAAACGTATCTGTCTCTGTGTCCTCATCTCTCTGTGTCTGTGTCCTCGGCTCTTTGTCTCTCTGTCCTCGTCTCTAAACTTATCTGTCTCTGTGTCCTCATCTCTCTGTGTCCTCGTCTCTTTGACTCTCTGTCCTCGTCTCTTTGACTCTCTGTCCTCGTCTCTAAACGCCTCTGTGTCCTCATCTCTTTGTCTCTCTGTCCTCGTCTCTCTGTCCTCGTCTCTAAACGTCTCTGTGTCCTCATCTCTCTGTCTCTGTGTCCTCATCTCTCTGTCTCTGTGTCCTCATCTCTGTGTCCTCGTCTCTCAACGTCTCTGTCTCCTCATCTCTCTGTCCTCGTCTCTTTGTCTCTCCCTCCTTGTCTCTAAACGTCTCTGTGTCCTCATCTCTTTGTCTATCTGTCCTCGTCTCTAAATATCTCTGTGTCCTCATATCTCTGTCTCTGTGTCCTCATCTCTCTGTGTCTTTGTCTCTCTGTCCTCATCTCTAAACATCTCTGTCTCTGTCTCCTCATCTCTTTGTCTCTGTCCTCGTCTCTAAGTCCTCATCTATCTGTCTCTGTGTCCTCGTCTCTTTGTCTCTCTGTCCTCGTCTCTAAACGCCTCTGTCTCTTTGTCCTCATCTCTCTGTCTCTGTGTCCTCATCTCTTTGTCTATCTGTCCTCGTCTCTAAATGTCTCTGTGTCTTCATCTCTCTCTCTCTGTGTCCTCATCTCTCTGTGTCTTTGTCTCTCTGTCCTCACCTCTAAACGTCTCTGTCTCTGTGTCCTCATCTCTTTGTCTCTCTGTCCTCGTCTCTAAATGTCTCTGTGTCCTCATCTCTCTGTCTCTGTCTGTCTCCTCATCTCTTTGTCTCTCTGTCCTCGTCTCTAAGTCCTCATCTCTCTGTCTCTGTGTCCTCATCTCTCTGTCTCTGTGTCCTCATCTCTTTGTCTCTGTGTCCTCGTCTCTAAACGTCTCTGTCTCTGTGTCCTCGTCTCTCTGTCTCTGTGTCCTCATCTCTTTGTCTCTGTGTCCTCGTCTCTAAACGTCTCTATCTCTGTGTCCTCATCTCTTTGTCTCTGTGTCCTCGTCTCTAAACGTCTCTATCTCTGTGTCCTCATCTCTCTGTCTCTGTGTCCTCATCTCTTTGTCTCTGTGTCCTCGTCTCTAAACGTCTCTATCTCTGTGTCCTCATCTCTTTGTCTCTCTGTCCTCGTCTCTAAACGTCTCTCTGTCTCTAAACGTGTCCTCTCGTCCTTCAGGAGTCCACCCTGAAGTCTGTCCTCTCTGCTCTGTGGAACCTCTCGGCGCACTGCACAGAGAACAAAGCTGATATCTGCTCAGTGGACGGGGCGCTGGGCTTTCTGGTGGGAACGCTGACGCACCGCAGCCACACCAACACGCTCGCTATCATCGAGAGCGGGGGAGGCATCCTGAGGAACGTGTCCAGCCTCATCGCCACCAACGAGGCGCACAGGTAAACTCCTGTTCATACCTGGAGAGCACACCTGTAGACACCTGGAGAGCACACCTGTAGAGCACACCTGTTAATACCTGTAGAGCACACCTGGAGAGCACACCTGGAGAGCACACCTGTAGAGCACACCTGTTAATACCTGTAGAGCACACCTGGAGAGCACACCTGGAGAGCACACCTGTTAATACCTGTAGAGCACACCTGTAGACACCTGGAGAGCACACCTGTAGAGCACACCTGGAGAGCACACGAGGCACCTGTAATGACCTGTAGAGCGCACCTGTAGAGCACACCTGTTAATACCTGTAGAGCACACCTGGAGAGCACACCTGTAGAGCGCACCTGTAATGACCTGTAGAGCGCACCTGTAGAGCGCACCTGTAGAGCGCACCTGTAGAGCGCACCTGTAGAGCGCACCTGTTAATACCTGTAGAGCACACCTGTAGAGCACACCTGGAGAGCACACCTGTTAATACCTGTAGAGCGCACCTGTAGAGCGCACCTGTAGAGCACACCTGGAGAGCACACCTGTAGAGCGCACCTGTTAATACCTGTAGAGCGCACCTGTAGAGCACACCTGTTAATACCTGTAGAGCGCACCTGTAGAGCGCACCTGTAGAGCACACCTGTAGACCTGTAGAGCACACCTGTAGAGCACACCTGTAGAGCGCACCTGGAGAGCGCACCTGTAGAGCACACCTGGAGAGCGCACCTGTTAATACCTGTAGAGCGCACCTGTAGAGCACACCTGTAGAGCGCACCTGGAGAGCACACCTGTTAATACCTGTAGAGCGCACCTGTAGAGCACACCTGTAGAGCGCACCTGTAGAGCGCACCTGTAGAGCACACCTGGAGAGCACACCTGTAGAGCGCACCTGTTAATACCTGTAGAGCGCACCTGTGGAGCACACCTGTAGAGCACACCTGTTAATACCTGGAGAGCACACATGTAGAGCACACCTGTAGAGCACAGAGCACACCTGTAGAGCACACCTGTTAATACCTGGAGAGCGCACCTGTAGAGCACACCTGTAGAGCACACCTGTTAATACCTGGAGAGCGCACCTGTAGAGCACACCTGTTAATACCTGGAGAGCGCACCTGTAGAGCACACCTGGAGAGCACACCTGTAGAGCACACCTGTAGAGCACACCTGTAACACCTGTAACACCTGTAACACCTGTGGGCTGGCTGCACTGCGTGAGCCTCACCTCTGGTTCCTCTCTGTGTTGCAGGCAGATCCTGCGAGACCACGGCTGCCTGCCCACGCTGCTGCAGCACCTGAAGTCTCACAGCCTCACCATCGTCTCCAACGCCTGCGGAACGCTCTGGAACCTGTCGGCTCGAGACGCCAAGGACCAGGAGGCATTGTGGGAGCTGGGCGCCGTGGGCATGTTGCGCAACCTCATCCACTCGCGCCACAAGATGATCGCCATGGGCAGCGCCGCCGCTCTGCGCAACCTGATGGCCAACCGGCCGGCGAGGTACAAAGACGCCAGCGTGGTGTCGCCGGGCGCCGGCGCGCCCTCGCTGCACGCCAGGAAGCAGAAGGCTCTGTTCGAGGAGCTGGACGCCCAGCAGCTGTCGGAGACCTTCGACAACATCGACAACCTGAGCCCGAAGGCAGCGCACAGGAAGGGGCGGGGCTGCAGCGGCGCCGCGGGCGGGGGCGGCCCGACGCGCCCTTACACCAACACGCCCGTTCTGTCCAGCCCGAAGAGCGCCGACGGGGCGAAGCGGGCGAGCGAGGAGCCGTTCGCCCGGCCCGTGTTCCCGCCCAGCGTCCGGGCGTCCAGCGACAGCCTCAACAGCGTCACGAGCGCAGACGGGTACGGAAACCGCGGCAAAACCAAACCGTCCAGCGAGCCGTTCTACTCCTCGGACGAGAACGGGGGCAACAAGTGCTGCGTCTACAGGAAGTACCCGGCCGACCTGGCGCACAAGATCCGCAGCGCCAACCATATGGCGGACGACGACGGCGGCGAGCTGGACACGCCCATCAACTACAGCCTCAAGTACTCCGACGAGCAGCTGAACTCCGGGCGGCAGAGCCCGAGCCACCGCGGCGCCGCCGAGAGCGAGGAGGACGAGCCGCTGGACGCCCGGCTGCGGCGCCGCGGCGACTCGGCCCCCAAAGGGAACCGCATGGCGCCCACGCCGCCGCAGCGCTATATTGCCACGGCAACATCAAACTACAGCGGCGAGGCGGCCCCGGAGCAGCCGATCGACTACAGCCTGAAGTACGGCGCCGACGTGCCCCGCAAACCTCTGTTCAAGCCCGAGGAGAGCGCCCCCCCCCTCAGCACCCCCTCCCCCGCCGTCCTCCGCTAACAAGCTCCGCCCCCCGCTGCCGACCAAGCGCCCGCCGCCCAAAGGCAGCCAGGAGGCGCCGCAGACCTACTGCGTGGAGGACACGCCCATCTGCTTCTCCAGGGGCTCCTCGCTGTCCTCACTGTCATCGGAGGAAGAGGAGGAGGACGGGAGGAAGAGGAGGGGGGGGGGCAGCGACTACCCCACGCTGCCTGTGAGCGAGAAGGAGGAGCAGCAGCGTCAGCAGAAGGAGGCGCAGAGTCAGACCTCCAGCGCTGCCGCCGCTGCCGCCGCCGCCGCCGCCGCCTCTAGGGGGCGACGCAGCCACCATCATCATCATCACGTGACGTCATCCGGCGCCCGGACGCCGAAGAGCCCCCCCGAGCCGCCGTACGCTCAGGAGACGCCGCTGATGTTCAGCCGCTGCACCTCCGTCAGCTCTCTGGACAGCTTCTCCACCTCCTCCATCGCCTCGTCGGTGCGCAGCAGCGAGCCGTGCAGCGGCATGCCGAGCGGCGTGGTGAGTCCCAGCGATCTGCCCGACAGCCCGGGGCAGACGATGCCTCCGAGCCGCGCCAAGACGCCGCCGCCGCCCAGCAGCAAACAGGAGAAGAAGAAGCAGGAGGAGGAGAGCAGCGCGGACGTCATGCTGCACTTCGCCACCGAGAGCACGCCGCACGGATTCAGCCGAGCGTCCAGTCTGAGCGCGCTCAGCGTGGACGAGCCTTACATCATGGCGGAGATGAGGAAGGAGGAAGAGGAGGAGGCGAGCGAGGAGATGAAGGAGAGGAAGGAGAGGAAGGAGAGGGAGGAGAGGGAGGAGAGGGAAGAGGAGGAAGGACAACTGGACGAGTCGGACGACGACGACGACATCGAGATCCTGGAGGCCTGCATCAAGAGGGCCATGCCCAAGTCGTCACGGAAACCAAAGAAACAACAACAACAACAACAACAACAACAGCAGCAGCAGCAGCAGCAGCAGCAGCAGCAACAGCAGCCGGCGCCACGGAAACCCAGCCAGCTTCCTGTCTACAAGCTCCTCCCCCCGCAGGGCCGCAGCCAATCACAGCAGAGGAAGGACGGTCCATCGGAAGAGGTGCCGAGAATTTACTGCGTGGAGGGAACGCCGCTCAACTTCTCCACCGCCACCTCGCTGAGCGACCTCACCATCGACTCACCGCCCAATGAGGAGGCAGCACCAACGGCTCAGCCCTCCAATCAGAGCAGGGGGGCTGGGCTTAGGGGGGCGAGGCCTCATGAGGGCGACAACGGGGATGACATCTTGGCGGAGTGCATCAGTGCCGCCATGCCTAAAGCCAGACCCAGGAAGCCGGTCCGCACGACGCCTGGCGAGATACAGGCTCCGCCCCCTCCCCCCCCGGGCCCGCCTCTCCTCGGCACGCAGCAGCAGAAGAAGAAACCGACGTCTCCGGTGAAGCCGATGCCCCCGCGGGCGCCATACAGCATCTCCGCGGCAACAGCAGCCAAAGCGAAGCCGGGCTTTACCTTCGACTCGCCGCACCACTACACGCCCATCGAAGGCACGCCGTGCTGCTTCTCACGCAACGACTCGCTCAGCTCGCTCGACTTCGACGAAGACGAAGGCGGCGAGAAGGACGAAGAGAAGCGAGCGAAGGAGGAAGACGGCAGGAAGAGGAAGCAGCAGACGGCGGCCGTGGTTCCCCGAACAAAACCCGCCGCCGACCTGCCGGACGACCGGCAGAAGTTCTGCATCGAGGACACGCCCGTCTGCTTCTCCAGGAACTCGTCTCTGAGCTCGCTGAGCGACATCGACCAGGAGAACAACAACAAGCAGTTCGCGGCGGAGGAGGGAGGACCAGCCGGCAGGAAGTCGCCCCCCCTGCAGGAAGAGCAGAAGCCCCGCCCCCCAGCGAGCGGCTACGCCCCCAGAGCGTTCCACGTGGAGGACACGCCCGTCTGCTTCTCCAGGAACTCGTCTCTCTCGTCTCTGAGCATCGACTCCGAGGACGACCTCCTGCAGGAGTGCATCAGCAGCGCCATGCCCAAGAAGAAGAGGAAGGGTGCCGCCGCGCCGCCGTCCCTCCCTAAAGAAGAAGAAGAAGAAGAAGAAGGAGAAGAAGATGATGAAGAAGAAGACGGGATATTAGCCGAAGAGGAGCCTTCGGACGGGCCGCGGAGCCCCGCCTCCCCCGACTCGGAGTCTTTTGATTGGAAGGCGATCCAGGAAGGAGCGAACTCGATCGTCAGCAGCCTGAACGCCGCCGCCGCTGCGCCGCTGTCCCGCCAGCCGTCCTCCGACTCAGACTCGGTGCTGTCACTCAAGTCTGTTGGATCACCGTTCCGCCTGCCGCAGCCATCCAATCAGAGCGCAGAGGAGGGGGAGAAGGAGGAGGGGGGGAAGCGAGGGGGGCGGATCCTGAAGCCTGGCGAGCGCAGCACTCTGGAAGCCAAGAAGAAGAAGGAGGAAGAGGAAGAGGAAGAGGAGGCGAAGGCGCTGCGCGGAGGGAAGAAGGTTTACAAGAGTCTGATCACCGGGAAGCCCCGTGTGGAGGCCAGGGGGCGGAGCCAACCTCAGGTGGAGGCCAGGGGGCGGAGCCAACCTCAGGTGGAGGCCAGGGGGCGGAGCCAACCTCAGGTGGAGGCCAGGGGGCGGAGCCAACCCCGAGCGGCGCCCGCTGCCAAACCCCCAGGGAGCGACCCCGAGCGAGGCTCCTCTCGAGACTCCACCCCCTCACGCTCCTCCTCAGCCAATCAGAAGGGAGGGAAACTGCTGCCGCCGCGCACCGCCTCTCCAGGAAGCGCTTCGTCTTCATCATCTTCAGCGTCCAGAACGACCAATAAGAGCGGATCGGCGGTGAGGAGCGGCGGCATCCCGAGGAGCGAGTCGGCGTCTCGAATCGGAGGATCGACAGCGGCGAAGAAAGCGAAGGCGGAGTCTGAGAAGCCGCCGGCGCTCGTCAGACAGTCGACTTTCATCAAAGAGGCTCCGAGCCCCACACTGAAGAGGAAGATGGAGGACGGAGAGACCGCCTCCAGCCCCGAGAGGAGCCACGAGAGCCCCGCACACCCACAGGAAGTGACATCATCATCACGCTTCAGCCGCACCGGCACCTGGAAGCGGGAGAGTAGCAGCAGCGGGGGGGGAGGAGGAGGCGGGGCTAGCGGCGGCGGGAAACACTCGACCTCGCTGCCCCGCGTCGGAACCTGGAAGAGAACGGGAAGCTCCTCCTCCGTCCTGTCAGCATCATCAGAGTCCAGCGAGAAGGGGAGGAGTCAGGAGGGGCAGGAGGGGCGGGGCCAAGAGGACAGGAAGGGCACGTGGAGGAGGGCGAAGAGTGGGGGAGAGGGGCGGGGCTTCAGCGACCGAGCGGAAGACGTTTGGGTGCGATTGGAAGATTGTCCCGTCAACAACCCCCGCTCCCCTAACGGCCCCCCGATCATAAGCCCCGCCCCTTCCTCCTCCGTCATAAGCCCCGCCTCCTCCTCCTCAAAGATCCCGTCCTCCACCTCGTCCTCGTGCTCCAACCTCAACCTGCGGCGCAGCTGCGAGAGTCTGGACGACAAACAGCAACCGCCCTCGCAACAGACCCCCCCCTCAACAGCAACAGCCCCCCGCTCAGCATCAGACCCCCCCTCAGCGCGGCGTCTCCCAGCCTCGCGGCGCTGTAGCGGCCCGAGTTTCGCCCTTTAACTACACCCCGAGCCCGAGGAAAAGCAACAACGACATCATCAACACCATCACCTCCTCCGCCCCCCCCCACGCCTCCCACCACCACCTCCTCTTCCTCCTCCTCTTCCTCCACCACCACCCCCCCTACGCGCCCCTCACTCATCCCCACCCCCGTCACCAAGAAGCGGGAACCTAAAGGTGGGGAGGGCGATCGATCGGGGGGGGAGCGCGGCTCGTACATCGTGACGTCCGTTTGAATAAAGACTAAAACGTGTAGATATGGTGGAAGTGAACTGTACAGGAAGTATTTAAGCCCCGCCCCTCACCCTCCGCCTCATTGGCTCCTCCCCCCTGTCAGTCGAGCTTCTTAATGAATGACTTTCCATGAACTTTTTATGTTTTTATACCACTACTACTACTACTACTAAACCATGTGTAGCGCTTAGCTCCGCCCCCTGCCTGTGTCCCTGCATGGCCCCGCCCCCTTATCGATTATGCTGTTCCTGCTAGCTATTGCCGGTGTGTCTGGATCTGAAGCCGTTGCTCCCTAAACTAATTTATTCCTAATGAGCTGCGGGGGTTCCTGCGGCGTGGGGGTGTCGGAGGGACGTCCGTCGAGTTTCCGGGGGTGCAGTGGCTCTGAATAACACTGTTATTAAGTTATTGCTGTAAAACCTTAAAAACCTTTTAACTTCGAAGCACATAATTTAAAAATGTTTTTGCCAAAAAGAGTTCCTCAGTGCTCTTCATGCTGTCACTCACTGTCTGCTGCAGGAGAACGTCTTTGGTGAAACGTTAACGAAATAAAAATCTACATTTTAGCTGCAAACTGCGTGTGTGTGGAAGACATGATGTCATTTACACGCTGTACATGATAGGAGAAGGGGCGGGACATCGCTACGCTGTGGACCAATCACAACAGAGACACTACGTACTGATATACACCTGAACATCAGAGGAGAGGACTCTTTAAAGTAGAGACACTACATACTGATATACACCTGAACATCAGCAGGAGAGGACTCTTTAAAGTAGAGACACTACATACTGATGTACACCTGAACATCAGAGGAGAGGACTCTTTAAAGTAGAGACACTACATACTGATACACACCTGAACATCAGCAGGAGAGGACTCTTTAAAGTAGAGACACTACATACTGATATACACCTGAACATCAGCAGGAGAGGACTCTTTAAAGTAGAGACACTACATACTGATATACACCTGAACATCAGCAGGAGAGGACTCTTTAAAGTAGAGACACTACATACTGATATACACCTGAACATCAGCAGGAGAGGACTCTTTAAAGTAGAGACACTACATACTGATATACACCTGAACATCAGCAGGAGAGGACTCTTTAAAGTAGAGACACTACATACTGATATACACCTGAACATCAGCAGGAGAGGACTCTTTAAAGTAGAGACACTACATACTGATATACACCTGAACATCAGCAGGAGAGGACTCTTTAAAGTAGAGACACTACATACTGATATACACCTGAACATCAGCAGGAGAGGACTCTTTAAAGTAGAGACACTACACACTGATATACACCTGAACATCAGCAGGAGAGGACTCTTTAAAGTAGAGACACTACACACTGATATACACCTGAACATCAGCAGGAGAGGACTCTTTAAAGTAGAGACACTACATACTGATATACACCTGAACATCAGCAGGAGAGGACTCTTTAAAGTAGAGACACTACATACTGATATACACCTGAACATCAGCAGGAGAGGACTCTTTAAAGTAGAGACACTACATACTGATATACACCTGAACATCAGCAGGAGAGGACTCTTTAAAGTAGAGACACTACATACTGATATACACCTGAACATCAGCAGGAGAGGACTCTTTAAAGTAGAGACACTACATACTGATATACACCTGAACATCAGCAGGAGAGGACTCTTTAAAGTAGAGACACTACATACTGATATACACCTGAACATCAGCAGGAGAGGACTCTTTAAAGTAGAGACACTACATACTGATATACACCTGAACATCAGCAGGAGAGGACTCTTTAAAGTAGAGACACTACATACTGATATACACCTGAACATCAGCAGGAGAGGACTCTTTAAAGTAGAGACACTACATACTGATATACACCTGAACATCAGCAGGAGAGGACTCTTTAAAGTAGAGACACTACACACTGATATACACCTGAACATCAGCAGGAGAGGACTCTTTAAAGTAGAGACACTACATACTGATAGACACCTGAACATCAGAGGACTCTTTAAAGTAGAGACACTACATACTGATATACACCTGAACATCAGCAGGAGAGGACTCTTTAAAGTAGAGACACTACATACTGATATACACCTGAACATCAGCAGGAGAGGACTCTTTTAAAGTAGAGACACTACATACTGATATACACCTGAACATCAGCAGGAGAGGACTCTTTAAAGTAGAGACACTACATACTGATATACACCTGAACATCAGCAGGAGAGGACTCTTTAAAGTAGAGACACTACATACTGATATACACCTGAACATCAGCAGGAGAGGACTCTTTAAAGTAGAGACACTACATACTGATATACACCTGAACATCAGCAGGAGAGGACTCTTTAAAGTAGAGACACTACATACTGATATACACCTGAACATCAGAGGACTCTTTAAAGTAGAGACACTACATACTGATACACACCTGAACATCAGAGGAGAGGACTCTTTAAAGTAGAGACACTACACACTGATATACACCTGAACATCAGCAGGAGAGGACTCTTTAAAGTAGAGACACTACACACTGATATACACCTGAACATCAGCAGGAGAGGACTCTTTAAAGTAGAGACACTACATACTGATATACACCTGAACATCAGCAGGAGAGGACTCTTTAAAGTAGAGACACTACATACTGATATACACCTGAACATCAGCAGGAGAGGACTCTTTAAAGTAGAGACACTACATACTGATATACACCTGAACATCAGCAGGAGGGACTCTTTAAAGTAGAGACACTACATACTGATATACACCTGAACATCAGCAGGAGAGGACTCTTTAAAGTAGAGACACTACATACTGATATACACCTGAACATCAGCAGGAGAGGACTCTTTAAAGTAGAGACACTACATACTGATATACACCTGAACATCAGCAGGAGAGGACTCTTTAAAGTAGAGACACTACATACTGATATACACCTGAACATCAGCAGGAGAGGACTCTTTAAAGTAGAGACACTACATACTGATATACACCTGAACATCAGCAGGAGAGGACTCTTTAAAGTAGAGACACTACATACTGATATACACCTGAACATCAGCAGGAGAGGACTCTTTAAAGTAGAGACACTACATACTGATATACACCTGAACATCAGCAGGAGAGGACTCTTTAAAGTAGAGACACTACATACTGATATACACCTGAACATCAGCAGGAGAGGACTCTTTAAAGTAGAGACACTACATACTGATATACACCTGAACATCAGCAGGAGAGGACTCTTTAAAGTAGAGACACTACACACTGATATACACCTGAACATCAGCAGGAGAGGACTCTTTAAAGTAGAGACACTACATACTGATATACACCTGAACATCAGCAGGAGAGGACTCTTTAAAGTAGAGACACTACATACTGATATACACCTGAACATCAGCAGGAGAGGACTCTTTAAAGTAGAGACACTACATACTGATATACACCTGAACATCAGCAGGAGAGGACTCTTTAAAGTAGAGACACTACATACTGATATACACCTGAACATCAGCAGGAGAGGACTCTTTAAAGTAGAGACACTACATACTGATATACACCTGAACATCAGCAGGAGAGGACTCTTTAAAGTAGAGACACTACATACTGATATACACCTGAACATCAGCAGGAGAGGACTCTTTAAAGTAGAGACACTACATACTGATATACACCTGAACATCAGCAGGAGAGGACTCTTTAAAGTAGAGACACTACATACTGATATACACCTGAACATCAGCAGGAGAGGACTCTTTAAAGTAGAGACACTACATACTGATATACACCTGAACATCAGCAGGAGAGGACTCTTTAAAGTAGAGACACTACATACTGATATACACCTGAACATCAGCAGGAGAGGACTCTTTAAAGTAGAGACACTACATACTGATATACACCTGAACATCAGCAGGAGAGGACTCTTTAAAGTAGAGACACTACATACTGATATACACCTGAACATCAGCAGGAGAGGACTCTTTAAAGTAGAGACACTACATACTGATATACACCTGAACATCAGCAGGAGAGGACTCTTTAAAGTAGAGACACTACATACTGATATACACCTGAACATCAGCAGGAGAGGACTCTTTAAAGTAGAGACACTACATACTGATATACACCTGAACATCAGCAGGAGAGGACTCTTTAAAGTAGAGACACTACATACTGATATACACCTGAACATCAGCAGGAGAGGACTCTTTAAAGTAGAGACACTACATACTGATATACACCTGAACATCAGCAGGAGAGGACTCTTTAAAGTAGAGACACTACATACTGATATACACCTGAACATCAGCAGGAGAGGACTCTTTAAAGTAGAGACACTACATACTGATATACACCTGAACATCAGCAGGAGAGGACTCTTTAAAGTAGAGACACTACATACTGATATACACCTGAACATCAGCAGGAGAGGACTCTTTAAAGTAGAGACACTACATACTGATATACACCTGAACATCAGCAGGAGAGGACTCTTTAAAGTAGAGACACTACATACTGATATACACCTGAACATCAGCAGGAGAGGACTCTTTAAAGTAGAGACACTACATACTGATATACACCTGAACATCAGCAGGAGAGGACTCTTTAAAGTAGAGACACTACATACTGATATACACCTGAACATCAGCAGGAGAGGACTCTTTAAAGTAGAGACACTACATACTGATATACACCTGAACATCAGCAGGAGAGGACTCTTTAAAGTAGAGACACTACATACTGATATACACCTGAACATCAGCAGGAGAGGACTCTTTAAAGTAGAGACACTACATACTGATATACACCTGAACATCAGCAGGAGAGGACTCTTTAAAGTAGAGACACTACATACTGATATACACCTGAACATCAGCAGGAGAGGACTCTTTAAAGTAGAGACACTACATACTGATATACACCTGAACATCAGAGAGGACTCTTTAAAGTAGAGACACTACATACTGATATACACCTGAACATCAGCAGGAGAGGACTCTTTAAAGTAGAGACACTACATACTGATATACACCTGAACATCAGCAGGAGAGGACTCTTTAAAGTAGAGACACTACATACTGATATACACCTGAACATCAGCAGGAGAGGACTCTTTAAAGTAGAGACACTACATACTGATATACACCTGAACATCAGCAGGAGAGGACTCTTTAAAGTAGAGACACTACATACTGATATACACCTGAACATCAGCAGGAGAGGACTCTTTAAAGTAGAGACACTACATACTGATATACACCTGAACATCAGCAGGAGAGGACTCTTTAAAGTAGAGACACTACATACTGATATACACCTGAACATCAGCAGGAGAGGACTCTTTAAAGTAGAGACACTACATACTGATATACACCTGAACATCAGAGGACTCTTTAAAGTAGAGACACTACATACTGATATACACCTGAACATCAGCAGGAGAGGACTCTTTAAAGTAGAGACACTACATACTGATATACACCTGAACATCAGCAGGAGAGGACTCTTTAAAGTAGAGACACTACATACTGATATACACCTGAACATCAGCAGGAGAGGACTCTTTAAAGTAGAGACACTACATACTGATATACACCTGAACATCAGCAGGAGAGGACTCTTTAAAGTAGAGACACTACATACTGATATACACCTGAACATCAGAGGACTCTTTAAAGTAGAGACACTACATACTGATATACACCTGAACATCAGCAGGAGAGGACTCTTTAAAGTAGAGACACTACATACTGATATACACCTGAACATCAGCAGGAGAGGACTCTTTAAAGTAGAGACACTACATACTGATATACACCTGAACATCAGCAGGAGAGGACTCTTTAAAGTAGAGACACTACATACTGATATACACCTGAACATCAGCAGGAGAGGACTCTTTAAAGTAGAGACACTACACACTGATATACACCTGAACATCAGCAGGAGAGGACTCTTTAAAGTAGAGACACTACATACTGATATACACCTGAACATCAGCAGGAGAGGACTCTTTAAAGTAGAGACACTACATACTGATATACACCTGAACATCAGCAGGAGAGGACTCTTTAAAGTAGAGACACTACATACTGATATACACCTGAACATCAGCAGGAGAGGACTCTTTAAAGTAGAGACACTACATACTGATATACACCTGAACATCAGCAGGAGAGGACTCTTTAAAGTAGAGACACTACATACTGATATACACCTGAACATCAGCAGGAGAGGACTCTTTAAAGTAGAGACACTACATACTGATATACACCTGAACATCAGCAGGAGAGGACTCTTTAAAGTAGAGACACTACATACTGATATACACCTGAACATCAGCAGGAGAGGACTCTTTAAAGTAGAGACACTACATACTGATATACACCTGAACATCAGCAGGAGAGGACTCTTTAAAGTAGAGACACTACATACTGATATACACCTGAACATCAGCAGGAGAGGACTCTTTAAAGTAGAGACACTACGTACTGATATACACCTGAACATCAGCAGGAGAGGACTCTTTAAAGTAGAGACACTACATACTGATATACACCTGAACATCAGCAGGAGAGGACTCTTTAAAGTAGAGACACTACGTACTGATATACACCTGAACATCAGCAGGAGAGGACTCTTTAAAGTAGAGACACTACGTACTGATATAACGGGTTATTATCTGCATGAATTAAACATGATGTAGGTATAATATATATTTAGACAGCATTTAAATGAATTGTTGACAGCTTCAGACCCTTATTTTGAAACTCCACACCGGAAGCTGTGATGTGTGTGACGTCACTCTGTGAAGCGTCCTCTCAGGTGATGGACTCTCAGAAGGTGAGGAGGAGGAGGATGATGTGTAACTGTGTTCCGGTGTTCATGTGTTGATGAGGTCATGGCAGCGGGGTAAAGGTCAGTGAGGGAACTCATCGATGCTCTGATCAGGGGAAGCCGCTCGCGCTCAGCGGGGTACAGAGCAGAGGATTAGCCGTTAGCCGTTAGCTCCTAACCCGCAGGAGGCTGAAGCCGCTGTGGCCAATGGTGGTACTGCAAGTCGCGTGACGTCATGATGGCCCAACTAGACTGACCTTTGACTTACATTGAAAGATAGATATATAGACTTTATTGTGATGAGATGTTTTAAAAGTTACTTATATAATTATATTTGTAATGGTATTGACATTATGAAGCCTGTTCTCTGTCACGCTTGAATCTCCCTCTGGGGATCAACAAAGGTCCATCTTGTCTAAATAAAATAAAGATACACATTTATACATTTAAAAACAATATATACATCTCCTCAGAAAGAAATAACTGTATATAGAGGAGTATCGAGTGTGTCTTGTGTGGGGAAACTCCACTGCGCATGCTCAGTCGACCCACATCCGGGTGTCTTTTAGCTTCATGCGCCACTGAGCAGCTTCTCAGAGGAACGGAGATCTCTCCGTTCAGACTGCTGACTGTTAGCTCCTCTGTGCCTCTGGTTCACCCTGACTGAGATCTAGATTAAGATTAGCATCAGCTACAGCTAGCCCTGGATAGCTGGGGCTTTGTCGGTGCCTTTTAATACCAGGTGCGTGTGCTACTCTACAGGTAACTCGACCTCTGTCGGTCACTCGACCTGTGACACACACACACACACACACACACACACACACACACACACACACACACACACACACACACTGTGCACCTGTTCAACAACAGCTGCCAACAAAAAGACAAGTTCGATTTTGTACGTCTTTCTCTAAGGCTGCGTTTCACTTCGGTTAAATGGATTCCTTGCGTCCTTTCCCTGAGACTAGTCCCTGGAGAGAGGAAACCACGAGAAGCAGGGAAATGAGTTTTAAGAGCAACGGGACGTCCTTTCCTCCGGAGCGTCACGTGAAGCGACGTCCGTTTGTGATGACGCTGCACAGCTGATCGTCTGACAGCAGCTCTGTCCCGTTGTTTCCACTGTTAGCACACATTACTGACAGTATCATCTGTCGTAGACCCAGGGCCGGCCCTCGGCATAGGCAGTATAGGCGAATGCTAAGGGCGCATCAACCCATAGGGGGCGCCGACAAAAAAGTTATAAAGGAACAATAGTTAGATTAGTATTGATTAAGAGCAGAATATAAATAAAATGATAGAGAGAAGAAAGAGAGAGATGTAATCTATCAGAACCAGTGAGAGGAACACATTGTGTGGATATGCAGCACATTCACATTTTAATAGCACTGGAAATGACAATACATGAATAAAATGGTTGTGTCCTCGTTGTTGTTCAGATGGATCTCATGTTTGTAACTGAATGAAACTTGAATTGAAACAAAGCACGGTATAAACTGAGGAGGGAGTCTCGTGAGGTTCATCTTCACTCCGCTGGGAAACTGCTCTCAAGTCAAGAAGCATGAGATCAGTGCATGCGCTGCCTCGTCCAATCAGTGAGCGATACACAGTAAGGGGGCGGGGCAAGTGTCTGAGGATTGGAGGATGGTCTGGTGCCTCCTCGGTTATCGCTCCTCGCTCCTCGAGTGAAACGCAGCCTCAGTGTTTGTATTCTATGAAGCCTCTACGACAACACAATAATATAATTAAATAACATTTGAATTGTGAAACAGTTGATGTAGTTTTTAATATTCCTGAAGTGTATATATAGCTTCATCTTATTATATATTTAAATGCAGATAAGTATGAATCTGAGTTTGTTCAACAGGAAGCTCTGAGCCGCATCATCAGCACGCTAGCCAATAAGAATGAAGAGCTGCAAACCTTCCTGGAGACCGTCGACAACACGCTGACGGGCCTGCAGGTCAGCAGCTGATTGGCTCAGGGGGAGAAAGTGGGAGGGGCTTATGTTGTATCACTTTGAATTAAAGTTAAAAACGTGTTCTGTCCAATCAGGAGGAGTCATGTAAGGTGATGTCAGAGCTGGAGGCGGAGCTCGAACAGCTAAGCTCCGCCCTGGAAGAGAAAGGGGAGGGGCTCCGTTACGTCATCAAAGAGGAGAAGCGGAGGAAGGAGGCGGAGCTTCAGGTGAAGACGCTTATTATAATCAGGAATTATTCATTCGTATTAATTGTAACTCCGTTTAAATGTATTATATTAAACGTGTTTCAGAAGCAGATGTCGGAGGGGAAGTTCGCCCTGCGTTCGGGCGAAGAGCTGCTCGAGTTCGCTAACCAAACGCTGACGATCACCAACGAAGAAGAGTTCCTCAAGGTAGGATGGGAGGACATTAAAAATAATAAAATCAATTAAAAACAAACATAAAATAATAACGTTATTTATGTGTTTTCTGTCCAGGCGGCGAAACAGATCAAAGAGAGGTTCGTTAACCCGTCCTTTGATACGTTATCAAACACTTTGATGTTGACAGGTTTTAACATTTTATTTATTTTGCTCTTTCTTTGTTTCAGTTTTATTTTATTTTTAATTAACACTTTTTTTTATTTTTTTTATTTTAGCTTTTAATTAAATTAGTAAAAACCACTAACACGTCTTAAACCAATCAAAGCTCAGCGTTTAACCCCCGTTGCCAGGGTAACCATGGCCCCGGGGTTCCGCCTGGCGACCCGTCCGGCGGCGTCGGAGACGATGTCGCAGTTCACCGTCGACTTCAGCGCCGACAGGGCGGGGCTTCAGAGGCTGGACTTCCTGCCAGGTGATCAACATCAGATCAACATCAGATCAACATCAGATCAACATCAGATCAACATCAGATCAACATCAGATCAACATCAGATCAACATCAGATCAACATCAGATCAACATCAGATCAACATCAGATCAACATCAGATCAACATCAGATCAACATCAGATCAATATCAGATCAATATCAGATCAATATCAGATCAACATCAGATCAACATCAGATCAATATCAGATCAATATCAGATCAACATCAGATCAACATCAGATCAATATCAGATCAACATCAGATCAATATCAGATCAACATCAGATCAACATCAGATCAACATCAGATCAACATCAGATCAATATCAGATCAACATCAGATCAACATCAGATCAATATCAGATCAACATCAGATCAACATCAGATCAATATCAGATCAACATCAGATCAATATCAGATCAACATCAGATCAATATCAGATCAATATCAGATCAATATCAGATCAATATCAGATCAACATCAGATCAACATCAGATCAATATCAGATCAATATCAGATCAATATCAGATCAACATCAGATCAACATCAGATCAATATCAGATCAACATCAGATCAACATCAGATCAACATCAGATCAACATCAGATCAACATCAGATCAATATCAGATCAACATCAGATCAACATCAGATCAATATCAGATCAACATCAGATCAACATCAGATCAATATCAGATCAACATCAGATCAATATCAGATCAATATCAGATCAACATCAGATCAATATCAGATCAATATCAGATCAACATCAGATCAATATCAGATCAATATCAGATCAACATCAGATCAATATCAGATCAATATCAGATCAACATCAGATCAATATCAGATCAATATCAGATCAACATCAGATCAACATCAGATCAATATCAGATCAATATCAGATCAATATCAGATCAACATCAGATCAACATCAACATCAGATCAACATCAGATCAATATCAGATCAATATCAGATCAATATCAGATCAACATCAGATCAACATCAGATCAACATCAGATCAATATCAGATCAATATCAGATCAACATCAGATCAATATCAGATCAACATCAGATCAATATCAGATCAACATCAGATCAACATCAACATCAGATCAACATCAGATCAACATCAGATCAACATCAGATCAATATCAGATCAACATCAATATCAGATCAACATCAGATCAATATCAGATCAACATCAGATCAATATCAGATCAACATCAGATCAACATCAACATCAGATCAACATCAGATCAACATCAGATCAATATCAGATCAACATCAGATCAATATCAGATCAATATCAGATCAACATCAGATCAACATCAACATCAGATCAATATCAGATCAACATCAGATCAATATCAGATCAATATCAGATCAACATCAGATCAACATCAACATCAGATCAACATCAGATCAACATCAGATCAATATCAGATCAATATCAGATCAACATCAGATCAATCATCAGATCAATATCAGATCAACATCAGATCAACATCAGATCAACATCAGATCAACATCAGATCAACATCAGATCAATATCAGATCAACATCAGATCAACATCAGATCAATATCAGATCAATATCAGATCAACATCAGATCAATATCAGATCAACATCAGATCAACATCAGATCAACATCAGATCAATATCAGATCAACATCAGATCAACATCAACATCAGATCAACATCAGATCAACATCAGATCAATATCAGATCAATATCAGATCAACATCAGATCAATATCAGATCAACATCAGATCAATATCAGATCAACATCAGATCAACATCAACATCAGATCAACATCAGATCAACATCAGATCAATATCAGATCAATATCAGATCAACATCAGATCAATATCAGATCAATATCAGATCAATATCAGATCAACATCAGATCAACATCAACATCAGATCAACATCAGATCAACATCAGATCAACATCAGATCAATATCAGATCAACATCAATATCAGATCAACATCAGATCAACATCAACATCAGATCAACATCAGATCAACATCAGATCAACATCAGATCAATATCAGATCAACATCAACATCAGATCAACATCAACATCAGATCAACATCAGATCAACATCAGATCAATATCAGATCAACATCAGATCAACATCAGATCAATATCAGATCAATATCAGATCAACATCAGATCAATATCAGATCAACATCAGATCAATATCAGATCAACATCAGATCAACATCAACATCAGATCAACATCAGATCAACATCAGATCAATATCAGATCAACATCAGATCAATATCAGATCAACATCAGATCAACATCAGATCAACATCAGATCAATATCAGATCAACATCAGATCAATATCAGATCAATATCAGATCAACATCAGATCAATATCAGATCAACATCAGATCAATATCAGATCAACATCAGATCAATATCAGATCAACATCAGATCAATATCAGATCAATATCAGATCAACATCAGATCAATATCAGATCAACATCAGATCAATATCAGATCAATATCAGATCAACATCAGATCAATATCAGATCAACATCAGATCAATATCAGATCAACATCAGATCAACATCAACATCAGATCAACATCAGATCAACATCAGATCAATATCAGATCAACATCAACATCAGATCAATCTCAGATCAACATCAGATCAACATCAGATCAATATCAGATCAACATCAGATCAATATCAGATCAATATCAGATCAATATCAGATCAACATCAGATCAATATCAGATCAACATCAGATCAATATCAGATCAATATCAGATCAACATCAGATCAATCTCAGATCAACATCAGATCAACATCAGATCAACATCAGATCAATATCAGATCAACATCAGATCAATATCAGATCAACATCAGATCAATATCAGATCAACATCAGATCAATATCAGATCAATATCAGATCAACATCAGATCAACATCAGATCAATATCAACATCAGATCAATATCAGATCAACATCAGATCAACATCAGATCAATATCAATATCAGATCAATATCAGATCAACATCAGATCAATATCAGATCAATATCAGATCAACATCAGATCAACATCAGATCAATCTCAACATCAGATCAACATCAGATCAACATCAGATCAATATCAGATCAACATCAGATCAATATCAACATCAGATCAATATCAGATCAACATCAACATCAGATCAATCTCAGATCAACATCAGATCAATATCAATATCAGATCAACATCAGATCAATCTCAACATCAGATCAACATCAGATCAACATCAGATCAAAATCAGATCAATATCAGATCAACATCAGATCAATATCAACATCAGATCAACATCAGATCAATATCAGATCAATATCAGATCAATATCAGATCAACATCAGATCAACATCAGATCAATATCAGATCAATATCAGATCAACATCAGATCAATATCAGATCAACATCAGATCAATATCAGATCAACATCAGATCAACATCAGATCAACATCAGATCAATATCAACATCAGATCAATATCAGATCAATATCAGATCAACATCAGATCAACATCAGATCAATATCAACATCAGATCAATATCAGATCAATATCAGATCAACATCAGATCAACATCAGATCAACATCAGATCAATATCAACATCAGATCAATATCAGATCAATATCAGATCAACATCAACATCAGATCAATATCAGATCAACATCAGATCAACATCAGATCAATATCAGATCAACATCAGATCAACATCAGATCAACATCAGATCAATATCAGATCAATATCAACATCAGATCAATATCAGATCAACATCAGATCAACATCAGATCAACATCAGATCAATATCAGATCAACATCAACATCAGATCAATATCAGATCAACATCAGATCAATATCAGATCAATATCAGATCAACATCAGATCAACATCAGATCAACATCAGATCAATATCAATATCAGATCAACATCAGATCAATATCAGATCAACATCAGATCAACATCAGATCAACATCAGATCAACATCAGATCAATATCAGATCAACATCAGATTTTTTTTTCATTCAATGTATTATTTATTTTAATGTTTGTCGGCCAAATCTTTATGAATGTATAAAGTGCACTGTCTCCTGCTCGGTGTCATCCGGATGAATATCAGTATTTTATTTTGAAAATCTCCCTCTCAGTCCCTAAAGCTCCAGAGATCGACGCCCCCTCCTGCGTTGCCAGAGACAACAACATCACGGTTGCCTGGCGACCGGCCGGCGACAGCGGCGACGACGGACGAATCGAACGCTATGATCTGGAATACAGGAAGTCGAACAGAGAGGATTCGCTGAGGGCCGCCGGAGATGCATGCTGGGAAAAAATGACCGACATCGAGGAGACTCAGGCGACCATCTCAGGTCTGAAGTTCGACTCCCGCTTCGTGGTGGTTCGCGTTCGAGCGAGGAACAAAGCGGCCGCCGGCGACTTCTCCGAGCCGGTTGCCGTGCCGACCGCAGGTGGTTTTATATAAATATTTATCGTAGCTTAATTTCATTTATTTTCTGCATAACTTTTTATTATTATTACTTAATTATTTTAAATGTACTTTCCTGCAGCGTTCGCCTTTGTGTTTGACGGCTCGTCGGCTCACGCTGAGCTGAGGGTTCAGAGCGACACGGTGACCTGGGAGCCGCAGGGGGTCAAAGGTCACGACGCCCGGCTGAGAGGCAAAGAGAACAAGAGCAGGTACCGCTGAGCATCATGGGAGTTGTAGTCCTTCCTGCCTTTCCCTCCCAGGTGGTCAAACCCAATCTTAACTGTCATTAATTTAGGTTTGCTTTCTGCTGCTGACCTTTTTGTCCCTCTTCAGTCTCCGTACCGCGTCGCCACCGCTCGCTCAGGTAGAAACGACTTCGCTGACCAATCACGTTCTCCATCCGCCATTTCCTGCTCCACTCAGCCAATCACATCACTGCAACCACTGACATCATCTTACCCTGATTTAATATTCAGATCTGTTTGTGGCTCCATTTGTTCACGTGTTGATGATATAACACAAACACAAAGCTATTCAATAAACCCATAACAGAGTGAATATATATATATGTGTTTATGACATATTACATTTTAATAACCAGCTTAATTAGATTTATTATAAAAATAATACATGGGATTTTCCTGAAGCTCAAAGTGGCTTAAATTAAAACACTAACATTTTAATTCTTTGTTTGTTTCTATTTATTTAGATATTGTGTATTTTGTTGTTTACAGAATTATAAATCAATTAAATTAATATTTTGAGTTTTTTCACGTTTTCTCATCGCTTCGGCTCGTCTCATTGGCTGTTTCACTTCCTGGTTTCTCACTTTCACGCTCTACGAGTTTAAAGGGTTTGAAATATTTTTTTATATTTTTTACTAAATGATGTGTTTCTATTGGTCGGCAGCCGGAGCGCCACGCCCTCGCCCAATAAGACGGCAGGAAGTCGAGGCGCACGCGACCGATTCGCCGGAGAGTCGTACACCGTGCTGGGTGAGGAATGCTAACCAATACTAATGCGTTACAATATGGGTTTTAAAATATAAAGAATAAAATAAGAAACGGTCTCACCAGCTTTTATTTTGATATTTATAGAAAACCCGTCCGTGTTTAGTGGACTTTTATTTTGAAGGTTTAATAAAACATCCTCCCGTCTCCAAGGCGACCAGGAGATGGTGGGCGGCGGCCTCTACTGGGAGCTCCGCCCCCTCGCTGACTGGAAGTCCTTCAGTGTGGGCGTGGCCTATCGCTCCAGCCTGGGACGCTTCGACCAATTAGGTAAAAGCTCCGGTTCCTGGTGTCTCCACGCCAGCCAATGGCTGCAGAGCTCGCTCGCTGCCAAGCACAACAACCGGGCGAAGGCGCTCGATTGGCCACTGCCTCAGCGAATCGGAATCTTCTGCGACTACGACAACGGTAGATATTCTGCTCTGTTCTTATTCTAACTTTGAATCTGTGTTTACAGACCGCCTCTCCGTCTACTGCTTGCATTATACGATGTTTATATATTTATGATTTTGATATTTTCAGTTTTGTGTTCAGTCGTTGACGTCTCTGTGTTTCAGGAGATTTAATCTTCATCGACGTCGATCGCCTTCGTCTTCTTCACTCCTTCAAAACAAAATTCAACCAGCCGCTCGTCCCCGCCTTCACCGTCAGTACTCGTTTGATATCTTATTATAATGTTATTATATTGATATCTTATGATATTTGTATCATTTAAATATTTTACTATCTTATTATTATTTTAATATTTTATAATTATTTATTATTTTATTATAATTTTTTGGCAACAATTATTACAAAAATTAGAATTTTATTTATTTTGAAATTCACAATTTGAAGCCTTAGTTTTAGAGCTTTTATTCTGAAAAAGCGCTGCTGTTCTGTTGAATGCCAGACTTTCATTTTGAAGGTCTTAATTTAAACAAGAATCCGACTGTATTCAATCGTTGCAGGTTTGGTGCGGCGGCATCGCCTTGACGACGGGCCTGCAGGTGCCGAGTTTCATGGGTAATTTCCTCTCGACCAATCAGAGCCTGAGCAACCTGTCGCCGTAGATCCTCGTCCAATCAGCTGCTTCCATTTCCCTGCTGTTGATTATCATTAATTTATTATTTTATGCATTTGTAATTATGAGTTTAATTTATTATAGTAAATGTTATTATTACAGATGTACGTGTTGTTGTTGTTGTCTTCGTCAAATATAAACATAAAGAATATTTAAATTAAATTATTTAACTAAATTAATATATTTGTATTTCCTGTTCGATGATGAAATTCTGGACCTGAAGCTTTATTTTGAAGGGATCAAAACTTTATGTCATACCTCAGCTCTTATTTTGAAGAAGCAACCGAAAACAAGGCCTTTTCCCTCTGGCTTTTATTTTGAAAATCTACTATTATTGTCTTTTAGCTATAGCTTTTATTTTGAAAAGACTTTCATGAGAAACCAAAAAAGGCTTTTATTCTGAAATGCGTCATCATTCTTGTTGTGCATTCCTTCTGGCTTTTATTTTGAAAATCTACTATTATTGTCTTTTCCCTCTGGCTTTTATTTTGAAAATCTACTATTATTGTCTTTTAGCTATGGCTTTTATTTTGAAAAGACTTTCATGAGAAACCAAAAAATACTTTTATTGTGAAATGCGTCATCACTTACTGTTGTGCATTCCTTCTGGCTTTTATTTTGAAGGCTGTAACAAAGAATACATTATTTTGAAATTCATGAAGAATTGATGTTTAATTGTTTTGAAAGACTTTTATTGTGAAAGACCTCGTTAGAGTTCATGTCTTGTATCTCGCCTGGCTCTTATTTTGAAATCTCTACCAAGATGTACTTTATTTTGAAACATATCAAATCCTCTATGTTTAATAATGTGAAAGGCTTTTATTGTGAAAGGCTGGATTAGTGTTCCTTCTGACTTCCTGGCACTTTGACTGAATGACTTTTATTTTTGAAGGAAAATATATTAATTGTTTCTGTTTTTTACTTGATTTTGAGAATCAGGATTTATTAAAAGTTAAAATCACAGATAAGTTTGAAACAAATGAAAGGTTTATTTATTGATTATTGATCGTTGATGACATCATGCGTGTGAATGTTTTATATTTTGATGAACTGAAATAAATAAATGTATTGAAGTTGTAAAAATCAGCACTTCCTCCCGACCTTTCAAAGTAAAAGTCTTGCGGTCTTCTTTTTATATGAAGGATTTTAATGTGAAAAACCGCAGGAAGTGTTGTTTTGTTGATAGAAGTTAATTTAATTTAAAGGGTTAGGGTATTGATTAGGTTTTATTCATGTTTTGATGAAAACTACAGAATCTGTATTTTCCACCATTTCATGACGGCGAGTGTTTTCACGAAGAAGGGGGCGGGGCCAGAGGGTTGTCTCCATGGCAACAAGTCAACAGCGCAGCATCAGAGCAGGAGGAGAAGAGGTGAGGGTAAACTGATAGCAATAACGTCTGTCTTTAAAGGTTCAATATAAATAACCTTTATTTATTGGGGGGGGGGTACACAAACAAACATGTAAACATTTAATGTCTGGAGCGTTTGGTTCTGTAACTCAGCTCCTGATTGGTCGATTTCTCGTTCAACTTATCCGACTATCTTTCGTGCTCAGTCACGATGGCGTGTTTCCGTGGTAACCGGGAAGATTTCTATGGAGAAGTGCTCCTATTGGACGAGAGGAAGCTCTGCCTGACGTCGGAGCAGGGCATCAGAGTGAGAGTTCATATTAACACGAGATCAAATAATATAAATGGAAGTGTTTTATTGTCCTTTCATCATAATGTATGTTTTATATATTTGTTTCTCCTCTTCTTAACGTCCTCAGAAGTCTTCCAAGGCGGCGACCATTTTGCGGCTCGTGTTTTGTCACCTAAAAATCGCACAAGTGGAATTCTTCGGTTTGAGATTCTGCGACAGAAACCAGCAGACGGTGACGGAGAACATATTTAACGACTACTGATGACTTAGTTTGGGTCGAAGCATTGAAGTGGAGTTCCATGTTTTTATTGTTATTATGTTCAAGAGGTATTTTATTATCTTCTGTTATGTTCACCTGTTATTGATCCAGTCGATGATCATGTGTTTCAGGACTGGTTGGACCCTCAGAAAGCTCTCTCTCAGCATCGAGACCTCGGTACGTGACGCTGCTTCGATCTGAAGGGAACTCAAACACACAGCAACACATCATGTTCTGTCGACACGACGATACATTTTAACAAATACATGTCGTAATTTAATTTCTCTTCGTCTCTGTTGCGTCACAGTCGGGCCGCCGTACGTTTTCTATTTCGGGGTGAAGTTTTACGCTCAGGATCCGTCGGAGCTGGAGGACGAAGCTACGCTGTAAGGTTTATAATGTTATAATGTTACCTAATGTTAGCTTAAGTTCCCTTGAAGAGTAGAGTAGGTTACATAGTGACATCACTAGGTTACATAGTGACATCACTAGGTTACAGAGTGACATAGTGATGTCACTGTGTGTTCCGTAGTGATGTCACTGTGTTCCGTAGTGATGTCGCTGTGTTCCATCGTGATGTCACTGTGTTCCATAGTGATGTCACTGTGTTCCGTAGTGATGTCACTGTGTTCCATCGTGATGTCACTGTGTTCCATCGTGATGTCACTGTGTTCCATCGTGATGTCACTGTGTTCCATCGTGATGTCACTGTGCTCCCCAGGTGTCAGTTTTACCTGCAGGTGCGTCAGGATGTCCATCATGGCCGCCTGCCCTGCCCCCCCTCCCTGAAGCCCCGCCTCTCTGCCCTGATGCTGCTCGGTAACACTTTCATATCAAATGTTATTTATTCTTTCCTTCATTTATTTATTTAATTCGATCAGTTTAAAAGTCCTTGGAAACTTTTCATCTCAATTATAAAAATATGTTTCTTTATTTGTGTATTTGTGTGTATTTGTGTGTATTTGTGTGTATTTGTGTGTATTTGTGTGTATTTGTGTGTATTTGTGTGTATCCCTGCAGTGGATGGAGGAGAGCGCAGCGACGCGGAGCCGACTGAGGAAATAAAGACCCTGTGTGAAACCCTCAGGTACAGAGACAGTAATATATATTATATTATATTATTTATGTATTTTTTTTTATAACATATCTGTGTGTGTGCAGCTGTGTTTCCGGTCCCCAGGTGCAGCGTCACTTCCTGTTCCTCTGCAGCTCTCTGGAGACCTTCGGAGTCTCTCTGTTCCCCCTCTACGTGAGAATACACACTTTCATTATTATATTTACTGTATTTTATATCTTGCTTTTTGTCTTTGTCAGTTTACATGTTAATATATTTATTCGTAGATAAGTAAAACATGTGTTATTAAAGTATTTATTTGCACTTTAACAGTGTAATAATGTGTGTTTCAGGGTGAGGGGGGGACAGAGTACTTCCTGGGTCCCACGCCGGCCGCTGTACTGGTTTACAGGAGCAGAGAGCTGCTGGGGAAATATCTCTGGTAGGAGTGAGACCTCTCACCTATCTTTGTTTCTCTGTTTTCTGCATATATAAAGTCTGTGATTTCTGTCGGAGTGAGACCTCTCACCTATCTTTGTTCCTCTGTTAACTGCATATATAAAGTCTGTGATTTCTCTCAGAGTGAGACCTCTCACCTATCTTTGTTCCTCTCTTAACTGCATATATAAAGTCTGTGATTTCTCTCAGAGTGAGACCTCTCACCTATCTTTGTTCCTCTGTTAACTGCATATATAAAGTCTGTGATTTCTCTCAGAGTGAGACCTCTCACCTATCTTTGTTCCTCTCTTAACTACATATATAAAGTCTGTGATTTCTCTCAGAGTGAGACATCACTCTCACCTATCTTTGTTTCTCTGTTAACTGCATATATAAAGTGTGTGATTTCTCTCAGAGTGAGACCTCTCACCTATCTTTGTTTCTCTGTTAACTGCATATATAAAGTGTGTGATTTCTCTCAGAGTGAGACCTCTCACCTTTCTTTGTTTCTCTGTTAACTGCATATATAAAGTCTGTGATTTCTCTCAGAGTGAGACCTCTCACCTATCTTTGTTCCTCTCTTAACTACATATATAAAGTCTGTGATTTCTCTCAGAGTGAGACATCACTCTCACCTATCTTTGTTCCTCTGTTAACTGCATATATAAAGTGTGTGATTTCCCTCAGAGTGAGACCTCTCACCTTTCTTTGTTTCTCTGTTATCTGCATATATAAAGTGTGTGATTTCTCTCAGAGTGAGACCTCTCACCTATCTTTGTTTCTCTGTTAACTGCATATATAAAGTGTGTGATTTCTCTCAGAGTGAGACCTCTCACCTTTCTTTGTTTCTCTGTTAACTGCATATATAAAGTCTGCGATTTCCCTCAGAGTGAGACCTCTCACCTATCTTTGTTTCTCTGTTAACTGCATATATAAAGTGTGTGATTTCTCTCAGAGTGAGACCTCACACCTATCTTTTCTTCTCTGTTAACTGCATATATAAAGTGTGTGATTTCTCTCAGAGTGAGACCTCTCACCTATCTTTGTTTCTCTGTTAACTGCATATATAAAGTCTGTGGTTTCCCTCAGAGTGAGACCTCTCACCTATCTTTGTCTCTCTGTTATCTGCATATATAAAGTGTGTGGTTTCCCTCAGAGTGAGACCTCTCACCTATCTTTGTTTCTCTGTTATCTGCATATATAAAGTCTGTGGTTTCCCTCAGAGTGAGACCTCTCACCTATCTTTGTTCCTCTGTTATCTGCATATATAAAGTGTGTGATTTATCTCAGAGTGAGACCTCTCACCTATCTTTGTTTCTCTGTTATCTGCCTATATAAAGTCTGTGGTTTCCCTCGGAGTGAGACCTCTCACCTATCTTTGTTTCTCTGTTATCTGCATATATAAAGTCTGTGATTTCCGTCGGAGTGAGACCTCTCACCTATCTTTGTTTCTCTGTTAACTGCATATATAAAGTCTGTGATTTCTGTCGGAGTGAGACCTCTCACCTATCTTTGTTTCTCTGTTAACTGCATATATAAAGTCTGTGATTTCTGTCGGAGTGAGACCTCTCACCTATCTTTGTTTCTCTGTTAACTGCATATATAAAGTCTGTGATTTCTCTCAGAGTGAGACCTCTCACCTATCTTTGTTCCTCTGTTAACTGCATATATAAAGTCTGTGATTTCCCTCAGAGTGAGACCTCTCACCTATCTGTGTTCCTCTCTTAACTGCATATATAAAGTCTGTGATTTCCCTCAGAGTGAGACCTCTCACCTATCTTTGTTCCTCTCTTAACTGCATATATAAAGTCTGTGATTTCCCTCAGAGTGAGACCTCTCACCTATCTGTGTTCCTCTCTTAACTGCATATATAAAGTCTGTGGTTTCCCTCAGAGTGAGACCTCTCACCTATCTTTGTTTCTCTGTTAACTGCATATATAAAGTCTGTGGTTTCCCTCAGAGTGAGACCTCTCACCTATCTTTGTTTCTCTGTTAACTGCATATATAAAGTCTGTGATTTCCCTCAGAGTGAGACCTCTCACCTATCAGTATAGTAATCGATGTTTCTTCAGGCAGAACATTTCTAAACTTCATTTCAAAGACGAAACCTTCGAACTCAGAGTCGCTAAAAACGTGAGTAAACCTGCTAACGATGCTAATGCTAACAATACTGATAACTGCCAATGTTAGTGTGTGTGTGTGTGTGTGTGTGTGTGTGTGTGTGTGTGTGTGTGTGTGTGTGCATGTGTGTGTGTGCATGTATGTGTGTGTTTCAGGGCTCAGAGACGTCCTTCTTCTTCCACACGTTGAATCGATCTGACTGTAAACGTCTGTGGAGATGTTGTGTTGAACATCACGCCTTCTTCAGGTACACACACACACACACACACACACACACACACACACACACACACACACACACACACAGGCACAGACACACACACACACACACACACACACACACACACACACACACACACACACACACACACACACACACACACACACGTGGTGTCACAGTGGCTGTGTGTCCTCAGGACGACCTCGTTGACCTTCAGGCTGAAACTCAGCAGGTAAATCTCAGGAGGATATTTATAATTCATAATTTATTTTGTTCTGATCAAATAAAGTCTCTCTCTCTCCGTCTCCGAAGCGTCTCTCGCCCGCCCGCCCGCCCGCCCGCCCGCCCGCCCGCCCGCGGCTGAACGTGTTGACGAACAGAACCAGGAAACACGGTGCGTGGAACCTGAGCTTTATCTGTCTGTTTAGTCACTGAATAATGAGTTTGCTCCGCCTCCTCTGCTCCAGCCAATCAGAGGGCGAGTCTCACACACAGACCAATGGAGACGCAGACAGCGCCCCCTGCTGTTCAGAGGTGAGAGAGAGATCTGATGGGCCATCATGAAGTCATGTGATCATTAAGCTGAACTCAAATGCAGCGTCGATCAAACGCGGCCCTGTGGTCATGTGGTCATGTGGTCATGTGGTCATGTGGTCATGTGACTCTGCTCCTGCAGGTCAGAGGTCGGGGCCCAGCAGGAGCAGGTGAAGCCCAGTGCACCATGGGAGAACAGCGGCCCAAAGAGGTGAGTGAAAAAGATTTTAGAAAATATAACAATAAAGATCTTTATACGTGTTTATAATGTATTATAATATATATAATATTATAATGTATTATAATATATATTATTATTATATCATTATATTATATCATGTGTTCCAGCGGCGGGCTGTTCAACACACAGTTCCCTCCAAACACCAACGAAGAAGAACGAGGAGGACCTCGGAGGTAGGAGAGAGTTTCAAAACAAAGTAATAAATTACGTTCATACTTTAATTAATAATAGGCTGGTTCCGGTTCATTGAGCGTTTCTAAATAACAATGATTTTATAGTTTTGTGAGTTAAATTATTTAAAATGTCCTGGATGTGAGGGGGCGAGGGAAAGGAGGAGGCTAAAGTGTTCGGTTTCTCTTGGAGGCGGAGCCGGAGTCTGGACGGAGATCGACCAATCAGAGAGCGGGGGCGGAGGTGAGGTTACTCTCAGTTTAATGGCTTTTAGACGGACTGTGAATCTAAGAATATATATAATAATAACGAGGTAAATGTGATGTGATTGGTCAGGTCTCGTTCCCACGGCAACGCGAGCAGCGGCAGCGAATCACAGCAGACGACGAGCGAGCACCACAGAAGAAGAAGAAGAAGAAGAAGAAGAACCAGCCGGTAACAAAATCACCATGAAGAGGCGCTATGTGATGCTAATGCTAATGATGTGCTATGTGATGCTAATGCCAATGAGGCGCTATGTGATGCTAATGCTAATGATGTGCTATGTGATGCTAATGCCAATGAGGCGCTGTGTGATGCTAATGCTAATGAGGAGCTATGTGATGCTAATGCTAATGATGTGCTATGTGATGCTAATGCCATAAGGCGCTATGTGATGCTAATGCTAATGATGTGCTATGTGATGCTAATGAGGCGCTGTGTGATGCTAATGCTAATGAGGAGCTATGTGATGCTAATGCTAATGATGTGCTATGTGATGCTAATGCCAATGAGGCGCTATGTGATGCTAATGCTAATGATGTGCTATGTGATGCTAATGCCAATGAGGCGCTATGTGATGCTAATGCTAATGATGTGCTATGGGATGCTAATGAGGCGCTGTGTGATGCTAATGCTAATGAGGAGCTATGTGATGCTAATGCTAATGATGTGCTATGTGATGCTAATGCCAATGAGGCGCTATGTGATGCTAATGCTAATGATGTGCTATGTGATGCTAATGATGTTCTATGGGATGCGAATGAGGCGCTGTGTGATGCTAATGCTAATGAGGAGCTATGTGATGCTAATGATGTGCTATGCTATGTGATGCTAATGATGTGCTATGTGATGCTAATGAGGCGCTAAAATATGCTAATGAGGCGCTATGTGATGCTAATGATGTGCTATGTGATGCTAATGAGGCGCTATGTGATGCTAATACTAATGAGGCGCTATGCCATGCTAATGCAGCGCTATGTCATGCTAATGCTAAGAGGCAGGAGGCTCCAATGATCTGAAGCTTAACTCTAAACTGAAAACATTCACTTCTCTACTTCCTGTTTTTACCCAGCGATGGATCTGACGACCGGAGATCGGACTCCAGATCGTAAGTAAACACCATCTGTGCTAACGTTAATGCTAGCTATGAAACATTAAAGCACCAGACCACCAATGCTAATGCTATCTTTTCTCTATAGACGGAGTCCCGACGCCCTTACATGGAAACACATCCAGTAAGTGTGCGTGTGTAGATTTTTATAAATGCAGTCCATTCATATCCCTACCACTCACTATCCTGTAATTGTAGTTCTGGACAGTACAGAACTACACATAGGCAATATTTATATTGAAAGTGTGTGTGTGTGTGTGTGTGTGTGTGTGTTTAGGAAGCAGCAAATGGAGCCTGATAGTTTGATTGACAGACAAACGGAGGAAATACCTTACCAGGAAGTGAGGTGAAGAAATAGGACACATCTACAGTTTCTGTCCAAATGTTTTTTAAGAGAGGTTTGAAAACTTAGACATTTCCTTATTTATATATCTGTCATTATTCTACAGAGTCTCGAGGGAGCCAATCAGAATGCGGCGTTCTCCGAGGGGGCGGAGACCTCAGACCTCCAGTAGGTGCCACTCAAAAGTGAAATAAATCTAACAAACGTGCAACAGAAAAACCTCCAACCAACGTTAGGCTATAAAGGAACTACAGCACGGTCACATGACTTCACGTCATCACCGCTAAGCTAAAGGTGGCTAATGTTGGGCTATAAAGGAACTACAGCACGGTCACATGACTTCACGTCATCACCGCTAAGCTAAAGGTGGCTAATGTTGGGCTATAAAGGAACTACAGCACGGTCACATGACTTCACGTCATCACCGCTAAGCTAAAGGTGGCTAATGTTGGGCTATAAAGGAACTACAGCACGGTCACATGACTTCACGTCACCACCGCTAAGCTAAAGGCGGCTAATGTTGGGCTATAAAGGAACTACAGCACGGTCACATGACTTCACGTCACCACCGCTAAGCTAAAGGTGGCTAATGTTGGGCTATAAAGGAACTACAGCACGGTCACATGACTTCACGTCATCACCGCTAAGCTAAAGGTGGCTAATGTTGGGCTATAAAGGAACTACAGCACGGTCACATGACTTCACGTCACCACCGCTAAGCTAAAGGCGGCTAATGTTGGGCTATAAAGGAACTACAGCACGGTCACATGACTTCACGTCACCACCGCTAAGCTAAAGGTGGCTAATGTTGGGCTATAAAGGAACTACAGCACGGTCACATGACTTCACGTCACCACCGCTAAGCTAAAGGAGGCTAATGTTGGGCTATAAAGGAACTACAGCACGGTCACATGACTTCACGTCACCACCGCTAAGCTAAAGGTGGCTATTGTTGGGCTATAAAGGAACTACAGCACGGTCACATGACTTCACGTCACCACCGCTAAGCTAAAGGAGGCTAATGTTGGGCTATAGAGGAACTACAGCACGGCCACATGACTTCACGTCACCACCGCTAAGCTAAAGGAGGCTAATGTTGGGCTATAAAGGAACTACAGCACGGTCACATGACTTCACGTCACCACCGCTAAGCTAAAGGAGGCTAATGTTGGGCTATAGAGGAACTACAGCACGGCCACATGACTTCACGTCACCACCGCTAAGCTAAAGGAGGCTAATGTTGGGCTATAGAGGAACTACAGCACGGCCACATGACTTCACGTCACCACCGCTAAGCTAAAGGTGGCTATTGTTGGGCTATAAAGGAACTACAGCACGGTCACATGACTTCACGTCACCACCGCTAAGCTAAAGGTGGCTAATGTTGGGCTATAAAGGAACTACAGCACGGTCACATGACTTCACGTCACCACCGCTAAGCTAAAAGTGGCTAATGTTGGGCTATAGAGGAACTACAGCACGGTCACATGACTTCACGTCACCACCGCTAAGCTAAAGGAGGCTAATGTTGGGCTATAAAGGAACTACAGCACGGTCACATGACTTCACGTCACCACCGCTAAGCTAAAGGAGGCTAATGTTGGGCTATAAAGGAACTACAGCACGGTCACATGACTTCACGTCACCACCGCTAAGCTAAAGGTGGCTAATGTTGGGCTATAGAGGAACTACAGCGCGGTCACATGACTTCACGTCACCACCGCTAAGCTAAAGGAGGCTAATGTTGGGCTATAAAGGAACTACAGCACGGTCACATGACTTCACGTCACCACCGCTAAGCTAAAGGAGGCTAATGTTGGGCTATAAAGGAACTACAGCACGGTCACATGACTTCACGTCACCACCGCTAAGCTAAAGGAGGCTAATGTTGGGCTATAAAGGAACTACAGCACGGTCACATGACTTCACGTCCCCACCGCTAAGCTAAAGGTGGCTAATGTTGATCTATAGAGGAACTACAGCACGGTCACATGACTTCACGTCACCACCGCTAAGCTAAAGGAGGCTAATGTTTGGTGCCCTGTGTGAAACTAGAAATACATTTAATATCTTAAATGAATACGTGTGGGTTTTATTGTTACCATGTTGTGATTGTGGGATGGTAGAGATTAACAAAATGTCTGAACGTTTTTTTTTCTTTTAGTTCGAAGATGGTTCCTCCTCTTCCTGTTACCAAGGCGACCGACACTTCCTGTGGATTACCCAGAAGCCCCTGACACATTTGTACCGTTTACATTATGGTACACATAAAGTTGTGTGTGTGTTCTGTGTGTGTGACTTTGTGCGTGTGTGTCCTCACACATTATACTGTATATAGAATTTATATTCATATTTCTGACTTTAATATCACCTTTCTCATATTTTCAAATACGTATTCTTTATATATTTTTGACATAATATACTTATAAATAAACCAGAGATGTTTCCCTTCATCTTCGTTGATTCTGCTGAATTGATCTTTTATTTCTTTAGCATTCACAGTAGCACCTTCAGTTCAGAGCGAGGGTCCGGGACAGAAACACAACAACGGGTTGAATTTAAGAGTTTATTTAAAACCATGAAGATTATAATATTTATCAGTAAAGGAAATACAGTCAGATAGATATAAAGTTCATTTCAGTTTCAGATGGAGATATTCCAACACTGATCAGAATAACAACGATAACTTCTGAGCAAAAATACGATTATACAGTAAAATAATGTTTTACAAAGATTTATAATCAGGTATAAAGTAACCCTAACCCTACTAAACGTTAGCTTGCTGGCTAATAGCTGAACTTAACGTTAGCTTTCTGGCTAATAGCTGTCTGGTAGCTGAACTTAACGTTAGCTAGCTGTCTAGTAGCTGAACTTAACGTTAGCTTGCTGGCTAATAGCTGTCTGGTAGCTGAACTTAACGTTAGCTAGCTGTCTAGTAGCTGAACTTAACGTTAGCTTGCTGGCTAATAGCTGTCTGGTAGCTGAACTTAACGTTAGCTAGCTGTCTAATAGCTGAACTTAACGTTAGCTTTCTGGCTAATAGCTGTCTGGTAGCTGAACTTAACGTTAGCTAGCTGTCTAGTAGCTGAACTTAACGTTAGCTTTCTGGCTAATAGCTGTCTGGTAGCTGAACTTAACGTTAGCTAGCTGTCTAGTAGCTGAACTTAACGTTAGCTTGCTGGCTAATAGCTGTCTGGTAGCTGAACTTAACGTTAGCTAGCTGTCTAGTAGCTGAACTTAACGTTAGCTTGCTGGCTAATAGCTGAACTTAACGTTAGCTTGCTGGCCAATAGCTCTCTAATAGCTGAACTAAATGTTAGCTTGCTGTCTAGTAGCTGAACTTAACGTTAGCTTGCTGGCTAATAGCTGAACTTAACTTAGCTTGCTGGCTAATAGCTAATAGCTAATAGCTAATAGCTTTCAAGATTTTAAAGGTGTATTGACATATCATCCACAACTACGGTGTAGTTATGCAATGAATGAAACACTTGGGTCACAGGTTCCTCAGCAGCGCATTACAAGACATCTATCAACATGTGTGTACCTCCACCATTACACTGTCGTATTCTGCACATTTCTTATTCTATCTACAGAAGAGTATAATTAATGTGTATAATATCTGTTAAAATAAGTGCTTCAACATAGTTAACATTGCAGGAAAGCAAGACCTTAATCTGTTATTTAATGTTTAAATAAAGGTTAATCCGTGTTTCTGTGTTGCACCTCCTCCTATTAATATCTGTGTACATCCTGCACTAAACTGTTTTATTGTAGAGATCACTTATAGTATCTTCTTGATTTTGTATATTCTATATTTCTATCACAGACCTTCTACTTTCCCCCTATGAAAGTATATGTACTCTTCATACTATTTTAAATATAACACATAACAACAATAATTCAATAACGTGCTTTAACCACAGGGTGCACACAGACACTTGTGTGTACAACATCTGAAGGTGTGTAGTTCTATTCATGCCTTCACATCATTGTACAGCATATTGCTATACTATTTCAGACTCAGTATTTACATTCTTACATTCAAAATGCAATCCAATCCAAATCAGTAATATCTTTAAAAACTACAGTCCTCTTATATCAGCTGTGCACCGTTATGGTGTAAATATAACCTCTCTGTGAACTAGATCAAATGTAAAAGTCAGCCGAGTTAGTGTTGATACTGCAAGGAGACGTGTTGTGTGAAGAGAAACTGAAGATGTTGTTTAATTGTTGATATATTTATGATCCACGTCAAGTATTCAGTTTCGGCGCCATGTCTTCAGTTTGTCCAAAGGTCTTCTCATCAGGGCTCTATAAATAAAGAACTACGGCAGATCTGTAATATGTAATGCAGCCGAACCGTGTATTACAATGCCGTTATGAGATGACTTCCAAAGAGACAAGCGAGAGCACTCGGAATTAAGTATTATTTCATTCTTTTAAAATGGAATTGAAGAGTGAATTATTGAGTAAATGTTGCCTATATGTTGCGTATCCTCTTTATACGTCCTGCGGTTGCTCTTAGTCTCTATGAAGCTAAAAAGGACACTTTAGGCAAACTGTTTAACATCAGCCCTGCTTTGTTGGAATGATAACATTGATGGCAATAAGACTAAGAAAACAAACACATTTCACTTGCAAAGGTTTCTTTATTGAGAGCAGACATGTGCAGAATAAGTGAAACATTTAGTCATTCGTTCAGATTATATTTGAAAACAGACATTTGGAATAGTTTGATCTCATTGACAGGGAGATTAACATAAGAACGCATTAACTATTAATACTTTCTGTTATTACTGCTAGCACTGATTTAAAAAGGGAAAGAAAGTGGCCATCACCGAATGATGTAACACAATGGTAAGATGCGCTCCACTTCAGTGAGTGTTGAGAACTCCCAGCTCTGACTTTACAGATTGACATACAGGTACTCGACGTTACCCTGGGTGCCCTCGTTGAGATTTTTCTGGATAACACTGATGCCAGCCTCCTGATTATCTTTAATCACATCTTTGTTGAGAAGCAGGCCGATGGCCTTTATTGGGTCGGATGTTTTCTTGTGCCACAGGAACACTTTGTTACCTCCGGTCCCTTTGTTCAGGTCAACATCCACTAGCTGGTAATGCTGCTGCTGAAACTCCAGATACTGATTCTCATTGATGGAGACTTGTATTTCTTTGATTGCCTTCTTGAGGTCGGTGGTCTGACGGAACCAGATGAAGGCAAAGGCTCCTCCTGCACCTCTGTTAGTATCTTCATCCACACGGATGTAGCCCTTCTCAAAGAGCTCCATGTCAGATCCGTAGGAATCAGTGGCAGTGACGTCACAGATGTAGGTTTTCTTCTCTCTCTTCAGCCACAAGTGGATCAAGTTCCCCGCAGTATCGCGGTTCAGATCACAGGCCACTCTCTCCCAACCACCTGCAAACTTTTCGGCTTCATCGGCTGCATCTGTAGTGACACTAATGTCCACTATGGGAGTATCAAACTCTCCGCACCCTTGGAAGAACCAAAGGTAGAGGTAATCACCCCATGCTCCAGCATTGATATCTTTGTAGATACCTGTGTACCCTGCTCTGTTCAAACCTTCATCCATCTCTTCGTTGAAGGACACTTGAACCTTGGTGATCGCCACTGGTCCACGTTTGTACCAAAGACGGATGTTATTTCCTCCTGCTCCTTGGTTCAGATTGCCATCGATTATATTGAAGCCTCTTTTTTCAAGGTTTATCTCCTCAGCTTCATTCAGGGACACTTGAAGCTCTGAGATGTAGGTGCTCATTGTGGGTTCCTGCATTCTAGAAAGACACGGCATGAGTAATCACGATCGTAGAAAAATCATCCTGACAAATTCAACCATCAGGAGTTACATTTTGAAAACAACAATGACATCTAAACCAAGTCCAAATCAAATGTATACTGCACAGAGTTCTGAAAAGTATTGATTACAATGTTTGTGAAACACAAAGAAGGTGTTACAGCAAGAAAGCAAGACCTTGTTGAACACTTACGTGTGTGCTGACAGCGAGTGACAGGCAGTACGAAGTCAACTGGTGTGCTGAAGTCTGTTGTACTGAACACAGGTCAGCTGCATATATATAGAGCCCAGAGATGCTGTGGGGCATTGTGCAATCGTTACCTGGGAGGAGGATATTCCAAGGAAAACGATGCTGAATTCGTGCCAACACGATGACTGAAGCAACGAGCCCACGCATCAAGTGTGTTTATGGGCGTGAGTGTTTCCATCAGTTCTGTGGAAGTCCCACACCCTGACAGGGCGACAGTTTCATTGGAAGAACATTGAGAAAGAATTATATACGAATATAGTGGATGTGAACAATTCAACCACTGACATCATCAATCAGAAACATGAATATCTACTGTGTCCTGGGAATCCAGGTGCATCTTGTGCAGGAGGGGGAGTTCTTCTGTGTGTGTGTGTGTGTGTGTGTGTGTGTGTGTGTGTGTGTGTGTGTGTGTGTGTGTGTGTGTGTGTGTGTGTGTGTGTGTGTGAGTGTATGTGTGTGTGCGTTGCTGTGTGTGTGCGTGTGTGTGTGTGTTTGTGTGTGTGTGTGTGTGTGTGTGTGTGTGTGTGTGTGTGTGTGTGTGTGCGTTGCTGTGTGTTTAACATCAGCCCTGATTTGTTGGAATGATAACATTGATGGCAATAACAGTTTAACAGTTTCATTGGAAGAACATTGAAATAGGCACACATAAGAAAAGATAAAAAGCACACATAAGAATGATCTATTTAACTGCTATTTAACTGCTGGTTAACTGCTGGTTAAATGTTGGTTAACTGCTATTAACTAATTTTATTATAGCTATTAATTATTCATTTTTTAAATGAATGTGGCGCTCAGCAGCAGACTGATGCGCTGCAGAGGTTATGATTATGCGCGGTCCCGCGGGGGAGATGTCTGAGGATTTAAACGTTAAACTCAATTATTATTATTTTAATATATTTATTATGCAACACCCGTGACCCGACCCGCATCATCTTTGTTTTACCCAGAGCCGAACCCGGAAAAAAGCGTTTGAAAAAATACCACCCGCGAATCACCTTTTTTGCGGGTCACCCGTCGGGTACCCGACCCGATGCAGGACCCTGCCTTGGGCTGCTGTGCTCTCAGTGTCTCCCTGCTCCTGCCTGATTGCGTCAGCTGATAGAGGCGTTATAGTGCTTTCTCTTGTTATGCACAACGTTGATTCTTCTCTCAGAACTAGCTGAATACATGGGTAAAGGTTCTACTTGAGCCCAATTTGAATACCATGAAGAAAGTATTAAAGCCAGCTCAAGCTAAATGTCAAATGTATTTCATTCATGTACAGTTGTTTTGATTGATTTTAAATCCTCCAGGCGAGCTTCCTTCAAGTTCCGTCTAGGCATCACTAGGCCACCAGGGTGGGTGGAGGGGGTCAGGAGGACGGGATTTTGGGCTGACAGCCCAGGAGCACAGCGGAGGAACCAGAAGGGATCTCGGGCGGACGGCCCGGGGGCAAGGCAGTGCACAGCGGGCGAATTCAGGGGGCCGAGGATGAGGGTGAGGACCACGGCAGGAAGAGTCAGGGGGCCGGGCCCGAGGGCGAAGACCGCGGCTCTCAGTCAATCAATCAATCAATCAATGTTTTATATAGCCCAATATCACAAATGTTACATTTGTCTCAGTGGTCTTCACAGCGTGTACAGAATATAAGTATGACAATATGACACCCTCTGTCCTTAGACCCTCTGTCCTTAGACCCTCTGTCCTCAGACCCTCTGTCCTCAGACCCTCTGTCCTTAGACCCTCACATCGTACAAGGAAAAACTTCCAAAGAAAACCCAGTTTAAAGGGAAAAATGGGAGAAACCTCAGGGAGAGCAACAGAGGAGGGATCCCTCTCCCAGGACGGACAGACGTGCAATAGATGCCGTGTGTAAATTGAAAAGATAATACATTTGCAACATAGGTAGTCCAAATGTTTGGAAATCTCAGGGGGGCCGGGCTCGAGGGCGAAGACCAGACAGCTCCGGAGGCCGGACAGGACCCGGTGTCGGCCGAACAGGAACCGGAGCCAGTGGGACAGGCTTCGGCAGGATCCCCCACGGAAGAGGACAAGGAGTTGGCAGGACCCCCGGCGAGACAGGTGATGGCGGGGCCTCCAACAGAACAGGACAAGGGGTTGGCAGGACCCCCGGCAGAAGAGTTGTCGGCGGGACCTCCAACGGCACAGGACATAGGGTTGGCAGGACCCCCGGCAGAAGAGTAGTTGGCGGGACCCCCAACCGGACAGGACATGGCATTGGCAGGACCCCCGGCAGGAGAATAGTCGGTGGGACCCCCAACGGGACAGGACACAGGATTGGCAGGACCCCCGGCAGGACCCCCGGCAGGACCCCCGGCAGGACCTCCAACG
>CM070435.1:607486-649986 GCA_036324595.1 Champsocephalus gunnari | reverse complement strand
AGATAGCAGTTAAATAGAAGTTAACCAGCAGTTAAATAGCAGTTAACCAACAGTTAAATAGCAGTTAACCAGCAGTTAACCAGCAGTTAGATAGCAGTTAGATAGCAGTTAAATAGAAGTTAACCAGCAGTTAAATAGCAGTTAACCAGCAGTTAACCAGCAGTTAACCAGCAGTTAGATAGCAGTTAAATAGAAGTTAACCAGCAGTTAAATAGCAGTTAACCAACAGTTAAATAGCAGTTAACCAACATTTAACCAGCAGTTAACCAGCAGTTAGATAGCAGTTAGATAGCAGTTAAATAGAAGTTAACCAGCAGTTAAATAGCAGTTAACCAACAGTTAAATAGCAGTTAACCAGCAGTTAACCAGCAGTTAGATAGCAGTTAACCAACAGTTAAATAGCAGTTAACCAACAGTTAAATAGCAGTTAACCAGCAGTTAACCAGCAGTTCAATAGCAGTTAACCAACAGTTAAATAGCAGTTAACCAACAGTTAAATAGCAGTTAACCAGCAGTTAACCAGCAGTTAAATAGAAGTTAACCAACAGTTAAATAGCAGTTAACCAACAGTTAAATAGCAGTTAAATAGCAGTTAACCAGCAGTTAAATAGAAGTTAACCAACAGTTAAATAGCAGTTAACCAACAGTTAAATAGCAGTTAAATAGCAGTTAACCAGCAGTTAGATAGAAGTTAAACAGCAGTTAAATAGCAGTTAACCAGCAGTTAAATAGAAGTTAAACAGCAGTTAACCAGCAGTTAACCAACAGTTAAATAGCAGTTAACCAACATTTAACCAGCAGTTAACCAGCAGTTAGATAGCAGTTAAATAGAAGTTAACCAGCAGTTAAATAGCAGTTAACCAACAGTTAAATAGCAGTTAACCAACATTTAACCAGCAGTTAGATAGCAGTTAGATAGCAGTTAAATAGAAGTTAACCAGCAGTTAAATAGCAGTTAACCAACAGTTAAATAGCAGTTAACCAGCAGTTAACCAGCAGTTAGATAGCAGTTAGATAGCAGTTAAATAGCAGTTAACCAGCAGTTCAATAGCAGTTAACCAACAGTTAAATAGCAGTTAACCAACATTTAACCAGCAGTTAACCAGCAGTTAGATAGCAGTTAGATAGCAGTTAAATAGAAGTTAACCAGCAGTTAAATAGCAGTTAACCAACAGTTAAATAGCAGTTAACCAGCAGTTAAATAGCAGTTAACCAACAGTTAAATAGCAGTTAACCAGCAGTTAACCAGCAGTTAGATAGCAGTTAGATAGCAGTTAAATAGCAGTTAACCAGCAGTTAAATAGCAGTTAACCAACAGTTAAATAGCAGTTAACCAGCAGTTAACCAGCAGTTCAATAGCAGTTAACCAACAGTTAAATAGCAGTTAACCAACAGTTAAATAGCAGTTAACCAGCAGTTAACCAGCAGTTAAATAGAAGTTAACCAACAGTTAAATAGCAGTTAACCAACAGTTAAATAGCAGTTAAATAGCAGTTAACCAGCAGTTAAATAGAAGTTAACCAACAGTTAAATAGCAGTTAACCAACAGTTAAATAGCAGTTAAATAGCAGTTAACCAGCAGTTAGATAGAAGTTAAACAGCAGTTAAATAGCAGTTAACCAGCAGTTAACCAACAGTTAAATAGCAGTTAACCAACAGTTAAATAGCAGTTAAATAGCAGTTAACCAACAGTTAAATAGCAGTTAACCAACAGTTAAATAGCAGTTAAATAGAAGTTAAACAGCAGTTAAATAGCAGTTAACCAACAGTTAAATAGCAGTTAAATAGCAGTTAACCAGCAGTTAAATAGCAGTTAAATAGCAGTTAACCAGCAGTTAAATAGCAGTTAACCAACAGTTAAATAGCAGTTAACCAACAGTTAAATAGCAGTTAAATAGAAGTTAAACAGCAGTTAAATAGCAGTTAACCAACAGTTAAATAGCAGTTAAATAGCAGTTAAATAGCAGTTAACCAGCAGTTAAATAGCAGTTAACCAGCAGTTAAATAGCAGTTAACCAACAGTTAAATAGCAGTTAAATAGCAGTTAACCAGCAGTTAGATAGAAGTTAAACAGCAGTTAAATAGCAGTTAACCAGCAGTTAAATAGCAGTTAAATAGCAGTTAACCAGCAGTTAAATAGCAGTTAAATAGCAGTTAAACAGCAGTTAAATAGCAGTTAACCAGCAGTTAAATAGCAGTTAAATAGCAGTTAAATAGCAGTTAACCAGCAGTTAAATAGCAGTTAAACAGTTAAATAGCAGTTAACCAGCAGTTAAATAGCAGTTAACCAGCAGTTAAATAGCAGTTAAATAGCAGTTAACCAGCAGTTAAATAGCAGTTAAATAGCAGTTAAATAGCAGTTAACCAGCAGTTAAATAGCAGTTAACCAGCAGTTAAATAGCAGTTAACCAACAGTTAAATAGCAGTTAAATAGCAGTTAACCAGCAGTTAGATAGCAGTTAAACAGCAGTTAAATAGCAGTTAACCAGCAGTTAAATAGCAGTTAAATAGCAGTTAACCAGCAGTTAAATAGCAGTTAAATAGCAGTTAACCAGCAGTTAAATAGCAGTTAACCAGCAGTTAAATAGCAGTTAACCAACAGTTAAATAGCAGTTAAATAGCAGTTAACCAGCAGTTAGATAGAAGTTAAACAGCAGTTAAATAGCAGTTAACCAGCAGTTAAACAGCAGTTAAATAGCAGTTAACCAGCAGTTAAATAGCAGTTAAATAGCAGTTAACCAGCAGTTAAATAGCAGTTAACCAGCAGTTAAATAGCAGTTAACCAACAGTTAAATAGCAGTTAAATAGCAGTTAACCAGCAGTTAAATAGCAGTTAAACAGCAGTTAAATAGCAGTTAACCAGCAGTTAAATAGCAGTTAACCAGCAGTTAAATAGCAGTTAAATAGCAGTTAACCAGCAGTTAAATAGCAGTTAAATAGCAGTTAAATAGCAGTTAAACAGCAGTTAAATAGCAGTTAACCAACAGTTAAATAGCAGTTAACCAGCAGTTAGATAGAAGTTAAACAGCAGTTAAATAGCAGTTAACCAGCAGTTAAATAGCAGTTAACCAGCAGTTAAATAGCAGTTAACCAGCAGTTAAATAGCAGTTAACCAACAGTTAAATAGCAGTTAACCAGCAGTTAGATAGAAGTTAAACAGCAGTTAAATAGCAGTTAAATAGCAGTTAAATAGCAGTTAACCAGCAGTTAAATAGCAGTTAAACAGCAGTTAAATAGCAGTTAACCAGCAGTTAAATAGCAGTTAACCAACAGTTAAATAGCAGTTAAATAGCAGTTAACCAGCAGTTAAATAGCAGTTAAACAGCAGTTAAATAGCAGTTAACCAACAGTTAAATAGCAGTTAACCAACAGTTAAATAGCAGTTAAATAGCAGTTAACCAGCAGTTAAATAGCAGTTAACCAGCAGTTAAATAGCAGTTAACCAGCAGTTAAATAGCAGTTAACCAACAGTTAAATAGCAGTTAAATAGCAGTTAAATAGCAGTTAACCAACAGTTAAATATCAGTTAACCAGCAGTTAGATAGAAGTTAAACAGCAGTTAAATAGCAGTTAACCAGCAGTTAAATAGCAGTTAAATAGCAGTTAACCAGCAGTTAGATAGAAGTTAAACAGCAGTTAAATAGCAGTTAAATAGCAGTTAAATAGCAGTTAACCAGCAGTTAAATAGCAGTTAAACAGCAGTTAAATAGCAGTTAACCAACAGTTAAATAGCAGTTAACCAGCAGTTAAATAGCAGTTAAATAGCAGTTAACCAGCAGTTAAATAGCAGTTAACCAGCAGTTAAATAGCAGTTAACCAGCAGTTAAATAGCAGTTAACCAACAGTTAAATAGCAGTTAAATAGCAGTTAAATAGCAGTTAACCAGCAGTTAAATAGCAGTTAACCAACAGTTAAATATCAGTTAACCAGCAGTTAGATAGCAGTTAAACAGCAGTTAAATAGCAGTTAACCAGCAGTTAAATAGCAGTTAAATAGCAGTTAACCAGCAGTTAAATAGCAGTTAAACAGCAGTTAAATAGCAGTTAACCAACAGTTAAATAGCAGTTAACCAACAGTTAAATAGCAGTTAAATAGCAGTTAACCAGCAGTTAAATAGCAGTTAACCAACAGTTAAATAGCAGTTAACCAGCAGTTAAATAGCAGTTAACCAACAGTTAAATAGCAGTTAAATAGCAGTTAACCAGCAGTTAAATAGCAGTTAACCAACAGTTAAATAGCAGTTAAATAGCAGTTAACCAGCAGTTAGATAGAAGTTAAACAGCAGTTAAATAGCAGTTAACCAGCAGTTAGATAGAAGTTAAACAGCAGTTAAATAGCAGTTAACCAGCAGTTAACCAGCAGTTAAATAGCAGTTAACCAGCAGTTAAATAGCAGTTAAACAGCAGTTAAATAGCAGTTAACCAGCAGTTAAATAGCAGTTAACCAACAGTTAGATAGCAGTTAAATAGCAGTTAACCAGCAGTTAAATAGAAGTTAACCAACAGTTAAATAGCAGTTAACCAACAGTTAGATAGCAGTTAAATAGCAGTTAACCAGCAGTTAAATAGAAGTTAACCAGCAGTTAAATAGCAGTTAACCAACAGTTAGATAGAAGTTAAATAGCAGTTAACCAGCAGTTAAATAGAAGTTAACCAACAGTTAAATAGCAGTTAACCAACAGTTAAATAGCAGTTAAATAGCAGTTAACCAGCAGTTAGATAGAAGTTAAACAGCAGTTAAATAGCAGTTAACCAGCAGTTAAATAGAAGTTAAACAGCAGTTAAATAGCAGTTAACCAGCAGTTAAATAGCAGTTAAACAGCAGTTAAATAGCAGTTAACCAGCAGTTAAATAGCAGTTAACCAACAGTTAAATAGCAGTTAACCAGCAGTTAAATAGCAGTTAACCAACAGTTAAATAGCAGTTAAATAGCAGTTAACCAGCAGTTAGATAGAAGTTAAACAGCAGTTAAATAGCAGTTAACCAACAGTTAGATAGCAGTTAAATAGCAGTTAACCAGCAGTTAAATAGAAGTTAACCAACAGTTAAATAGCAGTTAACCAACAGTTAAATAGCAGTTAAATAGCAGTTAACCAGCAGTTAGATAGAAGTTAAACAGCAGTTAAATAGCAGTTAACCAGCAGTTAAATAGAAGTTAAACAGCAGTTAAATAGCAGTTAACCAGCAGTTAAATAGCAGTTAACCAACAGTTAAATAGCAGTTAACCAACAGTTAAATAGCAGTTAAATAGCAGTTAACCAGCAGTTAAATAGAAGTTAAACAGCAGTTAAATAGCAGTTAACCAGCAGTTAACCAACAGTTACATAGCAGTTAACCAGCAGTTAAATAGCAGTTAACCAGCAGTTAAATAGCAGTTAACCAGCAGTTAACCAACAGTTACATAGCAGTTAACCAACAGTTAAATAGCAGTTAAATAGCAGTTAACCAACATTTAACCAGCAGTTAGATAGCAGTTAAATAGCAGTTAACCAGCAGTTAAATAGCAGTTAAATAGCAGTTAACCAGCAGTTAAATAGCAGTTAAATAGCAGTTAACCAGCAGTTAAATAGAAGTTAAACAGCAGTTAACCAGCAGTTAAATAGCAGTTAACCAGCAGTTAACCAGCAGTTAAATAGCAGTTAACCAGCAGTTAAATAGCAGTTAACCAGCAGTTAAATAGCAGTTAACCAGCAGTTAAATAGAAGTTAAACAGCAGTTAAATAGCAGTTAACCAGCAGTTAAATAGCAGTTAACCAGCAGTTAAATAGCAGTTAACCAACAGTTAAATAGCAGTTAACCAGCAGTTAAATAGCAGTTAACAGCAGTTAAATAGCAGTTAAACAGCAGTTAAATAGCAGTTAACCAGCAGTTAAATAGCAGTTAACCAGCAGTTAAATAGCAGTTAACCAACAGTTAAATAGCAGTTAACCAACAGTTAAATAGCAGTTAACCAACAGTTAAATAGCAGTTAACCAGCAGTTAAATAGCAGTTAACCAACAGTTCAATAGCAGTTAACCAGCAGTTAAATAGCAGTTAACCAGCAGTTCAATAGCAGTTAACCAGCAGTTAAATAGCAGTTAACCAACAGTTAAATAGCAGTTAACCAACAGTTCAATAGCAGTTAACCAGCAGTTAAATAGCAGTTAACCAGCAGTTAACCAACAGTTAAATAGCAGTTAACCAACAGTTAAATAGCAGTTAACCAACAGTTAAATAGCAGTTAACCAGCAGTTAACCAACAGTTAAATAGCAGTTAACCAGCAGTTCAATAGCAGTTAACCAACAGTTAAATAGCAGTTAACCAACAGTTAAATAGCAGTTAACCAACAGTTCAATAGCAGTTAACCAGCAGTTAAATAGCAGTTAACCAGCAGTTAACCAACAGTTAAATAGCAGTTAACCAGCAGTTCAATAGCAGTTAACCAACAGTTAAATAGCAGTTAACCAACAGTTAAATAGCAGTTAACCAACAGTTCAATAGCAGTTAACCAGCAGTTAAATAGCAGTTAACAGCAGTTAACCAACAGTTAAATAGCAGTTAACCAACAGTTAAATAGCAGTTAACCAACAGTTAAATAGCAGTTAACCAACAGTTAAATAGCAGTTAACCAACAGTTCAATAGCAGTTAACCAGCAGTTAAATAGCAGTTAACCAGCAGTTAACCAACAGTTAAATAGCAGTTAACCAACAGTTAAATAGCAGTTAACCAACAGTTAACCAGCAGTTAACCAGCAGTTAAATAGCAGTTAACCAACAGTTAAATAGCAGTTAACCAACAGTTAAATAGCAGTTAACCAGCAGTTAACCAACAGTTAAATAGCAGTTAACCAACAGTTAAATAGCAGTTAACCAACATTTAACCAGCAGTTAGATAGCAGTTAAATAGCAATTAACCAGCAGTTAAATAGAAGTTAAACAGCAGTTAACCAGCAGTTAACCAGCAGTTAAATAGCAGTTAACCAGCAGTTAAATAGCAGTTAACCAGCAGTTAAATAGCAGTTAACCAGCAGTTAAATAGAAGTTAAACAGCAGTTAAATAGCAGTTAACCAGCAGTTAAATAGCAGTTAACCAGCAGTTAAATAGCAGTTAACCAACAGTTAAATAGCAGTTAACCAACAGTTAAATAGCAGTTAACCAGCAGTTAAATAGAAGTTAAACAGCAGTTAAATAGCAGTTAACCAGCAGTTAAATAGCAGTTAACCAGCAGTTAAATAGCAGTTAACCAACAGTTAAATAGCAGTTAACCAACAGTTAAATAGCAGTTAACCAACAGTTAAATAGCAGTTAACCAACAGTTAAATAGCAGTTAACCAACAGTTAAATAGCAGTTAACCAACAGTTCAATAGCAGTTAACCAGCAGTTAAATAGCAGTTAACCAGCAGTTAACCAACAGTTAAATAGCAGTTAACCAACAGTTAAATAGCAGTTAACCAACAGTTAAATAGCAGTTAACCAACAGTTAAATAGCAGTTAACCAACAGTTCAATAGCAGTTAACCAGCAGTTAAATAGCAGTTAACCAGCAGTTAACCAACAGTTAAATAGCAGTTAACCAACAGTTAAATAGCAGTTAACCAACAGTTAACCAGCAGTTAACCAGCAGTTAAATAGCAGTTAACCAGCAGTTAAATAGCAGTTAACCAGCAGTTAAATAGAAGTTAAACAGCAGTTAAATAGCAGTTAACCAGCAGTTAACCAACAGTTAAATAGCAGTTAACCAACAGTTAACCAGCAGTTAACCAGCAGTTAAATAGCAGTTAACCAGCAGTTAAATAGCAGTTAACCAGCAGTTAAATAGAAGTTAAACAGCAGTTAAATAGCAGTTAACCAGCAGTTAACCAGCAGTTAAATAGCAGTTAACCAGCAGTTAAATAGAAGTTAACCAACAGTTAAATAGCAGTTAACCAGCAGTTAACCAACAGTTAAATAGCAGTTAACCAACAGTTAAATAGCAGTTAACCAACAGTTAACCAGCAGTTAACCAGCAGTTAAATAGCAGTTAACCAGCAGTTAAATAGCAGTTAACCAGCAGTTAAATAGAAGTTAAACAGCAGTTAAATAGCAGTTAACCAGCAGTTAAATAGCAGTTAACCAGCAGTTAAATAGCAGTTAACCAACAGTTAAATAGCAGTTAACCAACAGTTAAATAGCAGTTAACCAACAGTTAAATAGCAGTTAACCAACAGTTAAATAGCAGTTAAATAGCAGTTAAATAGCAGTTAACCAGCAGTTAACCAACAGTTAAATAGCAGTTAACCAACAGTTCAATAGCAGTTAACCAGCAGTTAAATAGCAGTTAACCAGCAGTTAACCAACAGTTAAATAGCAGTTAACCAACAGTTAAATAGCAGTTAACCAACAGTTAAATAGCAGTTAACCAACAGTTAAATAGCAGTTAACCAACAGTTAAATAGCAGTTAAATAGCAGTTAACCAACAGTTAAATAGCAGTTAACCAACAGTTCAAATAGCAGTTAACCAGCAGTTAAATAGCAGTTAACCAGCAGTTAACCACAGTTAAATAGCAGTTAACCAACAGTTAAATAGCAGTTAACCAACAGTTAAATAGCAGTTAACCAACAGTTCAATAGCAGTTAACCAGCAGTTAAATAGCAGTTAACCAGCAGTTAACCAACAGTTAAATAGCAGTTAACCAACAGTTAAATAGCAGTTAACCAACAGTTAAATAGCAGTTAACCAGCAGTTAAATAGCAGTTAACCAACAGTTAAATAGCAGTTAACCAACAGTTAAATAGCAGTTAACCAACAGTTAAATAGCAGTTAACCAGCAGTTAAATAGCAGTTAACCAACAGTTAAATAGCAGTTAACCAACAGTTAAATAGCAGTTAACCAACAGTTAAATAGCAGTTAACCAACAGTTAAATAGCAGTTAACCAACAGTTAAATAGCAGTTAACCAACAGTTAAATAGCAGTTAACCAGCAGTTAAATAGCAGTTAACCAGCAGTTAAATAGCAGTTAACCAGCAGTTAAATAGCAGTTAACCAGCAGTTAAATAGCAGTTAAACAGCAGTTAAATAGCAGTTAACCAGCAGTTAAATAGCAGTTAACCAGCAGTTAAATAGCAGTTAACCAACAGTTAAATAGCAGTTAACCAACAGTTAAATAGCAGTTAACCAACAGTTAAATAGCAGTTAACCAACAGTTCAATAGCAGTTAACCAGCAGTTAAATAGCAGTTAACCAGCAGTTAACCAACAGTTAAATAGCAGTTAACCAACAGTTAAATAGCAGTTAACCAACAGTTAAATAGCAGTTAACCAACAGTTAAATAGCAGTTAACCAACAGTTAAATAGCAGTTAACCACAGTTAAATAGCAGTTAACCAACAGTTAAATAGCAGTTAACCAACAGTTAAATAGCAGTTAACCAACAGTTAAATAGCAGTTAACCAACAGTTAAATAGCAGTTAACCAACAGTTAAATAGCAGTTAACCAACAGTTAAATAGCAGTTAACCAACAGTTAAATAGCAGTTAACCAACAGTTAAATAGCAGTTAACCAGCAGTTAAATAGCAGTTAACCAACAGTTAAATAGCAGTTAACCAACAGTTAAATAGCAGTTAACCAACAGTTAAATAGCAGTTAACCAACAGTTAAATAGCAGTTAACCAACAGTTAAATAGCAGTTAACCAACAGTTAAATAGCAGTTAACCAGCAGTTAAATAGAAGTTAAATAGCAGTTAAATAGCAGTTAACCAGCAGTTAAATAGCAGTTAACCAGCAGTTAACCAGCAGTTAGATAGCAGTTAACCAGCAGTTAAATAGCAGTTAACCAACAGTTAAATAGCAGTTAACCAACAGTTAAATAGCAGTTAACCAGCAGTTAAATAGCAGTTAACCAGCAGTTAAATAGCAGTTAACCAACAGTTAAATAGCAGTTAACCAACAGTTAAATAGCAGTTAACCAACAGTTAAATAGCAGTTAACCAACAGTTAAATAGCAGTTAACCAGCAGTTAAATAGAAGTTAAATAGCAGTTAAACAGCAGTTAACCAGCAGTTAAATAGCAGTTAACCAACAGTTAAATAGCAGTTAACCAACAGTTAAATAGCAGTTAACCAACAGTTAAATAGCAGTTAACCAACAGTTAAATAGCAGTTAACCAGCAGTTAAATAGAAGTTAAATAGCAGTTAAATAGCAGTTAACCAGCAGTTAAATAGCAGTTAACCAGCAGTTAACCAGCAGTTAGATAGCAGTTAACCAGCAGTTAAATAGCAGTTAACCACAGTTAAATAGCAGTTAACCAACAGTTAAATAGCAGTTAACCAGCAGTTAAATAGCAGTTAACCAGCAGTTAAATAGCAGTTAACCAGCAGTTAGATAGCAGTTAACCACAGTTAAATAGCAGTTAACCACAGTTAAATAGCAGTTAACCAACAGTTAAATAGCAGTTAACCAACAGTTAAATAGCAGTTAAATAGCAGTTAACCAGCAGTTAAATAGCAGTTAACCAGCAGTTAGATAGCAGTTAACCAGCAGTTAAATAGCAGTTAACCAGCAGTTAAATAGCAGTTAACCAACAGTTAAATAGCAGTTAACCAGCAGTTAACCAACAGTTAAATAGCAGTTAACCAACAGTTAAATAGCAGTTAACCACAGTTAAATAGCAGTTAACCAGCAGTTAAATAGCAGTTAACCAGCAGTTAAATAGCAGTTAACCAGCAGTTAGATAGCAGTTAACCAGCAGTTAAATAGCAGTTAACCAGCAGTTAAATAGCAGTTAACCAGCAGTTAAATAGCAGTTAACCAGCAGTTAATAGCAGTTAACCAGCAGTTAAATAGCAGTTAACCAGCAGTTAAATAGCAGTTAACCAACAGTTAAATAGCAGTTAACCAACAGTTAAATAGCAGTTAAATAGCAGTTAACCAACAGTTAAATAGCAGTTAACCAACAGTTAAATAGCAGTTAACCACAGTTAAATAGCAGTTAACCAGCAGTTAAATAGCAGTTAACCAACAGTTAAATAGCAGTTAACCAACAGTTAAATAGCAGTTAACCAGCAGTTAAATAGCAGTTAACAACAGTTAAATAGCAGTTAAATAGCAGTTAACCAGCAGTTAAATAGCAGTTAACCAACAGTTAAATAGCAGTTAACCACAGTTAAATAGCAGTTAAATAGCAGTTAACCAGCAGTTAAATAGCAGTTAACCAGCAGTTAAATAGCAGTTAACCAACAGTTAAATAGCAGTTAACCAACAGTTAAATAGCAGTTAACCACAGTTAAATAGCAGTTAACCAACAGTTAAATAGCAGTTAAATAGCAGTTAACCAGCAGTTAAATAGCAGTTAACCAGCAGTTAGATAGCAGTTAACCAGCAGTTAAATAGCAGTTAACCAGCAGTTAAATAGCAGTTAACCAACAGTTAAATAGCAGTTAACCAGCAGTTAACCAACAGTTAAATAGCAGTTAACCAACAGTTAAATAGCAGTTAACCAACAGTTAAATAGCAGTTAACCAGCAGTTAAATAGCAGTTAACCAGCAGTTAAATAGCAGTTAACCAGCAGTTAGATAGCAGTTAACCAGCAGTTAAATAGCAGTTAACCAGCAGTTAAATAGCAGTTAACCAGCAGTTAAATAGCAGTTAACCAGCAGTTAGATAGCAGTTAACCAGCAGTTAAATAGCAGTTAACCAGCAGTTAAATAGCAGTTAACCAACAGTTAAATAGCAGTTAACCAACAGTTAAATAGCAGTTAAATAGCAGTTAACCAACAGTTAAATAGCAGTTAACCAACAGTTAAATAGCAGTTAACCAACAGTTAAATAGCAGTTAACCAGCAGTTAAATAGCAGTTAACCAACAGTTAAATAGCAGTTAACCAACAGTTAAATAGCAGTTAACCAACAGTTAAATAGCAGTTAACCAACAGTTAAATAGCAGTTAAATAGCAGTTAACCAGCAGTTAAATAGCAGTTAACCAACAGTTAAATAGCAGTTAACCAACAGTTAAATAGCAGTTAAATAGCAGTTAACCAGCAGTTAAATAGCAGTTAACCAGCAGTTAAATAGCAGTTAACCAACAGTTAAATAGCAGTTAAATAGCAGTTAACCAGCAGTTAAATAGAAGTTAACCAACAGTTAAATAGCAGTTAACCAACAGTTAAATAGCAGTTAAATAGCAGTTAACCAGCAGTTAGATAGAAGTTAAACAGCAGTTAAATAGCAGTTAACCAGCAGTTAAATAGAAGTTAAACAGCAGTTAAATAGCAGTTAACCAGCAGTTAAATAGAAGTTAAACAGCAGTTAAATAGCAGTTAACCAGCAGTTAAATAGCAGTTAACCAACAGTTAAATAGCAGTTAACCAACAGTTAAATAGCAGTTAAATAGCAGTTAACCAGCAGTTAAATAGAAGTTAAACAGCAGTTAAATAGCAGTTAACCAGCAGTTAAATAGCAGTTAACCAGCAGTTAAATAGCAGTTAACCAGCAGTTAACCAACAGTTACATAGCAGTTAACCAGCAGTTAAATAGCAGTTAAATAGCAGTTAACCAACATTTAACCAGCAGTTAAATAGAAGTTAAACAGCAGTTAACCAGCAGTTAAATAGAAGTTAAACAGCAGTTAAATAGCAGTTAACCAGCAGTTAACCAGCAGTTAAATAGCAGTTAACCAGCAGTTAAATAGCAGTTAACCAGCAGTTAAATAGAAGTTAAACAGCAGTTCAATAGCAGTTAACCAACATTTAACCAGCAGTTAACCAGCAGTTAAATAGCAGTTAACCAGCAGTTAACCAGCAGTTAAATAGCAGTTAACCAGCAGTTAAATAGAAGTTAAACAGCAGTTAAATAGCAGTTAACCAGCAGTTCAATAGCAGTTAACCAGCAGTTAAATAGCAGTTAACCAGCAGTTAACCAACAGTTACATAGCAGTTAACCAGCAGTTAACCAGCAGTTAAATAGCAGTTAACCAGCAGTTAACCAGCAGTTAAATAGCAGTTAAACAGCAGTTAACCAGCAGTTAAATAGAAGTTAAACAGCAGTTAAATAGCAGTTAAATAGCAGTTAAACAGCAGTTAACCAGCAGTTAAATAGCAGTTAACCAGCAGTTAAATAGCAGTTAACCAGCAGTTAAATAGCAGTTAAATAGCAGTTAAACAGCAGTTAACCAGCAGTTAAATAGCAGTTAACCAGCAGTTAAATAGCAGTTAACCAGCAGTTAAATAGCAGTTAAATAGCAGTTAACCAGCAGTTAACCAGCAGTTAAATAGCAGTTAAACAGCAGTTAACCAGCAGTTAAATAGCAGTTAAACAGCAGTTAACCAGCAGTTAAATAGCAGTTAAACAGCAGTTAAATAGCAGTTAACCAGCAGTTAAATAGCAGTTAACAGCAGTTAAATAGCAGTTAACCAGCAGTTAACCAACAGTTACATAGCAGTTAACCAGCAGTTAAATAGCAGTTAAATAGCAGTTAACCAGCAGTTAAATAGCAGTTAACCAACAGTTAAATAGCAGTTAACCAACATTTAACCATCAGTTAACCAGCAGTTAGATAGCAGTTAAATAGCAGTTAACCAGCAGTTAACCAGCAGTTAAATAGCAGTTAACCAACAGTTAACCAACATTTAACCAGCAGTTAACCAGCAGTTAAATAGCAGTTAACCAGCAGTTAACCAGCAGTTAAATAGCAGTTAACCAACAGTTAAATAGCCGTTAAATAGCAGTTAACCAACAGTTAACCAACATTTAACCAGCAGTTAACCAGCAGTTAAATAGCAGTTAACCAACAGTTAACCAACATTTAACCAGCAGTTAACCAGCAGTTAAACAGCAGTTAAATAGCAGTTAACCAGCAGTTAACCAACAGTTAACCAACATTTAACCAGCAGTTAACCAGCAGTTAACCAGTTAAATAGCAGTTAACCAGCAGTTAACCAGCAGTTAACCAGCAGTTAAATAGCAGTTAACCAACAGTTAACCAACATTTAACCAGCAGTTAACCAGCAGTTAAATAGCAGTTAAACAGCAGTTAAATAGCAGTTAACCAGCAGTTAAATAGCAGTTAACCAGCAGTTAAATAGCAGTTAAATAGCAGTTAACCGGCAGTTAACCAACAGTTAAATAGCAGTTAAATAGCAGTTAAATAGCAGTTAACCAGCAGTTAACCAGCAGTTAAATAGCAGTTAACCAGCAGTTAAATAGCAGTTAAACAGCAGTTAAATAGCAGTTAAATAGCAGTTAACCAGCAGTTAAATAGCAGTTAAATAGCAGTTAAATAGCAGTTAACCAGCAGTTAAATAGCAGTTAACCAGCAGTTAACCAGCAGTTAAATAGCAGTTAAATAGCAGTTAAATAGCAGTTAACCAGCAGTTAAATAGCAGTTAAATAGCAGTTAAATAGCAGTTAACCAGCAGTTAAATAGCAGTTAACCAGCAGTTAACCAGCAGTTAAATAGCAGTTAAATAGCAGTTAAATAGCAGTTAACCAGCAGTTAAATAGCAGTTAACCAGCAGTTAACCAGCAGTTAAATAGCAGTTAAATAGCAGTTAACCAGCAGTTAGATAGCAGTTAACCAGCAGTTAAATAGCAGTTAAACAGCAGTTAAATAGCAGTTAAATAGCAGTTAACCAGCAGTTAAATAGCAGTTAAATAGCAGTTAACCAGCAGTTAACCAGCAGTTAAATAGCAGTTAACCAGCAGTTAAATAGCAGTTAACCAGCAGTTAAATAGCAGTTAAATAGCAGTTAACCAGCAGTTAAATAGCAGTTAAATAGCAGTTAAATAGCAGTTAACCAACAGTTAAATAGCAGTTAAATAGCAGTTAAATAGCAGTTAACCAGCAGTTAACCAGCAGTTAAATAGCAGTTAACCAGCAGTTAACCAGCAGTTAACCAGCAGTTAACCAGCAGTTAAATAGCAGTTAACCAACATTTAACCAGCAGTTAACCAGCAGTTAGATAGCAGTTAAATAGCAGTTAAATAGCAGTTAACCAGCAGTTAACCAGCAGTTAAATAGCAGTTAACCAACAGTTAACCAACATTTAACCAGCAGTTAACCAGTAGTTAAATAGCAGTTAACCAACATTTAACCAGCAGTTAACCAGCAGTTAGATAGCAGTTAACCAGCAGTTAAATAGCAGTTAAATAGCAGTTAACCAACAGTTAACCAACATTTAACCAGCAGTTAACCAGCAGTTAGATAGCAGTTAAATAGCAGTTAAATAGCAGTTAACCAGCAGTTAAATAGCAGTTAAACAGCAGTTAAATAGCAGTTAACCAGCAGTTAGATAGCAGTTAAATAGCAGTTAACCAAGCAGTTAACCAGCAGTTAAATAGCAGTTAAATAGCAGTTAAATAGCAGTTAACCAGCAGTTAACCAGCAGTTAAATAGCAGTTAACCAGCAGTTAAATAGCAGTTAACCAGCAGTTAAATAGCAGTTAAATAGCAGTTAACCAGCAGTTAAATAGCAGTTAAATAGCAGTTAAATAGCAGTTAACCAGCAGTTAACCAGCAGTTAAATAGCAGTTAACCAGCAGTTAAATAGCAGTTAACCAGCAGTTAAATAGCAGTTAAATAGCAGTTAACCAGCAGTTAAATAGCAGTTAAATAGCAGTTAACCAGCAGTTAAATAGCAGTTAACCAGCAGTTAAATAGCAGTTAAATAGCAGTTAACCAGCAGTTAAATAGCAGTTAACCAACAGTTAAATAGCAGTTAAATAGCAGTTAAATAGCAGTTAACCAGCAGTTAACCAGCAGTTAAATAGCAGTTAACCAGCAGTTAACCAGCAGTTAACCAGCAGTTAACCAGCAGTTAAATAGCAGTTAACCAACATTTAACCAGCAGTTAACCAGCAGTTAAATAGCAGTTAAATAGCAGTTAAATAGCAGTTAACCAGCAGTTAAATAGCAGTTAACCAACATTTAACCAGCAGTTAACCAGCAGTTAGATAGCAGTTAACCAGCAGTTAAATAGCAGTTAAATAGCAGTTAACCAACAGTTAACCAACATTTAACCAGCAGTTAACCAGCAGTTAGATAGCAGTTAAATAGCAGTTAAATAGCAGTTAACCAGCAGTTAACCAGCAGTTAACCAGCAGTTAGATAGCAGTTAAATAGCAGTTAAATAGCAGTTAACCAACAGTTAACCAACATTTAACCAGCAGTTAAATAGCAGTTAAATAGCAGTTAACCAACATTTAACCAGCAGTTAAACTAGCAGTTAACACATTAACAGCAGTTAAATAGCAGTTAACCAACATTTAACCAGCAGTTAACCATAGCAGTTAACACATTAAATAGCAGTTAAATAGCAGTTAAATAGATCATTCTTATGTGTGCTTTTTATCTTTTCTTATGTGTGCCTATTTCTCAATGTTCTTCCAATGAAACTGTTAAACTGTTATTGCCATCAATGTTATCATTCCAACAAATCAGGGCTGATGTTAAACACACAGCAACGCACACACACACACACACACACACACACACACACACACACACACACACACACACACACACACACACACACACACAAACACACACACACACACGCACACACACAGCAACGCACACACACATACACTCACACACACACACACATACACACACACACAAATACACACACACACACACACACACACACACACACACACACACACAGAAGAACTCCCCCTCCTGCACAAGATGCACCTGGATTCCCAGGACACAGTAGATATTCATGTTTCTGATTGATGATGTCAGTGGTTGAATTGTTCACATCCACTATATTCGTATATAATTCTTTATCAATGTTCTTCCAATGAAACTGTCGCCCTGTCAGGGTGTGGGACTTCCACAGAACTGATGGAAACACTCACGCCCATAAACACACTTGATGCGTGGGCTCGTTGCTTCAGTCATCGTGTTGGCACGAATTCAGCATCGTTTTCCTTGGAATATCCTCCTCCCAGGTAACGATTGCACAATGCCCCACAGCATCTCTGGGCTCTATATATATGCAGCTGACCTGTGTTCAGTACAACAGACTTCAGCACACCAGTTGACTTCGTACTGCCTGTCACTCGCTGTCAGCACACACGTAAGTGTTCAACAAGGTCTTGCTTTCTTGCTGTAACACCTTCTTTGTGTTTCACAAACATTGTAATCAATACTTTTCAGAACTCTGTGCAGTATACATTTGATTTGGACTTGGTTTAGATGTCATTGTTGTTTTCAAAATGTAACTCCTGATGGTTGAATTTGTCAGGATGATTTTTCTACGATCGTGATTACTCATGCCGTGTCTTTCTAGAATGCAGGAACCCACAATGAGCACCTACATCTCAGAGCTTCAAGTGTCCCTGAATGAAGCTGAGGAGATAAACCTTAAAAAAAGAGGCTTCAATATAATCGATGGCAATCTGAACCAAGGAGCAGGAGGAAATAACATCCGTCTTTGGTACAAACGTGGATCAGTGGCGATCACCAGGGTTCAAGTGTCCTTCAACGAAGAGATGGTTGATGGTTTGAACAGAGCAGGGTACACAGGTATCCTCAAAGATGTCAATGCTGGAGCATGGGGTGATTACCTCTACCTTTGGTTCTTCAAAGGGTGCGGAGAGTTTGATACTCCCATAGTGGACATTAGTGTCACTACAGATGCAGCCGATGAAGCCGAAAAGTTTGCAGGTGGTTGGGAGAGAGTGGCCTGTGATCTGAACCGCGATACTGCGGGGAACTTGATCCACTTGTGGCTGAAGAGAGAGAAGAAAACCTACATCTGTGACGTCACTGCCACTGATTCCTACGGATCTGACATGGAGCTCTTTGAGAAGGGCTACATCCGTGTGGATGAAGATACTAACAGAGGTGCAGGAGGAGCCTTTGCCTTCATCTGGTTCCGTCAGACCACCGACCTCAAGAAGGCAATCAAAGAAATACAAGTCTCCATCAATGAGAATCAGTATCTGGAGTTTCAGCAGCAGCATTACCAGCTAGTGGATGTTGACCTGAACAAAGGGACCGGAGGTAACAAAGTGTTCCTGTGGCACAAGAAAACATCCGACCCAATAAAGGCCATCGGCCTGCTTCTCAACAAAGATGTGGTTGAAGATAATCAGGAGGCTGGCATCAGTGTTATCCAGAAAAATCTCAACGAGGGCACCCAGGGTAACGTCGAGTACCTGTATGTCAATCTGTAAAGTCAGAGCTGGGAGTTCTCAACACTCACTGAAGTGGAGCGCATCTTACCATTGTGTTACATCATTCGGTGATGGCCACTTTCTTTCCCTTTTTAAATCAGTGCTAGCAGTAATAACAGAAAGTATTAATAGTTAATGCGTTCTTATGTTAATCTCCCTGTCAATGAGATCAAACTATTCCAAATGTCTGTTTTCAAATATAATCTGAACGAATGACTAAATGTTTCACTTATTCTGCACATGTCTGCTCTCAATAAAGAAACCTTTGCAAGTGAAATGTGTTTGTTTTCTTAGTCTTATTGCCATCAATGTTATCATTCCAACAAAGCAGGGCTGATGTTAAACACACAGCAACGCACACACACACACAAACACACACACACACACACGCACACACACACGCACACACACACACACACACTCACACACAGAAACACACACACACACACACACGCACACACACACACACACACACGCACACACACACACAGCAACGCACACACACACACAAACACACACACACACACGCACACACACACGCACACACACACACACACACACACACACACACTCACACACAGAAACACACACACACACACACACACACGCACACACACACACAAACACACACACACACACACGCACACACACACGCACACACACAGCAACGCACACACACACAAACACACACACACAAACACACACACACACACGCAAACACACAGCAACGCACACACACACACACACACAAACACACACACACACAAACACACACACACGCACACACACAAACACACACACAAACACACACACACACACACAAATACACACACACACTGTCTCACACACACACACACACACAACTACACACACACACTCACACACACACATACACACACACACTCTCTCACACACACACACACACACACACCTACACACACACACACACACACACACGCACACACACAGCAACGCACACACACACACACAAACGCACACACACACACACACAAACACACACACACAAACACACACACACGCACACACACACAAACACACACACAAACACACACACACACAAATACACACACACACTCTCTCACACACACACACACACACAACTACACACACACACTCACACACACACATACACACACACACTCTCTCACACACACACACACACACACAACTACACACACACACACACACACACACACACACAACTACACACACACACACACACATACACTCACACACACACACACATACACACACACACAAATACACACACACACACACACACACACACACACACAGAAGAACTCCCCCTCCTGCACAAGATGCACCTGGATTCCCAGGACACAGTAGATATTCATGTTTCTGATTGATGGTGTCAGTGGTTGAATTGTTCACATCCACTATATTCGTATATAATTCTTTCTCAATGTTCTTCCAATGAAACTGTCGCCCTGTCAGGGTGTGCGACTTCCACAGAACTGATGGAAACACTCACGCCCATAAACACACTTGATGCGTGGGCTCGTTGCTTCAGTCATCGTGTTGGCACGAATTCAGCATCGTTTTCCTTGGAATATCCTCCTCCCAGGTAACGATTGCACAATGCCCCACAGCATCTCTGGGCTCTATATATATGCAGCTGACCTGTGTTCAGTACAACAGACTTCAGCACACCAGTTGACTTCGTACTGCCTGTCACTCGCTGTCAGCACACACGTAAGTGTTCAACAAGGTCTTGCTTTCTTGCTGTAACACCTTTTTTGTGTTTCACAAACATTGTAATCAATACTTTTCAGAACTCTGTGCAGTATACATTTGATTTGGACTTGGTTTAGATGTCATTGTTGTTTTCAAAATGTAACTCCTGATGGTTGAATTTGTCAGGATGATTTTTCTACGATTGTGATTACTCATGCCGTGTCTTTCTTGAATGCAGGAACCCACAATGAGCACCTACATCTCAGAGCTTCAAGTGTCCCTGTATGAAGCTGAGGAGATAAACCTTAAAAAAAGAGGCTTCAATATAATCGATGGCAATCTGAACCAAGGAGCAGGAGGAAATAACATCCGTCTTTGGTACAGTTTGGTACTGCTCCAAGTTAGAGGAGCTGCACGTCTACAAGCTGTCTTCCCTGAGACAGTCCGAGCACAATTTAATAAAACCACAGCATGCGATCTCAGGCAATACGTACTTTCAATTGGCAGAGAGATCAGAGAGCAGAGATAAGATGGTAGTTCATCCAACATGGCTTTGTGACTGAGCCCCCGTGCAGGAGGTGATGGCAGACCCGCCTCGGTGTACAGGGTGCAGTGATGCGTGAGTGCTTTACAGTTAGTCACACATCATCATGAAATGATGTGAAAGGAAAGATTGAAGAACATTAGTGCTTGCTCAAAAAGAAATGTTTCTGAATAATGTGCCACCAGAAGGTCTGAAGCCGGAGAGAAGTGAGCTCCATGAGGGTTAACGGTGAGCACAACACAAGGAAGGAACTGCACGTCTGCTACTTTGATTACTCTAGTGGCTGAGGCTCAGGAGAGGGCGCCGTGCCAAGCAGCTCAGAGCTCAGCACGTGACAGGAGGAACAGACCGTCAGTAGGGCCATGGCGACCTTGGGAAGAAGACTGTTGCCTGTACTCCAATCAACAACCGACAGCGCCTCCCTCATATCCAATCATAACATGACACCTACTTTCTGTAAACCAAATAAACACCAGAGGTCACATGTTGGCAGTATTTATCTATCTGCTTCTATCCCTGCAGTGTTTATAAAAGTGTGTTAGTAGAAAGCAGATGTTCAAACATTGACCCTAAAGTCAGCAATGAGAAGTGCTAGATACCGTTAGATAGTCCATGTAGATACCGGTCCTCTCGTGATGCTCTTAGTATCGATACTACACTCAAGTCACTGAAATGCTTGTTTTTCATTTATTAGGGAAGCGTTTCACTCCAAATCCAGAGCGAGCGCTCGGTCATGGCCTCCCAGGCGGCTCCTCGCCCCTTCACGTCCACGTTGTAGTGCTTTACAACAATGAAAGACATTAAGAAACTGGCATTTAAAATCAGTCATTCAAAAGCAAAGATAATTAAAGCTGCAAGCAGCGTTGAGCGGGTCTTCGACGTTCCGCAGGCTGTTGTCCGCACGTCGACGTGTCTAGGTGTCTCGAGGACTCGGCCGATCGGACAATATATTTAGGAGTTACAGCAGTAACACAAACGTTGTGTTTGATGGCGGGTGATCTGTCGCCATGGCAACGGCATATATTGACATCCCATAAGATACTTAGATGTGTTGAGGGCTGCATCATTATCAAACCTGTGAAGTGTTGGGCCATTTGGAGCATGTTAACTGGAGTTATGAGAAAACCGTGATTCACGGCGACCATTTTGTTACCAGAGCAACGACATTCGACGAAATCTCAAAACTGACACATATATGTCTCGAGGGCTTGACGGTTAGCACACATGTGACATTTGAACACTTTTTTACCATTTACACAGCAGTTATAGCAATATCGTGCTTAACAGCAAGGAATGCGTTGCCATGGCAACAGGTTTTGAGGAAAAGTGACTATTGTCATATTGAGGGGTTCAGGGCCAGACCGTTGACTGTCATCTGAAGTGTGGTGGCGTTTAGACCATTTTCATAGGAGTAACAGCGACACCGTGTTTCATGGCGAGGGAAGCGTTGCCATGGAAACGGCATTTGATGACATCCCCTAATTGACATAGAGCTGTTGAGGGCCGGGCCATTGATGATAGTCTGAAGTCTGGTGGTGTTTGGATGATCTTCCATTGAATTAGGAAAACACCATGTTTCCTGGCTTGGGAGGCGTTGCCATGGAAACGGCATATGATGACATCTCATAATGGACATAGTGCTGTTGAGGGCCGGACTAGGAGCCATCATATGAAGTCTGGTGGTGTTTGGATGATTTTCCATTGAATTAGGAAAATACCGTGTTTTATGGCGAGGGAAGCGTTGCCAGGGAAACGACAAATGGTGAGATTTCAGATTTCACGTAGAGCTGCTAACCCTAACCCTAACCCTAACCCTAATCATGGGGACCTCCATTGTGTCCCCATAAGCGAGGCGAGTCCCCACACGTGACTGTGTAAACATATGTAGGTCCCCACAAGTATAGTATTGCTAGGCCACACACACACACACGCACGCACACACACACACAGTATGTATTGCAGCCTCATGCAGTGCTATGTCCTCCTCTCTCAGTCGATACTGGGGAGGAACTTGTTCTACGAGGCAGCGATTGCCCTCGTGGAGTCCCATTGCCCGATGGGATCCAGCACCCGTCCTGAGGGCTGCAGACAGCTCTGTCCTGATCGAGCTGTGAGTACAACTCCTACGAATAGAAGACACACTTTGACATGTAATCACTGCATCTGCAAGAACCTATCAGACGAAGACCAGTTCTACTGCCAGTCGAAATGCTACTGAACACAACACGTGATCTCACTGACTTGGTCTACAGCTGACCTCGACTCACACTATCCCTTTGAAGTAAGCTAATAGTGTAAATATGACAACAAATGGTGCCAACATCCCGGTACATCTCAACAACAAAAACAACAACAACAACATATGGAAATAGGTCTAAGAATGTTTTCATCACTTTAACGATGGAACTTTATCATGTGACCAACACATGTAATGTGATGTCATGTGACCAACGTTATGATTGACATTGTTTCCCCTGACTACTTTCCGTCGAGTCACAGACGTTAAGTCATGCAACACACATAGTTTCGTGTGTGCAACGTGATATCATGTTACGACTTTCAGTCATGTGACCAACTTTATAAGACGTGATCGACTTCATGTCATGTTACCGACTTTATGATGTTTCACATACGTTATGTCGTGTGACCAACGTAATGCGACAGACATTATTTAATGTTAACAATATTATGTCGTGTTCTGAATTTCTCTCATGTTACCAAATTTACATCGTTTGACCAACGTTATGTAATGTTATGTGACCGAAATGATGTTGTGGGACAAACGTTATGTAATGTGACAAACATTTTGCCATGTGACCAACGTTATGTAATGTTACCAACCTAACGTCATGAGACCAACGTTATGTAATGTTACCATCCTAACGTCATGTGACCAACGTTATGTAATGTTACCATCCTAAGGTCATGAGACCAACGTTATGTAATGTTACCAACCTAACATCGTGTGACCAACGTTATGTAATGTTACCAACCTAACGTCATGAGACCAACGTTATGTAATGTTACCAACCTAACGTCATGAGACCAACGTTATGTAATGTTACCAACCTAACGTCATGAGACCAACGTTATGTAATGTTACCAACCTAACGTCATGTGACCAACGTTATGTAATGTTACCATCCTAACGTCAAGAGACCAACGTTATGTAATGTTACCAACCTAACGTCGTGTGACCAACGTTATGTAATGTTACAAACCTAACGTCGTGTGACCAACGTTATGTAATGTTACCAACCTAACGTCATGAAACCAACATTATGTAATGTTACCAACCTAACGTCGTGTGACCAACGTTATGTAATGTTACCAACCTAACGTCATGAGACCAACGTTATGTAATGTTACCAACCTAACGTCATGAGACCAACGTTATGTAATGTTACCAACCTAACGTCATGAGACCAACGTTATGTAATGTTACCAACCTAACGTCATGTGACCAACGTTATGTAATGTTACCATCCTAACGTCAAGAGACCAACGTTATGTAATGTTACCAACCTAACGTCGTGTGACCAACGTTATGTAATGTTACAAACCTAACGTCGTGTGACCAACGTTATGTAATGTTACCAACCTAACGTCATGAAACCAACATTATGTAATGTTACCAACCTAACGTCGTGTGACCAACGTTATGTAATGTTACCAACCTAACGTCGTGTGACCAACGTTATGTAATGTTACCAACCTAACGTCGTGTGACCAACGTCATGAGACCAACGTTATGTAATGTTACCAACCTAACGTCATGAGACCAACGTTATGTAATGTTACCAACCTAACGTCGTGAGACCAACGTTATGTAATGTTACCAACCTAACGTCATGTGACCAACGTTATGTAATGTTACCAACCTAACGTCATGAGACCAACGTTATGTAACGTTATCAACCTAACGTTGTGAGACCAACGTTATGTAATGTTACCATCCTAACGTCGTGTGACCAACGTTATGTAATGTTACCAACCTAACGTCATGAGACCAACTTTATGTAATGTTACCAACCTAACGTTGTGTGACCAACGTTATGTAATGTTACCAACCTAACGTCGTGTGACCAACGTTATGTAATGTTACCAACCTAACGTCATGAGACCAACGTTATGTAATGTTACCAACCTAACGTCATGAGACCAACGTTATGTAATGTTACCAACCTAACGTTGTGTGACCAACCTAACGTCATGTGACCAACGTTATGTAATGTTACCAACCTAACGTCATGAGACCAACGTTATGTAATGTTACCAACCTAACGTCGTGTGACCAACGTTATGTAATGTTACCAACCTAACGTCGTGTGACCAACGTTATGTAATGTTACCAACCTAACGTCGTGTGACCAACGTTATGTAATGTTACCAACCTAACGTCGTGTGACCAACGTTATGTAATGTTACCAACCTAACGTCGTGAGACCAACGTTATGTAATGTTACCAACCTAACGTCATGTGACCAACGTTATGTAATGTTACCAACCTAACGTCATGTGACCAACGTTATGTAATGTTACCATCCTAACGTCGTGTGACCAACCTAACGTCATGTGACCAACGTTATGTAATGTTACCAACCTAACGTCATGAGACCAACGTTATGTAATGTTACCAACCCAACGTCATGAGACCAACGTTATGTATGTTACCAACCTAACGTCATGAGACCAATGTTATGTAATGTTACCAACCTAACGTCATGAGACCAACGTTATGTAATGTTACCAACCTAACGTCATGAGACCAACGTTATGTAATGTTACCATCCTAACGTCGTGTGACCAACGTTATGTAATGTTACCAACCTAACGTCATGTGACCAACGTTATGTAATGTTACCAACCTAACGACGTGTGACCAACGTTATGTAATGTTACCATCCTAACGTCGTGTGACCAACGTTATGTAATGTTACCAACCTAACGTCGTGAGACCAACGTTATGTAATGTTACCAACCTAACGTCGTGAGACCAACGTTATGTAATGTTACCAACCTAACGTCGTGAGACCAACGTTATGTAATGTTACCAACCTAACGTCGTGAGACCAACGTTATGTAATGTTACCAACCTAACGTCGTGAGACCAACGTTATGTAATGTTACCAACCTAACGTCGTGTGACCAACGTTATGTAATGTTACCAACCTAACGTCGTGTGTCCAACGTTATGTAATGTTACCAACCTAACGTCGTGTGACCAACGTTATGTAATGTTACCAACCTAACGTCGTGTGACCAACGTTATGTAATGTTACCAACCTAACGTCGTGTGACCAACGTTATGTAATGTTACCAACCTAACGTCATGTGCCAACGTTATGTAATGTTACCAACCTAACGTCGCGTGACCAACGTTATGTAATGTTACCAACCTAACGTCGTGAGACCAACGTTATGTAATGTTACCAACCTAACGTCGCGTGACCAACGTTATGTAATGTTACCAACCTAACGTCATGAGACCAACGTTATGTAATGTTACCAACCTAACGTCGCGTGACCAACGTTATGTAATGTTACCAACCTAACGTCATGAGACCAACGTTATGTAATGTTACCAACCTAACGTCGTGTGTCCAACGTTATGTAATGTTACCAACCTAACGTCATGAGACCAACGTTATGTAATGTTACCAACCTAACGTTGTGAGACCAACGTTATGTAATGTTACCAACCTAACGTCGTGTGACCAACGTTATGTAATGTTACCAACCTAACGTCATGTGACCGACTGTGTATTGACTTGGATATGTTGAGATCGACTTCATGCCATGTGAAGGATGTGTTCATGTTACCGACACACTGTCATGTGACCTCTATACATCGAGCGACAGTGTTGCTCACTGAGATAATTGTCTCTCTCTCTTTGAAGCGCCATGCTTTGTGCCATTCAACTTACTTCCTATCCAAGGGACTCGATTCTGTTCGGTGCGATTACTACCCTCCAATGGTGAGTCCGCATTCTCCACATAAACGCCCATAATACTGTCCATTTGTTCTATTTTGATCAATTGTGTGAGCAGATATCTGTGCACAGACCAGAGATGGAGGAAGTACTCTGATCCTTTACTTACTGAAAAAGAAAATACTGCAGTCCAAAAGTACTCCATCACAAGGAACATTCCTGCTTTCAAAATGCCACTTCAGTCAAAATACAGAAATGTCTTTAGCGAAATATACTTACAGTATACCTACTTCACGTGCAAAGCTAAAGCGTTCACAGTATTGTATTATTATGGAGTGCCAAAGAGATTCACCAGTCGATACTTAACAGAGTATTTTAATGTTGTAATGTGTTAGTCTGGAGACAAGAGACACTGGTGAATAGCAACACAGTACTGCATCATAGCATAGGATTATGTGTATTCACTTGGTAACTGAGTATTACATACATGGAGGGCAGTAAAACATTTGCCTAAAATGAAATGAAAAATGTTCAAGCAAAGCCAACTCATGTCAAAACAGTACTTTTGGTACTTGAGTGAGTACTTAGTTACTGTCATGACTGGCAGCAATTCACTGACTGTTGGGTCTGCTCCTAACAGAACTCTACTGCCCTCGGCGCTGGTGAGCGGGAGCCCATATGTAGCCCCGGAGATGCTGTGGAGCTTCCCCCCCCCCTGCTGTTTGTTATTGTGGCCGTTCTCCCCATCCTCAAGAAGGGCCGGTCCACTCATTCCACTGCCAAGGATCGGACGATGAGATCCACCCCATCTGCCCCTGGCCCCGTCCAAGGGAAACATGTGTGTGTTACCGACTTTAAGACTTGTAAAACAGTCTGTAATGTAATATGTGAGAAATTAGAAAGTCTTTAAACATATTACAAAGTAATGTCCAATAAACAAGCATGGTTTCAATCATGGGTTGCAGCTTCTTCTTTCACTGAACTGCCTGAGCAGGGTTTTGATCAGATCAATCAATCAATCAATCAATCAATCAATGTTTATTTATAGCCCAATATCACAAATGTTACATTTGTCTCAGTGGTCTTCACAGTGTGTACAGAATATCAGTATGACAATACGACACCCTCTGTCCTCAGACCCTCTGTTCTTAGACCCTCTGTCCTTAGACCCTCTGTCCTCAGTCCCTCACATCGTACAAGGAAACACTTCCGGAGAAAACCCACAGTTTAAGGGAACATGGAGAAACCTCAGGGAGAGCAGCAGAGGAGGGATCCCTCTCCCAGGACGGACAGACGTGCAATAGATGCCGTGTGTAAATTGAAAAGATAATACATTTGCAACATAGGTAGTCCAAATGTTTGGAAATGCATGTGTGTATAATAGGAAGATGAATCCACGAGGATATCCATCCAGGATCGATGATCCAGGACCACAGCCACGACTCAAGATCCAGGGCTCGCTATCCACGGGACTGCAGGATCATCCATGACTCCGGATCCCAGCGTATATAGACGCCAGAAAGAAAGACATGTGGGGAAGCTGGGTTAATGGGAACATGAGAGTACACAGGTATAGACGGAGAGTCCCAGTAGTGGATGCCCAGTACCTCTTCAGGGTATGGGACGCCCAGTACCTCTTCAGGGTAGGGGATGTCCAGTACCTCTTCAGGGTAGGGGATGTCCAGTACCTCTTCAGGGTAGGGGATGCCCAGTACCTCTTCAGGGTAGGGGATGCCCAGTACCTCTTCAGGGTAGTGGATGCCCAGTACCTCTTCAGGGTAGGGGATGTCGGAGGCTTTGAAGGAGCAGCGACGGTGGGAGCCTGAGGAATTCTGCTTTTGGAGAGAGCCTCCGAGATGGCAGTCTGCGGCTACCACCTGACACCCTCATCCCAGGAGCAGAGCGGCTCGGCCTTCTTCCCCATGTCTTCGTTGGAGATGAGGCTTTTCCGCTGCTGGACAACCTGCTGCGTCCGTTCCCTGGACGTCAGCTCACACGTGAAAAGAGGCTGTTCAACTACCGCCTCAGCCGGGCCAGGTTGGTGGTTGAATGTGCGTTTGGCATCCTCTCATCCCAGTGGAGAATGTTCCGGCGTGCCATCACCACCAGCCGGAGGTAACAGAGTTGTGTGTGAAGGCCGCCTGTGTGTTGCACAACTTCCTCCGCAGGAAGACGATAGGAAGGACATCACGCACACCTGTCGAGGAGTCCACGGATGAAGCTCCAGATACTCCAACCCTGCGTGATGCACCGAGGATGGGCTCCAACAACGCCACACGCAGATCCATCCAACTGCGGGAGACCTTCTGCAGCTATTGCAATGAGGAGGGAGCAGCGCCACGGCAGCAGAACGTGGTGCAGGGTCACCACGGCTCTCTTAAGAGCCTCCAAACCAAAAGCTCTTTAAAAATAAAACATTCCTAATAAACATGTTTCTTGAATTGATATCATGATATTGCTCACAACCTTTTCCCTTCAGCCCTGTTTTTACTGATAAACCACTCGTGATTTCAACAGGTTTTCACATGGACAACTGTACAGAAGACGACAGCACATTATACATCAATCTATCAATGTTTATTTATAGCCCAATATCACAAATGTTACATTTGTCTCAGTGGTCGACTTTAAGACTTGTAAAACAGTCTGTAATGTAATATGTGAGAAATTAGAAAGTCTTTAAACATATTACAAAGTAATGTCCAATAAACAAGCATGGTTTCAATCATGGGGTGCAGCTTCTTCTTTCACTGAACTGCCTGAGCAGGGTTTTGATCAGATCAATCAATCAATCAATCAATCAATCAATGTTTATTTATAGCCCAATATCACAAATGTTACATTTGTCTCAGTGGTCTTCACAGTGTGTACAGAATATCAGTATGACAATACGACACCCTCTGTCCTCAGACCCTCTGTTCTTAGACCCTCTGTCCTTAGACCCTCTGTCCTCAGTCCCTCACATCGTACAAGGAAACACTTCCGGAGAAAACCCACAGTTTAAGGGAACATGGAGAAACCTCAGGGAGAGCAGCAGAGGAGGGATCCCTCTCCCAGGACGGACAGACGTGCAATAGATGCCGTGTGTAAATTGAAAAGATAATACATTTGCAACATAGGTAGTCCAAATGTTTGGAAATGCATGTGTGTATAATAGGAAGATGAATCCACGAGGATATCCATCCAGGATCGATGATCCAGGACCACAGCCACGACTCAAGATCCAGGGCTCGCTATCCACGGGACTGCAGGATCATCCATGACTCCGGATCCCAGCGTATATAGACGCCAGAAAGAAAGACATGTGGGGAAGCTGGGTTAATGGGAACATGAGAGTACACAGGTATAGACGGAGAGTCCCAGTAGTGGATGCCCAGTACCTCTTCAGGGTATGGGACGCCCAGTACCTCTTCAGGGTAGGGGATGTCCAGTACCTCTTCAGGGTAGGGGATGTCCAGTACCTCTTCAGGGTAGGGGATGCCCAGTACCTCTTCAGGGTAGGGGATGCCCAGTACCTCTTCAGGGTAGTGGATGCCCAGTACCTCTTCAGGGTAGGGGATGTCGGAGGCTTTGAAGGAGCAGCGACGGTGGGAGCCTGAGGAATTCTGCTTTTGGAGAGAGCCTCCGAGATGGCAGTCTGCGGCTACCACCTGACACCCTCATCCCAGGAGCAGAGCGGCTCGGCCTTCTTCCCCATGTCTTCGTTGGAGATGAGGCTTTTCCGCTGCTGGACAACCTGCTGCGTCCGTTCCCTGGACGTCAGCTCACACGTGAAAAGAGGCTGTTCAACTACCGCCTCAGCCGGGCCAGGTTGGTGGTTGAATGTGCGTTTGGCATCCTCTCATCCCAGTGGAGAATGTTCCGGCGTGCCATCACCACCAGCCGGAGGTAACAGAGTTGTGTGTGAAGGCCGCCTGTGTGTTGCACAACTTCCTCCGCAGGAAGACGATAGGAAGGACATCACGCACACCTGTCGAGGAGTCCACGGATGAAGCTCCAGATACTCCAACCCTGCGTGATGCACCGAGGATGGGCTCCAACAACGCCACACGCAGATCCATCCAACTGCGGGAGACCTTCTGCAGCTATTGCAATGAGGAGGGAGCAGCGCCACGGCAGCAGAACGTGGTGCAGGGTCACCACGGCTCTCTTAAGAGCCTCCAAACCAAAAGCTCTTTAAAAATAAAACATTCCTAATAAACATGTTTCTTGAATTGATATCATGATATTGCTCACAACCTTTTCCCTTCAGCCCTGTTTTTACTGATAAACCACTCGTGATTTCAACAGGTTTTCACATGGACAACTGTACAGAAGACGACAGCACATTATACATCAATCTATCAATGTTTATTTATAGCCCAATATCACAAATGTTACATTTGTCTCAGTGGTCTTCACAGTTTGTACAGAATATCAGTATGACAATACGACACCCTCTGTCCTTAGACCCTCTGTCCTCAGACCCTCTGTCCTCAGACCCTCTGTCCTTAGACCCTCTGTCCTCAGACCCTCTGTCCTTAGACCCTCTGTCCTTAGACCCTCTGTCCTCAGACCCTCTGTCCTTAGACCCTCTGTCCTCAGACCCTCTGTCCTTAGACCCTCTGTCCTCAGACCCTCTGTCCTCAGACCCTCTGTCCTCAGACCCTCTGTCCTTAGACCCTCTGTCCTCAGACCCTCTGTCCTTAGACCCTCTGTCCTTAGACCCTCTGTCCTCAGACCCTCTGTCCTTAGACCCTCTGTCCTCAGACCCTCTGTCCTTAGACCCTCTGTCCTCAGACCCTCTGTCTTAGACCCTCTGTCCTCAGACCCTCTGTCCTCAGACCCTCTGTCCTTAGACCCTCTGTCCTTAGACCCTCACATCGTACAAGGAAAAACTTCCAAAGAAAACCCAGTTTAAGGGAACATGGAGAACCCTCAGGAGAGCAACAGAGGAGGATCCTCTCCAGGACGGACAGACGTGCAATAGATGCCGTGTGTGAATTGAAAAGATAATACATTTGCAACATAGGTAGTCCAGATGTTTGGAAATGCATCGACAATGCATGAAGCTTCTGGTATGTTGTAACTGACAAACCACATGAACAAGTGAAGACACAGTATAGCCATAACATACTTTTAAAATATCTTTTATTTATGTCAGTGTGTGATGAGTGGATACATGTAACACATGTAGTGTGGTGTAGTGTAGTGTGTGTGTGGATAAAAAAAATCAGTTCTCTTCCACCTCCTGCTCTGACTCAAAACTTATTTTGTTTAACTGAGAACGGACTCTTGTGACAGCGACATTCTTCGGATGGCAAGAGGCTCCTTAAAAATAACTCGTCCTCATCCTCCACCACTACTGGTGGGGGTGGAGGATGAGGACGAGGTGGTGGCGTGAGCAGAGGACTGATGGCTGACATCAAGCCCTTTTCAAAGGAGGACATCTCCCTTCCCCCTCCTCTCCGCTGACTGTCGGCTGACTGTTGGCTGACTGTCGGCTGGCTGGCTGGCTGTTGGCTGGCTGTTGGCTGACTGTCGGCTGGCTGGCTGGCTGTTGGCTGGCTGTTGGCTGACTGTCGGCTGGCTGGCTGGCTGTTGGCTGGCTGGCTGGCTGGCTGTCGGCTGACTGTTGGCTGACTGTCGGCTGGCTGGCTGGCTGTTGGCTGGCTGTTGGCTGACTGTCGGCTGGCTGGCTGGCTGTTGGCTGGCTGGCTGGCTGGCTGTCGGCTGACTGTTGGCTGACTGTCGGCTGGCTGTCGGCTGACTGTCGGCTGACTGTCGGCTGACTGTCGGCTGGCTGGCTGGCTGTTGGCTGGCTGTTGGCTGACTGTCGGCTGGCTGGCTGGCTGTTGGCTGACTGTCCAGCTCACCAGGTTGGATGGGGGACATTGCTGGACGTCTCACGGTCAATGAGAAATGGGGTTAAACCCATCACCGCCGTGAAAGGCCAGGGCTTCAATCCCCCGGACGACCCTGCCCCGCTTCTCGTTGTCTCCTTCTCCCTTGCCTTCTCCTTTCGGAACCTGTCTCTCATCGACTTCCACTCTGTCCTGCATACTTCCTCTAAGGAAATGAAATGAAATTATAAAGTTAATTTCTCAAATTACTTGAAGAATTTACTAAATTAGTGAAAACCAAATCCCTGTATCACTGTCAATTGCATAAAAGGTTTGACATGTCACACTTTATATGACAGTAATGTCTGGTGCTGTTTTATGCAACAGTCCATGCTGGCTAAATATACTGTCTGTCGGCTAGCTGTCCATTCAAACGAAGTACACTGGATATAAACCCTCCAAACAGGCGAAAACCTACTAGTTCCACCCCTGCCTCTGCCACCCCCCCATGCCTCCTCTGGTTTAGATCTCTGTAGATGAACAGGGACTGGTCATAGAGGACCGGGCGATTCCTCACCGCCACGATCATTTTCTCCTCCATTTTTTGGATGAGGAAATGAACTGCAGTCTGTCTCTCCCAGCATACACGCGGTCTGATTGGCTAGCGCTTGTACTGGCAGATTTGCATAAATGGGATTTGATTGGCTGACGCCTCCACCGAGGACACATTAGAACATTGCTCTACTTTTGAAGCAAGCAACGCGAGTGAAGCTACGCTTTGCTCCCGCAATGCAGTTCGGCGAATCGTGACGTCACCCCATTCCAAGTGAATGGGCAGAAGCGTTGAAGCATCAATGCCCGTGGCCGTGTGTAGGGGCCGTTAATCAGACGAGGTCTTCCCCAGAAGGCTGTCCAATTCTTTACGAAGCCCACATTGTTTGCTGGGCACCACCAAGACAACCAGCGCTGAAATGATGACATGCGGCTATACATGTCATCATTGATCAGATTGGGGAGGGGACCAGAGAAGATTACGGTGTCCGACATTGTTTTAGCATAACTACACACCGACTCCACATTAAGTTTGGTGCATTCTGATTGGCGTAAACGAACATCATTACCACCGACGTGAATAACAATCCTACTGTATTTACGTTTATGTTTAGCCAGCAGTTTAAGATGCACGATCTTCCCCTTTTCTTCGTGTTGCACAGCACGATTTTCAAAGCAATGTATTTCTACTGGTAACGTGTTTCGTGCCTGCAGGCTGCAGCACGTCTCTTTTCTCCGGTCGGGTCGTGGGAGACCGGAAGCTGTGTGGTTCATAAAAACATGTTCTGACTCAATATCAAGCCACAGTTATTGCTTTTATTTTAAATCGTATAATTTCGGACTTTTGTTGCTGTGAGGAAAATAAATGGCTCAGAGCCTCAGGATACTGACATCTGTATTTTTAAATCTTTCTTTCCTTCTAATTCGTTATTCTTTTCAAAATAACACACTGTTATTTACTCGCCAATAACACTCAATTATCCTTGCTTTTATTTATTGGTTTAATTCCATAATCTCGGGCTTTTTTGGCGTCCGTCAGGAACTGGATTTCAAAATAAAAATAACCGGAAACAGACGTAGGCCTATAAGGGACATTTCGAGCATCATTGCGATTGTCAACATTTCGAGTTTAGGATGGCGAAGACACTACACTACCCAGAATCCCCAGCTATCGTTTAGGACTACAGCCCCGTAAGGTTACGCAGAGCGTCAAACAGCTGTGTGAAATGGAACGAAACCACGCCAGTCTATCAGGAGAGCTATTTGATAGTTGGTGCTTGAGAAGACTAAACATGGATCTGCAATTGACATTAATGGGAATGAGTAATAAAGTATATTCATTACTCGTTATTCTCTACTAATAGTTAATTAAAGACTGTGTATTATGGCTATTTTGCACATCCCTTTCAAGATTTCAAGATTTTAAAGGTGTATTGACATATCATACACAACTACGGTGTAGTTCTGCAATGAATGAAACACTTGGGTCACAGGTTCCTCAGCAGCGCATTACAAGACATCTATCAACATGTGTGTACCTCCACCATTACACTGTCGTATTCTGCACATTTCTTATTCTATCTACAGAAGAGTATAATTAATGTGTATAATATCTGTTAAAATAAGTGCTTCAACATAGTTAACATTGCAGGAAAGCAAGACCTTAATCTGTTATTTAATGTTTAAATAAAGGTTAATCCGTGTTTCTGTTTTGCACCTCCTCCTATTAATATCTGTGTACATCCTGCACCAAACTGTTTTATTGTAGAGATCACTTATAGTATCTTCTTGATTTTGTATATTCTATATTTCTATCACAGACCTTCTACTTTCCCCCTATGAAAGTATATGTACTCTTCATACTATTTTAAATATAACACATAACAACAATAATTCAATAACGTGCTTTAACCACAGGGTGCACACAGACACTTGTATGTACAACATCTGAAGGTGTGTAGTTTCTATTCATGCCTTCACATCATTGTACAGCATATTGCTATACTATTTCAGACTCAGTATTTACATTCTCACATTCAAAATGCAATCCAATCCAAATCAGTCATATCTTTAAAAACGACAAGTCCTTATATCAGCTGTGCACCGTTATGGTGTAAATATAACCTCTCTGTGAACGAGATCAAATGTAAAAGTCAGCCGAGTTAGTGTTGATACTGCAAGGAGACGTGTTGTGTGAAGAGAAACTGAAGATGTTGTTTAATTGTTGATATATTTATGATCCACGTCAAGTATTCAGTTTCGGCGCCATGTCTTCAGTTTGTCCAAAGGTCTTCTCATCAGGGCTCTATAAATAAAGAACTACGGCAGATCTGTAATATGTAATGCAGCCGAACCGTGTATTACAATGCCGTTATGAGATGACTTCCAAAGAGAAGAGCGAGAGCACTCGGAATTAAGTATTATTTCATTCTTTTAAAATGGAATTGAAGAGTGAATTATTGAGTAAATGTTGCCTATATGTTGCGTATCCTCTTTATACGTCCTGCGGTTGCTCTTAGTCTCTATGAAGCTAAAAAGGACACTTTAGGCAAACTGTTTAACATCAGCCCTGCTTTGTTGGAATGATAACATTGATGGCAATAAGACTAAGAAAACAAACACATTTCACTTGCAAAGGTTTCTTTATTGAGAGCAGACATGTGCAGAATAAGTGAAACATTTAGTCATTCGTTCAGATTATATTTGAAAACAGACATTTGGAATAGTTTGATCTCATTGACAGGGAGATTAACATAAGAACGCATTAACTATTAATACTTTCTGTTATTACTGCTAGCACTGATTTAAAAAGGGAAAGAAAGTGGCCATCACCGAATGATGTAACACAATGGTAAGATGCGCTCCACTTCAGTGAGTGTTGAGAACTCCCAGCTCTGACTTTACAGATTGACATACAGGTACTCGACGTTACCCTGGGTGCCCTCGTTGAGATTTTTCTGGATAACACTGATGCCAGCCTCCTGATTATCTTCAACCACATCTTTGTTGAGAAGCAGGCCGATGGCCTTTATTGGGTCGGATGTTTTCTTGTGCCACAGGAACACTTTGTTACCTCCGGTCCCTTTGTTCAGGTCAACATCCACTAGCTGGTAATGCTGCTGCTGAAACTCCAGATACTGATCCTCTTTGATGGAGACTTGTATTTCTTTGATTGCCTTCTTGAGGTCGGTGGTCTGACGGAACCAGATGAAGGCAAAGGCTCCTCCTGCACCTCTGTTAGTATCTTCATCCACACGGATGTAGCCCTTCTCAAAGAGCTCCATGTCAGATCCGTAGGAATCAGTGGCAGTGACGTCACAGATGTAGGTTTTCTTCTCTCTCTTCAGCCACAAGTGGATCAAGTTCCCCGCAGTATCGCGGTTCAGATCACAGGCCACTCTCTCCCAACCACCTGCAAACTTTTCGGCTTCATCGGCTGCATCTGTAGTGACACTAATGTCCACTATGGGAGTATCAAACTCTCCGCACCCTTGGAAGAACCAAAGGTAGAGGTAATCACCCGCTACTCCAGCATTGATATCTTTGTAGATACCTGTGTACCCTGCTCTGTTCAAACCTTCATCCATCTCTTCGTTGAAGGACACTTGAACCTTGGTGATCGCCACTGGTCCACGTTTGTACCAAAGACGGATGTTATTTCCTCCTGCTCCTTGGTTCAGATTGCCATCGATTATATTGAAGCCTCTTTTTTCAAGGTTTATCTCCTCAGCTTCATTCAGGGACACTTGAAGCTCTGAGATGTAGGTGCTCATTGTGGGTTCCTGCATTCAAGAAAGACACGGCATGAGTAATCACGATCGTAGAAAAATCATCCTGACAAATTCAACCATCAGGAGTTACATTTTGAAAACAACAATGACATCTAAACCAAGTCCAAATCAAATGTATACTGCACAGAGTTCTGAAAAGTATTGATTACAATGTTTGTGAAACACAAAGAAGGTGTTACAGCAAGAAAGCAAGACCTTGTTGAACACTTACGTGTGTGCTGACAGCGAGTGACAGGCAGTACGAAGTCAACTGGTGTGCTGAAGTCTGTTGTACTGAACACAGGTCAGCTGCATATATATAGAGCCCAGAGATGCTGTGGGGCATTGTGCAATCGTTACCTGGGAGGAGGATATTCCAAGGAAAACGATGCTGAATTCGTGCCAACACGATGACTGAAGCCAAACGAGCCCACGCATCAAGTGTGTTTATGGGCGTGAGTGTTTCCATCAGTTCTGTGGAAGTCCCACACCCTGACAGGGCGACAGTTTCATTGGAAGAACATTGAGAAAGAATTGTGGTGGAAGAGGTAATTAAAGCAGGAATGTACAACACACACACACACACACACACACACGCACTGCCCCCCCATGATAGTTGCTGCAGCTTTTGAAAACCTTTGATACAGTACCAGTCAAGCGTTTGGACAAACCGTCTCATTCGAAGGTTTTGATTTGTTTAGATTGTGTTGTACATTGTAGATTAATACCGAAGACATCAAAACTATGAAAGCACATTATATGGATGATGTGGTGAACATAAAGGTGTTAAACAAACCAGCATATGATTTATATTTTATATTTTTCAGAGTAGCCTGCTACCTTGGGCCAGAGTCCTGCACGGGTCTGATTTTCAAGACCCGCTCCCTCCCCGCACCCGTAACGTGCAATACCGAACCCGCCCCGCACATATTGCCAATTAGTTCCGCAACCCGACCCGTCGGCACAGGATCCGGAACCCGACCCGAACGCCTATATATGAGCAGTGAAAACGTTATTAACACACGCAGTTGCATATTTGTCTCAAAGCGTGGGATGTTGGTTATTTTCTCCATCTAGGAACCAGAAGCCTCCAGACGTTGGGTTTCGCTCTTGAGGAAGTGTGGAAAATGCTGAAGGCTATTCTCCGTAGAGAGCTTCAGCTCAGCCATTTCCAATGGAAATGGATAAATGGAAACTAAACAATCTGGTGCCACTAAATGTTTTTAAAGCTCGGTTGGATGCTTTTATGTTTCATGTGGAACTACTTGAGCAGGTCTCCCTTGTAAAAGAGATCAATGATCTCAATGGGATTTTATCTGTATAAATAAAGGTTTGAAATGAAATAAAATGAATGTGGCGCTCAGCAGCAGACTGATGCGCTGCAGAGGTTATGATTATGCGCGGTCCCGCGGGGGAGATGTCTGAGGATTTAAACGTTAAACTCAATTATTATTATTTTAATATATTTATTATGCAACACCCGTGACCCGACCCGCATCATCTTTGTTTTACCCAGAGCCGAACCCGGAAAAAAGCGTTTGAAAAAATACCACCCGCGAATCACCTTTTTTGCGGGTCACCCGTCGGGTACCCGACCCGATGCAGGACCCTGCCTTGGGCTGCTGTGCTCTCAGTGTCTCCCTGCTCCTGCCTGATTGCGTCAGCTGATAGAGGCGTTATAGTGCTTTCTCTTGTTATGCACAACGTTGATTCTTCTCTCAGAACTAGCTGAATACATGGGTAAAGGTTCTACTTGAGCCCAATTTGAATACCATGAAGAAAGTATTAAAGCCAGCTCAAGCTAAATGTCAAATGTATTTCATTCATGTACAGTTGTTTTGATTGATTTTAAATCCTCCAGGCGAGCTTCCTTCAAGTTCCGTCTAGGCATCACTAGGCCACCAGGGTGGGTGGAGGGGGTCAGGAGGACGGGATTTTGGGCTGACAGCCCAGGAGCACAGCGGAGGAACCAGAAGGGATCTCGGGCGGACGGCCCGGGGGCAAGGCAGTGCACAGCGGGCGAATTCAGGGGGCCGAGGATGAGGGTGAGGACCACGGCAGGAAGAGTCAGGGGGCCGGGCCCGAGGGCGAAGACCGCGGCTCTCAGTCAATCAATCAATCAATCAATGTTTTATATAGCCCAATATCACAAATGTTACATTTGTCTCAGTGGTCTTCACAGCGTGTACAGAATATAAGTATGACAATGAACCCCGTCGACCCTGCTAGACCCTCTGTCCTCAGACCCTCTGTCCTTAGACCCTCACATCGTACAAGGAAAAACTTCCAAAGAAAACCCAGTTTAAAGGGAAAAATGGGAGAAACCTCAGGGAGAGCAACAGAGGAGGGATCCCTCTCCCAGGACGGACAGACGTGCAATAGATGCCGTGTGTAAATTGAAAAGATAATACATTTGCAACATAGGTAGTCCAAATGTTTGGAAATCTCAGGGGGGCCGGGCTCGAGGGCGAAGACCAGACAGCTCCGGAGGCCGGACAGGACCCGGTGTCGGCCGAACAGGAACCGGAGCCAGTGGGACAGGCTTCGGCAGGATCCCCCACGGAAGAGGACAAGGAGTTGGCAGGACCCCCGGCGAGACAGGTGATGGCGGGGCCTCCAACAGAACAGGACAAGGGGTTGGCAGGACCCCCGGCAGAAGAGTTGTCGGCGGGACCTCCAACGGCACAGGACATAGGGTTGGCAGGACCCCCGGCAGAAGAGTAGTTGGCGGGACCCCCAACCGGACAGGACATGGCATTGGCAGGACCCCCGGCAGGAGAATAGTCGGTGGGACCCCCAACGGGACAGGACACAGGATTGGCAGGACCCCCGGCAGGACCCCCGGCAGGACCTCCAACGGCACGGGACATAGGGTTGGCAGGACCCCCGGCAAAAGAGTAGTCGGCGGGGCCTCCAATGGCACAGGACACAGGGTTGGCAGGACCCCCAGCAGACTCGAGATGAGACTTGGACATAGGATTGGCAGGAACCCCGGCAGGAGAGTAGTCGGTGGGACCCAGAACTTGGTCTGGGACCATGGCTGCTGTGGCCAGAATTGGGTCTGGAACCATGGCCGCTGGGGCCGGAACTGGGGCCGGGACCATGGTTGCTGTGGCCGGAACTGGGGCCGGGACCATGGCTGCTGGGGCCAGAACTGGGTCTGGAACATGGTTGCTGGGGCCAGAACTGGGTCTGGAACCATGGCCACTGGGGCCGGAACTGGGGCCGGGACTGGGGCTGGACCATGACTGCGGGGGCCAGAACTGGGTCTGGAACCATGGCCGCTGGGGCCGGAACTGGGGCCGGGACCATGGCTGCCGGGGCCAGAACTGGGTCTGGAACCATGGCTGCTGGAGCCTGGTTTCTCCATAGTTATCTGGCGCGCCTCTGCCAGAGCAGCCTCTCGCTGCTGAACCCCAGACGCTCCCATCCATCGATCAGAGCAGGTAGCCAAAGAAAAGGTCAAATCCAACAATTCCTGCTCAAAAGGACCTGCTGGGCCCATATTTGGGTTGGTTCGTACTGTTACGGTGGGTGAAGCAAGAAGGGCCCAAATGCAGATTACACTGATATTGCCTTTATTTCAAGGATAAAATAATAACTTGGACAAAACAGAACTCTCACCGGTGAACTCAGTGACAAGCAAAAGACGAACCAACACCGAACACAGGAAGAGACTAAACACAGGGAGAGGGACCAGACTATACACAGGGAGAGGGACCAGACTATACACAGGGAGAGGGACCAGACTATACACAGGGAGAGGGACCAGACTATACACAGGGAGAGGGACCAGACTATACACAGGGAGAGGGACCAGACTATACACAGGGAGAGGGGCCAGACTATACACAGGGAGAGGGACCAGACTATACACAGGGAGAGGGACCAGACTATACACAGGGAGAGGGACCAGACTATACACAGGGAGAGGGGCCAGACTATACACAGAGAGAGGGACCAGACTATACACAGGGAGAGGGACCAGACTATACACAGGGAGAGGGACCAGACTATACACAGGGAGAGGGGCCAGACTATACACAGGGAGAGGGACCAGACTATACACAGGGAGAGGGACCAGACTATACACAGGGAGAGGGACCAGACTATACACAGGGAGAGGGGCCAGACTATACACAGGGAGAGGGACCAGACTATACACAGGGAGAGGGACCAGACTATACACAGGGAGAGGGACCAGACTATACACAGGGAGAGGGACCAGACTATACACAGGGAGAGGGGCCAGACTATACACAGGGAGAGGGACCAGACTATACACAGGGAGAGGGACCAGACTATACACAGGGAGAGGGACCAGACTATACACAGGGAGAAAACATGACAGGGAGAACAGCAAAACACCCAAACCTAGACATACAAAACGTGACATAACACAATAATCGTAACAGTATCATTACTTTGTGAATCTAGACCCAATGTGCATGCTCAGCATCACTTGCTCTGGTGGAAAAAAACTGGGGAATCCAAAATCATATGTGTATAATCAAGTATGTATATAAAAGGTTTCAAGAATAAGAATATTGTCCAAAAAAATCATCTTAGCAACTCGTGTATTTATGGGGAACGTTTTGTAGTCCAGAAACCTTGGAAGTTTAATATTCATTTGGTTCCGAGTTGTACTTCCTTGATTACTCTGATTACATTATGTGACAATTGTATTTCAGAATGTCGCTCATTCACCACATTATCGTGTAATGTCTCTGCACTTCCTGTTAGAGGAACTGCTGATACTTAACATGGCATGGCCAGCTTCATTTGAATGATGTCTAATCAATACATTTCTGAGACCTTGAAATCATCTTCCAGATCAGTTATTACCAGAAGAACCTGGAGCAGATCATGTGGAAATGTAAAGTGCTCTGTAATGGATCATCAGCACCAAGTAGAACATCTGACCAAATTCAAGATGGCCGTGGACCATATTCTTGACCAACTAGGGTCAGGGTTACAACGAGTCTTTGGAATATTATTCTAACATAAACAGTTGGAACGTGAAGCTGAAACTGATTCAGGTCATCTCGACCAAGATGCAATGCTTTAGGTAACTTTCAGCAGTTGAACCAGTAATGCTCAGAACACAATAAGTAAGCCACCATTCACCAGATTACAAAGAATATATACAATTGACCAGAATGCAATTGATATAAAGTCACTAACAAGAGAACTATGGATTTGACCCCGTTAATCGGAATATAGTGGATGAGACACTGCCTCCCAGAATACAATAATACTGTCTCTTGACGTGTAAGGCTTACAGAATATTATTATTTACATGTTAAACAACATCAAAGCATTCAATTCTCTGATAATCATAATTCCATTACACGCCCTAACCCTCAGGCCGTCCAATGAGATGCCAACACTGCCTTCATGACTCAATTCAACCACTGTCACCATCAATCAGAAACATGAATATCTACTGTGTCCTGGGAATCTAGGTGCAAAGCGTTTCCTTGGAATCCAGGTGCGTCTTGTGCAGGAGGGGGAGTTCTTCTGTGTGTGTGTGTGTGTGTGTGTGTGTGGTGTGTGTGTGTGGTGTGTGTGTGTGTGTGTGTGTGTGTGTGTGATGTGTGTGTGTGGGTGTGTGTGTGTGTGGTGTGTGTGTGTGTGTGTGTGTGTGTGTGAGGAGGGGTGTGTGTGTGTGTGTGTGTGTGTGTGTGTGTGTGTGTGTGTGTGTGTGTGTGTGTGGTGTGTGTGTGTGTGTGGTGTGTGTGTGTGGTGTGTGGTGTGTGTGTGTGTGGTGTGTGTGTGTGTGTGTGTGTGTGTACGAAAATACATAATAGTGATAATAATATTACAAATATAAGAATGAACACATGATTAATACTCAGGTATGAATTATCTTCCAATCCACTTTATTTATATAGCACAGTTTGAAAACAGAGGGTTTGCCAAAGTGCTTCACAATGAACATAACATTATAATAAAATATAATATTACACGAATAGATAAAAGGCACCATAAGAAAAGATAAAAAGCACACATAAGAATA
>CM070435.1:579286-606986 GCA_036324595.1 Champsocephalus gunnari | reverse complement strand
TGTTGGGAATGTGATTATTATGGGATGTATCTCTGGAAGTTATGAGGAAAGTGTTAGCCATTGATTCCCGCCCGAGCAGCAGACCGGGTTGATGTTTGACCCGCAGTCTGTGGTTTGATGCGGGGGGCAGACTGACCCGGGACGCTGCTCCCCCCCACGAGCTGCTGTGCACGCGACTCAGGCCGTTGTTCAGGTCGTGAGTCCATCTCGACACTCAGACTATAGTTCAGATAGTGAATATAAACATGAACTGATTTCGATCTGAAACGCGGGGATGCTAGCGTTAGCATTAGCTCCAGAACATCAGAAACACCGCGTCACGCTGAGCGCTGAGCGCGTGACCCGCTCGTGCGCCCGGCAGGTCGGACACACAGGTGAGAGACAGGTACATCATGAGTGCAGTGTTTACCTGTTAGAAAGCTTTACCTGAAGAAGACACGGAGCGGAGATCCTGAACAACGTGACCCCAACGTTTTCATCAACTTCCGGGTGAGAGGTTCTGTTTCCGGGTTACGGAGTGTTGGAGACAAGAACAACGAGCGGAAATAAAACCCGGGAAAACAGCGATATCTCACCTGTGTGACGTCAGAGACACCTGTCGGAGCTGCAGCCTGAAGGTGCGCGAGGAGCTTTCATCTGTTTCCGGTTAAAATCAACGGTTTAATGCTAAAACAGCCGTTAGCATGTTAGCTTAGCATCTCTGTACTGTTCAATGGACCCGTTTATATTATTAGTGTGTGTGTGTGTGTGTGTGTGTGTGTGTGTGTGTGTGTGTGTGTGTGTGTGTGTGTGTGTGTGTGTGTGTGTGTGTGTGTGTGTGTGTGTGTGTGTGTGTGTGTGTGTGTGTGTGTGTGTGTGTGTGTGTGTGTGTGTGTGTGTAGATGTTACGGAGGAAACCGACCCGTCTGGAGCTGAAGATCGACGACACAGAGGAGTTTGAGAGCGTGAAGAAAGAGCTGGAGGTTAAAAACAATTAAATAAAGTAAACAGTAACGTGATCAGAGCGTGACGTCACGAGACCAGTGCGTGACGTCACGAGACCAGTGCGTGACGTCACGAGACCAGTGCGTGATCAGATGTTCTTTATTAATTGTCTGTATTTCTCCAGGCGAGGAAGCGCCAGCGAGAGGAGGCGGAGTCAGGAGTGGGCGGGGCCTCGGTCATCAGTGTTGACATCATCGGGGGTGGGGCTTCAAGCTCCTCTACAGCGGCGGGGAGGGCGGAGCTTATCAACGAGCGAATCGGATACAAGCCCCACCCCAAACCGGCCACGCTGCCCACCTTGTTCGGGAGTTTACAGTTTTAGAAAATACATAAAATGTTTCATCAAAAGAAACGTGTCCTTTGTTTATTCTGCAAACACGATAACAGACAGAGGGGGAGCAGAGGAGCCAGCTGACCAATCAGAGCAGACTGGTTTCAGACAGAGGGGGAGCAGAGGAGCCAGCTGGCCAATCAGAGCAGACTGGTTTCAGACAGAGGGGGAGCAGAGGAGCCAGCTGGCCAATCAGAGCAGACTGGTTTCAGACAGAGGGGGAGCAGAGGAGCCAGCTGGCCAATCAGAGCAGACTGGTTTCAGAGGAGCCAGCTGACCAATCAGAGCAGACTGGTTTCAGAGGAGCCAGCTGACCAATCAGAGCAGACTGGTTTCAGAGGAGCCAGCTGACCAATCAGAGCAGACTGGTTTCAGACAGAGGGGGAGCAGAGGAGCCAGCTGACCAATCAGAGCAGACTGGTTTCAGACAGAGGGGGAGCAGAGGAGCCAGCTGACCAATCAGAGCAGACTGGTTTCAGACAGAGGGGGAGAAGAGGAGCCAGCTGACCAGAGCAGACTGGTTTCAGACAGAGGGGGAGCAGAGGAGCCAGCTGACCAGAGCAGACTGGTTTCAGACAGAGGGGGAGAAGAGGAGCCAGCTGACCAATCAGAGCAGACTGGTTTCAGACAGAGGGGGAGAAGAGGAGCCAGCTGGCCAATCAGAGCAGACTGGTTTCAGACAGAGGGGGAGAAGAGGAGCCAGCTGACCAATCAGAGCAGACTGGTTTCAGACAGAGGGGGAGGAGAGGAGCCAGCTGGCCAATCAGAGCAGACTGGTTTCAGACAGAGGGGGAGGAGAGGAGCCAGCTGACCAATCAGAGCAGACTGGTTTCAGACAGAGGGGGAGCAGAGGAGCCAGCTGACCAATCAGAGCAGACTGGTTTCAGACAGAGGGGGAGCAGAGGAGCCAGCTGACCAATCAGAGCAGACTGGTTTCAGACAGAGGGGGAGCAGAGGAGCCAGCTGGCCAATCAGAGCAGACTGGTTTCAGACAGAGGGGGAGCAGAGGAGCCAGCTGGCCAATCAGAGCAGACTGGTTTCAGACAGAGGGGGAGCAGAGGAGCCAGCTGGCCAATCAGAGCAGACTGGTTTCAGAGGAGCCAGCTGACCAATCAGAGCAGACTGGTTTCAGAGGAGCCAGCTGACCAATCAGAGCAGACTGGTTTCAGAGGAGCCAGCTGACCAATCAGAGCAGACTGGTTTCAGAGGAGCCAGCTGACCAATCAGAGCAGACTGGTTTCAGACAGAGGGGGAGCAGAGGAGCCAGCTGACCAATCAGAGCAGACTGGTTTCAGACAGAGGGGGAGCAGAGGAGCCAGCTGACCAATCAGAGCAGACTGGTTTCAGACAGAGGGGGAGAAGAGGAGCCAGCTGACCAGAGCAGACTGGTTTCAGACAGAGGGGGAGCAGAGGAGCCAGCTGACCAGAGCAGACTGGTTTCAGACAGAGGGGGAGAAGAGGAGCCAGCTGACCAATCAGAGCAGACTGGTTTCAGACAGAGGGGGAGAAGAGGAGCCAGCTGGCCAATCAGAGCAGACTGGTTTCAGACAGAGGGGGAGAAGAGGAGCCAGCTGACCAATCAGAGCAGACTGGTTTCAGACAGAGGGGGAGGAGAGGAGCCAGCTGGCCAATCAGAGCAGACTGGTTTCAGACAGAGGGGGAGGAGAGGAGCCAGCTGACCAATCAGAGCAGACTGGTTTCAGACAGAGGGGGAGCAGAGGAGCCAGCTGACCAATCAGAGCAGACTGGTTTCAGACAGAGGGGGAGGAGAGGAGCCAGCTGGCCAATCAGAGCAGACTGGTTTCAGACAGAGGGGGAGGAGAGGAGCCAGCTGGCCAATCAGAGCAGACTGGTTTCAGACAGAGGGGGAGCAGAGGAGCCAGCTGACCAATCAGAGCAGACTGGTTTCAGACAGAGGGGGAGCAGAGGAGCCAGCTGACCAATCAGAGCAGACTGGTTTCAGACAGAGGGGGAGCAGAGGAGCCAGCTGACCAATCAGAGCAGACTGGTTTCAGACAGAGGGGGAGCAGAGGAGCCAGCTGACCAATCAGAGCAGACTGGTTTCAGACAGAGGGGGAGGAGAGGAGCCAGCTGGCCAATCAGAGCAGACTGGTTTCAGACAGAGGGGGAGCAGAGGAGCCAGCTGACCAATCAGAGCAGACTGGTTTCAGACAGAGGGGGAGGAGAGGAGCCAGCTGACCAATCAGAGCAGACTGGTTTCAGACAGAGGGGGAGCAGAGGAGCCAGCTGACCAATCAGAGCAGACTGGTTTCAGACAGAGGGGGAGAAGAGGAGCCAGCTGACCAATCAGAGCAGACTGGTTTCAGACAGAGGGGGAGGAGAGGAGCCAGCTGACCAATCAGAGCAGACTGGTTTCAGACAGAGGGGGAGGAGAGGAGCCAGCTGGCCAATCAGAGCAGACTGGTTTCAGACAGAGGGGGAGGAGAGGAGCCAGCTGACCAATCAGAGCAGACTGGTTTCAGACAGAGGGGGAGGAGAGGAGCCAGCTGACCAATCAGAGCAGACTGGTTTCAGACAGAGGGGGAGGAGAGGAGCCAGCTGACCAATCAGAGCAGACTGGTTTCAGACAGAGGGGGAGGAGAGGAGCCAGCTGGCCAATCAGAGCAGACTGGTTTCAGACAGAGGGGGAGGAGAGGAGCCAGCTGGCCAATCAGAGCAGACTGGTTTCAGACAGAGGGGGAGCAGAGGAGCCAGCTGACCAATCAGAGCAGACTGGTTTCAGACAGAGGGGGAGCAGAGGAGCCAGCTGACCAATCAGAGCAGACTGGTTTCAGACAGAGGGGGAGCAGAGGAGCCAGCTGACCAATCAGAGCAGACTGGTTTCAGACAGAGGGGGAGCAGAGGAGCCAGCTGACCAATCAGAGCAGACTGGTTTCAGACAGAGGGGGAGGAGAGGAGCCAGCTGGCCAATCAGAGCAGACTGGTTTCAGACAGAGGGGGAGCAGAGGAGCCAGCTGACCAATCAGAGCAGACTGGTTTCAGACAGAGGGGGAGCAGAGGAGCCAGCTGACCAATCAGAGCAGACTGGTTTCAGACAGAGGGGGAGCAGAGGAGCCAGCTGACCAATCAGAGCAGACTGGTTTCAGACAGAGGGGGAGGAGAGGAGCCAGCTGACCAATCAGAGCAGACTGGTTTCAGACAGAGGGGGAGGAGAGGAGCCAGCTGGCCAATCAGAGCAGACTGGTTTCAGACAGAGGGGGAGGAGAGGAGCCAGCTGGCCAATCAGAGCAGACTGGTTTCAGACAGAGGGGGAGGAGAGGAGCCAGCTGACCAATCAGAGCAGACTGGTTTCAGACAGAGGGGGAGGAGAGGAGCCAGCTGACCAATCAGAGCAGACTGGTTTCAGACAGAGGGGGAGGAGAGGAGCCAGCTGACCAATCAGAGCAGACTGGTTTCAGACAGAGGGGGAGGAGAGGAGCCAGCTGACCAATCAGAGCAGACTGGTTTCAGACAGAGGGGGAGGAGAGGAGCCAGCTGGCCAATCAGAGCAGACTGGTTTCAGACAGAGGGGGAGGAGAGGAGCCAGCTGACCAATCAGAGCAGACTGGTTTCAGACAGAGGGGGAGGAGAGGAGCCAGCTGACCAATCAGAGCAGACTGGTTTCAGACAGAGGGGGAGGAGAGGAGCCAGCTGACCAATCAGAGCAGACTGGTTTCAGACAGAGGGGGAGGAGAGGAGCCAGCTGACCAATCAGAGCAGACTGGTTTCAGACAGAGGGGGAGGAGAGGAGCCAGCTGGCCAATCAGAGCAGACTGGTTTCAGACAGAGGGGGAGGAGAGGAGCCAGCTGACCAATCAGAGCAGACTGGTTTCAGACAGAGGGGGAGGAGAGGAGCCAGCTGGCCAATCAGAGCAGACTGGTTTCAGACAGAGGGGGAGAAGAGGAGCCAGCTGACCAATCAGAGCAGACTGGTTTCAGACAGAGGGGGAGAAGAGGAGCCAGCTGACCAATCAGAGCAGACTGGTTTCAGACAGAGGGGGAGAAGAGGAGCCAGCTGACCAATCAGAGCAGACTGGTTTCAGACAGAGGGGGAGCAGAGGAGCCAGCTGACCAATCAGAGCAGACTGGTTTCAGACAGAGGGGGAGGAGAGGAGCCAGCTGGCCAATCAGAGCAGACTGGTTTCAGACAGAGGGGGAGGAGAGGAGCCAGCTGACCAATCAGAGCAGACTGGTTTCAGACAGAGGGGGAGGAGAGGAGCCAGCTGACCAATCAGAGCAGACTGGTTTCAGACAGAGGGGGAGAAGAGGAGCCAGCTGACCAATCAGAGCAGACTGGTTTCAGACAGAGGGGGAGGAGAGGAGCCAGCTGGCCAATCAGAGCAGACTGGTTTCAGACAGAGGGGGAGGAGAGGAGCCAGCTGACCAATCAGAGCAGACTGGTTTCAGACAGAGGGGGAGCAGAGGAGCCAGCTGACCAATCAGAGCAGACTGGTTTCAGACAGAGGGGGAGAAGAGGAGCCAGCTGACCAATCAGAGCAGACTGGTTTCAGACAGAGGGGGAGGAGAGGAGCCAGCTGACCAATCAGAGCAGACTGGTTTCAGACAGAGGGGGAGCAGAGGAGCCAGCTGACCAATCAGAGCAGACTGGTTTCAGACAGAGGGGGAGGAGAGGAGCCAGCTGACCAATCAGAGCAGACTGGTTTCAGACAGAGGGGGAGGAGAGGAGCCAGCTGACCAATCAGAGCAGACTGGTTTCAGACAGAGGGGGAGGAGAGGAGCCAGCTGGCCAATCAGAGCAGACTGGTTTCAGACAGAGGGGGAGGAGAGGAGCCAGCTGACCAATCAGAGCAGACTGGTTTCAGACAGAGGGGGGAGGAGCCAGCTGGCCAATCAGAGCAGACTGGTTTCAGACAGAGGGGGAGGAGAGGAGCCAGCTGACCAATCAGAGCAGACTGGTTTCAGACAGAGGGGGAGCAGAGGAGCCAGCTGACCAATCAGAGCAGACTGGTTTCAGACAGAGGGGGAGCCAGCTGGCCAATCAGAGCAGCCTGGTTTCAGACAGAGGGGGAGCAGAGCAATGTAAAATAGTCACTCTTCAGACGTTGGTATGATGTGTTTATTTCATGATAAATGGTAATACTTGTGAAACAGATATAAAACGCGGGGCAGCGTGAGCGTATAAACGTGAATAAAACACAAGTATCTACAGAAACAGCAGGCGGCGCTATGACATCACTGACACTGAGGCTCCGCCCTCTCACAGTCCAGGAAGTGATGCTGACCAATCAGGAGCTTCCATTCAGTCACACATTCATATTAATTTGTTCTTTTTAAAACGTTATTCAGTAACCATGACAACCGGGAGACGGCCAGTAAGTGCTGGTTTCACTTTGATCTGCGTTGAGACGTTATCTCTCAAGCCAGCCACTGATTGGTCAAAATAAAAAGGTGGGCGTGGTCTGTGATGACTGACAGGTGGCTTTTCAGAATAAAGGTCAGTTTGAGAAACATTACAAATAAAGACATAAATAAATTAAAAAGGAATGAGCCGATTGGTCCTCGGACATGTTTGTAGTGTTCCCATGGCAACGGCAGTGACGGGGCTTAGCTTTAGCTTATTTTGTAAAAAGTCGCAGAATGTTTAAAACAAACGGGAAAGGAGATTTTCACAATAAAACAAAGATTCATGTCAATATTTAATATCCGTTAAGCTTCACGTTGATAAGATATAAACATGTTTGTGGTCAGTTAGCACGTTGCTAGTATGCTAACCAGACGCAGTTTATTGACAGCCTGACGGAAAGCATTGATGGGCTAACGAGGCTAGCTGTGGGCGGTGGAGTAGTTCAGCTACTATATATCTGCATAGTGATTTAAGTATTTACTTTAATATATATTAAAATATTTGGCATCACATGGAAACGTGATCATGTTTTTACAAAGTGGAACGTAGCTCCAGCTCCTCAGCGCCGCGCGTTAGCAGAGCATCCTGACCGACAGACGGCCACATCGTGCTAACCCTGGAGTTCAATCAGTTCAGACGTTAGCAGCTGCATGCTAACCGTCTGCAGCACCAGCAGCTGGACTTCAGGACACACACACACACACACACACCACACACACACACACACACACACACACACACACACACACTCTGTGACTGTAGTGTTGTTACACACACACACACACACACTCTGACTGTAGTGTTGTCACACACACACACACACACTCTGACTGTAGTGTTGTTACACACACACACACACACACACACTCTGACTGTAGTGTTGTTACACACACACACACACACTCTGACTGTAGTGTTGTCACACACACACACACTCTGACTGTAGTGTTGTTACACACACACACACACTCTGTGACTAGTGTTGTTACACGCTGTGTTTACAGCTCAGTGTTCCTGCTCGTTATAGACCTGCTGACCACGCCCACCTCCACACTAACACGGATCCTCTGATGTCATCACTTCCTGCTCATGAGGTCATGTGATGGTGGTGTCATCACTTCCTGCTCATGAGGTCATGTGATGGTGGTGTCCTCACTTCCTGCTCATGAGGTCATGTGATGGTGGTGTCCTCACTTCCTGCTCATGAGGTCATGTGATGGTGGTGTCCTCACTTCCTGCTCATGAGGTCATGTGATGGTGGTGTCATCACTTCCTGCTCATGAGGTCATGTGATGGTGGTGTCCTCACTTCCTGCTCATGAGGTCATGTGATGGTGGTGTCCTCACTTCCTGCTCATGAGGTCATGTGATGGTGGTGTCCTCACTTCCTGCTCATGAGGTCATGTGATGGTGGCGTCGTCACTTCTTCTTGATGGCGCTGAGGTCTCTCTGCAGGTCGGAGAACTTGGGTCTCTCCTCGGGGTTGTACTGCCAGCAGCGCTGCATCACTTTGTAAACGTCGTCAGGGCAACGCTGCGGGCACGCCATCCTGTAACCTAGCAACCGGAGAGGGAAACACAGACACACCAATAAATAAATAAACAACACTCTATATATATAATAATGATTATTATTATTATTGTTGTGAGTTTACCTTTCTCCACCTGCTCTCGGGCCTGCTGATTGGTCATCCCCGGGTAAGGACACACCCCCAGGCTGAAGGTCTCCCACAGCAGGATCCCATAACTCCACACATCACTGTCAGAGCTGTAGCGCCCTGCAGCAGCCAATCACAGAGCAGCAGCCAACCACAGAGCAGCAGCCAACCACAGAGTCATTAAAGTTAGTTATATTACAATAATAAAGTAATCAGTGAATAAGTAGACTGAGAGTAGTCTGAGAGTCTGAGTCTGAGAGTCTGAGAGTCTGAGCGTCTGAGTCTGAGCGTCTGAGTCTGAGAGTCTGAGCGTCTGAGTCTGAGAGACTGAGTCTGAGAGTCTGAGAGTCTGAGCGTCTGAGAGACTGAGTCTGAGTGTCTGAGAGTCTGAGTGTCTGAGAGTCTGAGCGCCTGAGAGTCTGAGCGTCTGAGAGTCTGAGCGTCTGAGAGTCTGAGAGTCTGAGTCTGAGCATCTGAGTGTCTGAGTCTGAGCGTCTGAGTCTGAGCGTCTGAGTCTGAGAGTCTGAGCGTCTGAGACTGAGAGTCTGAGCGTCTGAGAGTCTGAGCGTCTGAGAGTCTGAGCGTCTGAGTGTCTGAGTCTGAGAGTCTGAGTGTCTGAGAGTCTGAGAGTCTGAGTGTCTGAGTCTGAGAGTCTGAGTGTCTGAGTCTGAGAGTCTGAGTCTGAGCGTCTGAGTCTGAGATTCTGAGCGTCTGAGAGTCTGAGTGTCTGAGTCTGAGCGTCTGAATCTGAGAGTCTGAGCGTCTGAGTCTGAGAGTCTGAGTGTCTGAGAGTCTGAGCGTCTGAGAGTCTGAGCGTCTGAGTCTGAGTGTCTGAGAGTCTGAGCGTCTGAGTGTCTGAGTCTGAGCGTCTGAGTGTCTGAGAGTCTGAGTCTGAGCGTCTGAGTCTGAGAGTCTGAGATTCTGAGAGTCTGAGAGTCTGAGTCTGAGTGTCTGAGAGTCTGAGCGTCTGAGAGTCTGAGAGTCTGAGCGTCTGAGAGTCTGAGTCTGAGTGTCTGAGAGTCTGAGTGTCTGAGAGTAGAGTCTGAGTGTCTGAGAGTCTGAGTGTCTGAGAGTCTGAGCGTCTGAGTCTGAGAGTCTGAGTGTCTGAGAGTCTGAGTGTCTGAGCATCTGAGAGTCTGAGTCTGAGTGTCTGAGTCTGAGATTCTGAGCATCTGAGTCTGAGCGTCTGAGAGTCTGATTGTCTGAGAGTCTGAGTGTCTGAGTGTCTGAGAGTCTGAGCGTCTGAGAGTCTGAGAGTCTGAGAGTCTGAGCGTCTGAGTCTGAGAGTCTGAGCGTCTGAGTCTGAGAGTCTGAGTGTCTGAGAGTCTGAGTCTGAGCATCTGAGTCTGAGAGTCTGAGTGTCTGAGTCTGAATGTCTTAGAGTCTGAGAGTCTGAGTGTCTGAGTCTGAGAGTCTGAGCGTCTGAGTCTGAGCATCTGAGTCTGAGTGTCTGAGTCTGAGATTCTGAGAGTCTGAGTGTCTGAGAGTCTGAGTGTGTGAGTGTCTGAGTCTGAGAGTCTGAGCGTCTGAGTGTCTGAGTCTGAGCGTCTGAGAGTCTGAGAGTCTGAGAGTCTGAGAATCTGAGTGTCTGAGTCTGAGAGTCTGAGCGTCTGAGTCTGAGCGTCTGAGAGTCTGAGTGTCTGAGAGTCTGAGCGTCTGAGTCTGAGAGTCTGAGCGTCTGAGTCTGAGAGTCTGAGCGTCTGAGTCTGAGAGTCTGAGTGTCTGAGTCTGAGAGTCTGAGAGTCTGAGCGTCTGAGAGTCTGAGTGTCTGAGTGTCTGAGCGTCTGAGTCTGAGAGTCTGAGCATCTGAGAGTCTGAGTGTCTGAGTCTGAGCATCTGAGAGTCTGAGTCTGAGAGTCTGCGTGTCTGAGTGTCTGAGAGTCTGAGCATCTGAGTGTCTGAGAGTCTGAGAGTCTGAGCGTCTGAGAGTCTGCGTGTCTGAGAGTCTGAGTGTCTGAGAGTCTGAGCGTCTGAGAGTCTGCGTGTCTGAGAGTCTGAGAGTCTGAGCGTCTGAGTCTGAGAGTCTGAGCGTCTGAGCATCTGAGTCTGAGAGTCTGAGTCTGAGCGTCTGAGCGTCTGAGTGTCTGAGAGTCTGAGCGTCTGAGAGTCTGAGTGTCTGAGCGTCTGAGTCTGAGCGTCTGAGTCTGAGAGTCTGAGTCTGAGCGTCTGAGTCTGAGAGTCTGAGCGTCTGAGAGTCTGAGCGTCTGAGAGTCTGAGAGTCTGAGTGTCTGAGTCTGAGAGTCTGAGCGTCTGAGAGTCTGAGTGTCTGAGTGTCTGAGTCTGAGAGTCTGAGCATCTGAGAGTCTGAGCATCTGAGAGTCTGAGCATGTGAGAGTCTGAGTGTCTGCATGTCTGAGTGTCTGAGAGTCTGAGTCTGAGAGTCTGAGCATCTGAGTGTCTGAGTCTGAGTGTTTGAGAGTCTGAGTCTGAGAGTCTGAGAGTCTGAGCGTCTGAGAGTCTGAGCGTCTGAGTCTGAGTGTCTGAGAGTCTGAGCGTCTGAGTCTGAGTCTGAGAGTCTGAGAATCTGAGTGTCTGAGAATCTGAGCGTCTGAGTCTGAGTGTCTGAGAGTCTGAGAGTCTGAGCGTCTGAGAGTCTGAGTGTCTGAGAGTCTGAGCGTCTGAGTCTGAGAGTCTGAGTGTCTGAGTCTGAGTCTGAGCGTCTGAGAGCCTGAGCGTCTGAGTCTGAGAGTCTGAGAGTTTGAGCGTCTGAGTCTGAGCGTCTGAGTCTGAGAGTCTGAGCGTCTGAGTCTGAGAGTCTGAGTGTCTGAGAGTCTGAGTCTGAGCATCTGAGTCTGAGAGTCTGAGTGTCTGAGTCTGAATGTCTTAGAGTCTGAGAGTCTGAGTGTCTGAGTCTGAGAGTCTGAGCGTCTGAGTCTGAGCATCTGAGTCTGAGTGTCTGAGTCTGAGATTCTGAGAGTCTGAGTGTCTGAGAGTCTGAGTGTGTGAGTGTCTGAGTCTGAGAGTCTGAGCGTCTGAGTGTCTGAGTCTGAGCGTCTGAGAGTCTGAGAGTCTGAGAATCTGAGTGTCTGAGTCTGAGAGTCTGAGCGTCTGAGTCTGAGCGTCTGAGAGTCTGAGTGTCTGAGAGTCTGAGCGTCTGAGTCTGAGAGTCTGAGCGTCTGAGTCTGAGAGTCTGAGCGTCTGAGTCTGAGAGTCTGAGAGTCTGAGAGTCTGAGCGTCTGAGAGTCTGAGTGTCTGAGTGTCTGAGCGTCTGAGTCTGAGAGTCTGAGCATCTGAGAGTCTGAGTGTCTGAGTCTGAGCATCTGAGAGTCTGAGTCTGAGAGTCTGCGTGTCTGAGTGTCTGAGAGTCTGAGCATCTGAGTGTCTGAGAGTCTGAGAGTCTGAGCGTCTGAGAGTCTGCGTGTCTGAGAGTCTGAGTGTCTGAGAGTCTGAGCGTCTGAGAGTCTGCGTGTCTGAGAGTCTGAGAGTCTGAGCGTCTGAGTCTGAGAGTCTGAGCGTCTGAGTCTGAGTGTCTGAGAGTCTGAGCATCTGAGTCTGAGCGTCTGAGTCTGAGTGTCTGAGTCTGAGATTCTGAGAGTCTGAGTGTCTGAGAGTCTGAGTGTGTGAGTGTCTGAGTCTGAGAGTCTGAGCATCTGAGTGTCTGAGTCTGAGCGTCTGAGTCTGAGAGTCTGAGTCTGAGAGTCTGAGTGTCTGAGAGTCTGAGTCTGAGCATCTGAGTCTGAGTGTCTGAGTCTGAATGTCTTAGAGTCTGAGTCTGAGAGTCTGAGCGTCTGAGTGTCTGAGAGTCTGAGCGTCTGAGAGTCTGAGTGTCTGAGCGTCTGAGTCTGAGCGTCTGAGTCTGAGAGTCTGAGTCTGAGCGTCTGAGTCTGAGAGTCTGAGCGTCTGAGAGTCTGAGCGTCTGAGAGTCTGAGAGTCTGAGTGTCTGAGTCTGAGAGTCTGAGCGTCTGAGAGTCTGAGTGTCTGAGTGTCTGAGTCTGAGAGTCTGAGCATCTGAGAGTCTGAGCATCTGAGAGTCTGAGCATGTGAGAGTCTGAGTGTCTGCATGTCTGAGTGTCTGAGAGTCTGAGTCTGAGAGTCTGAGAGTCTGAGCATCTGAGTGTCTGAGTCTGAGTGTTTGAGAGTCTGAGTCTGAGAGTCTGAGAGTCTGAGCGTCTGAGTCTGAGTGTCTGAGAGTCTGAGCGTCTGAGTCTGAGTCTGAGAGTCTGAGAATCTGAGTGTCTGAGAATCTGAGCGTCTGAGTCTGAGTGTCTGAGAGTCTGAGAGTCTGAGCGTCTGAGAGTCTGAGTGTCTGAGAGTCTGAGCGTCTGAGTCTGAGAGTCTGAGTGTCTGAGTCTGAGTCTGAGCGTCTGAGAGCCTGAGCGTCTGAGTCTGAGAGTCTGAGAGTTTGAGCGTCTGAGTCTGAGCGTCTGAGTCTGAGTGTCTGAGTCTGAGCATCTGAGTCTGAGAGTCTGAGCGTCTGAGTCTGAGCGTCTGAGAGTCTGAGCATCTGAGCGTCTGAGAGTCTGAGAGTCTGAGCATCTGAGTCTGAGCGTCTGAGTGTTACCGTAGTTCAGGGCCTCCGGGGCGGTCCACTTGATGGGGATCTGTTTGAGTCCTGATGAAGAGTAAATCCCATCGTCCTCCTGGCGACTCATCCCAAAGTCACTGATCTTCAACACGCTGCCCTCCCCGACCAGACAGTTCCTCGCCGCCAGGTCCCTGAGAAACCAACCGGTGAGTAAATACATCACTGACCGGATCCAGGTCCCTGAGAGACCAACCGGTGAGTAAATACATCACTGACCGGATCCAGGTCCCTGAGAGACCAACCGGTGAGTAAATACACCACTGACCGGATCCAGGTCCCTGAGAGACCACGGTGAGTAAATACATCACTGACCGGATCCAGGTCCCTGAGAGACCAACCGGTGAGTAGATACATCACTGACCGGATCCAGGTCCCTGAGAGACCAACCGGTGAGTAGATACACCACTGACCGGATCCAGGTCCCTGAGAGACCAACCGGTGAGTAGATACATCACTGACCGGATCCAGGTCCCTGAGAGACCAACCGGTGAGTAGATACATCACTGACCGGATCCAGGTCCCTGAGAGACCAACCGTGAGTAGATACACCACTGACCGATCCAGGTCCCTGAGAGACCAACCGTGAGTAGATACACCACTGACCGGATCCAGGTCCCTGAGAGACCAACCGGTGAGTAGATACATCACTGACCGGATCCAGGTCCCTGAGAGACCAACCGGTGAGTAAATACATCACTGACCGGATCCAGGTCCCTGAGAGACCAACCGGTGAGTAGATACATCACTGACCGGATCCAGGTCCCTGAGAGACCAACCGGTGAGTAGATACACCACTGACCGGATCCAGGTCCCTGAGAGACCAACCGGTGAGTAGATACACCACTGACCGGATCCAGGTCCCTGAGAGACCAACCGGTGAGTAGATACATCACTGACCGGATCCAGGTCCCTGAGAGACCAACCGGTGAGTAAATACATCACTGACCGGATCCAGGTCCCTGAGAGACCAACCGGTGAGTAGATACATCACTGACCGGATCCAGGTCCCTGAGAGACCAACCGGTGAGTAGATACATCACTGACCGGATCCAGGTCCCTGAGAGACCAACCGGTGAGTAGATACATCACTGACCGGATCCAGGTCCCTGAGAGACCAACCGGTGAGTAGATACATCACTGACCGGATCCAGGTCCTTGAGAGACCAACCGGTGAGTAGATACATCACTGACCGGATCCAGGTCCCTGAGAGACCAACCGGTGAGTAGATACATCACTGACCGGATCCAGGTCCCTGAGAGACCAACCGGTGAGTAGATACATCACTGACCGGATCCAGGTCCCTGAGAGACCAACCGGTGAGTAGATACATCACTGACCGGATCCAGGTCCCTGAGAGACCAACCGGTGAGTAGATACATCACTGACCGGATCCAGGTCCCTGAGAGACCAACCGGTGAGTAGATACACCACTGACCGGATCCAGGTCCCTGAGAGACCAACCGGTGAGTAGATACACCACTGACCGGATCCAGGTCCCTGAGAGACCAACCGGTGAGTAGATACATCACTGACCGGATCCAGGTCCCTGAGAGACCAACCGGTGAGTAGATACATCACTGACCGGATCCAGGTCCCTGAGAGACCAACCGGTGAGTAGATACATCACTGACCGGATCCAGGTCCCTGAGAGACCAACCGGTAAGTAGATACATCACTGACCGGATCCAGGTCCCTGAGAGACCAACCGGTGAGTAGATACATCACTGACCGGATCCAGGTCCCTGAGAGACCAACCGGTGAGTAGATACATCACTGACCGGATCCAGGTCCCTGAGAGACCAACCGGTGAGTAGATACATCACTGACCGGATCCAGGTCCCTGAGAGACCAACCGGTGAGTAGATACATCACTGACCGGATCCAGGTCCCTTGAGAGACCAACCGGTGAGTAGATACATCACTGACCGGATCCAGGTCCCTGAGAGACCAACCGGTGAGTAGATACATCACTGACCGGATCCAGGTCCCTGAGAGACCAACCGGTGAGTAGATACATCACTGACCGGATCCAGGTCCCTGAGAGACCAACCGGTGAGTAGATACATCACTGACCGGATCCAGGTCCCTGAGAGACCAACCGGTGAGTAGATACATCACTGACCGGATCCAGGTCCCTGAGAGACCAACCGGTGAGTAGATACATCACTGACCGGATCCAGGTCCCTGAGAGACCAACCGGTGAGTAGATACACCACTGACCGGATCCAGGTCCCTGAGAGACCAACCGGTGAGTAGATACACCACTGACCGGATCCAGGTCCCTGAGAGACCAACCGGTGAGTAGATACATCACTGACCGGATCCAGGTCCCTGAGAGACCAACCGGTGAGTAGATACATCACTGACCGGATCCAGGTCCCTGAGAGACCAACCGGTGAGTAGATACATCACTGACCGGATCCAGGTCCCTGAGAGACCAACCGGTAAGTAGATACATCACTGACCGGATCCAGGTCCCTGAGAGACCAACCGGTGAGTAGATACATCACTGACCGGATCCAGGTCCCTGAGAGACCAACCGGTGAGTAGATACATCACTGACCGGATCCAGGTCCCTGAGAGACCAACCGGTGAGTAGATACATCACTGACCGGATCCAGGTCCCTGAGAGACCAACCGGTGAGTAGATACACCACTGACCGGATCCAGGTCCCTGAGAGACCAACCGGTGAGTAGATACACCACTGACCGGATCCAGGTCCCTGAGAGACCAACCGGTGAGTAGATACACCACTGACCGGATCCAGGTCCCTGAGAGACCAACCGGTGAGTAGATACACCACTGACCGGATCCAGGTCCCTGAGAGACCAACCGGTGAGTAGATACACCACTGACCGGATCCAGGTCCCTGAGAGACCAACCGGTGAGTAGATACACCACTGACCGGATCCAGGTCCCTGAGAGACCAACCGGTGAGTAGATACACCACTGACCGGATCCAGGTCCCTGAGAGACCAACCGGTGAGTAAATACACCACTGACCGGATCCAGGTCCCTGAGAGACCAACCGGTGAGGAGATACATCACTGACCGGATCCAGGTCCCTGAGAGACCAACCGGTGAGTAGATACACCACTGACCGGATCCAGGTCCCTGAGAGACCAACCGGTGAGTAGATACATCACTGACCGGATCCAGGTCCCTGAGAGACCAACCGGTGAGTAGATACATCACTGACCGGATACAGGTCCCTGAGAGACCAACCGGTGAGTAGATACATCACTGACCGGATCCAGGTCCCTGAGAGACCAACCGGTGAGTAGATACATCACTGACCGGATCCAGGTCCCTGAGAGACCAACCGGTGAGTAGATACACCACTGACCGGATCCAGGTCCCTGAGAGACCAACCGGTGAGTAGATACATCACTGACCGGATCCAGGTCCCTGAGAGACCAACCGGTGAGTAGATACATCACTGACCGGATCCAGGTCCCTGAGAGACCAACCGGTGAGTAGATACATCACTGACCGGATCCAGGTCCCTGAGAGACCAACCGGTGAGTAGATACATCACTGACCGGATCCAGGTCCCTGAGAGACCAACCGGTGAGCAGATACATCACTGACCGGATACACATGAATGGATGAGCACGATGGCACGGTACCGGTGGATGCAGTTCTTGCTCTCCAGGTAGGCCATGCCGGCGGCCGCGTCCACCGAGAACCGGACCAGCTGCTTCGCCTTCAGGTCGTCCTTCTTCCTCCTCAGGAAGGACAGGAAGTCTCCTCCTGAAACACGTGAACATTCATTCAGGATACGCATCCACAGCACGTTTAACACGTTCAACTGCAGTGATGTCAGCTGACAGAAACCGACCAATGAGAAGATAACCGAGAGAATAGGCTCCACCCACCAGGAACCAGCTCCATGACGATGTAGATGGGCTGCCGCTGCGTACAAACTCCGATCAACTTCACGATGTTTGGGTGGTCGTACTGCTTCAGGATTCTGCAGCCAATCAGAGACAGGCAGAGTTACAGAGCAGCCAATCAGAGACAGGCAGATTCACAGAGCAGCCAATCAGAGACAGGCAGAGACACAGAGCAGCCAATCAGAGACAGGCAGAGTCACAGAGCAGCCAATCATAAGCAGGCAGAGTCACAGAGCAGCCAATCACACGCAGGCAGAGACACAGAGCAGCCAATCACACGCAGGCAGAGTCACAGAGCAGCCAATCAGAGACAGGAAGAGTCACAGAGCAGCCAATCACAAGCAGGCAGAGTCACAGAGCAGCCAATCACACGCAGGCAGAGACACAGAGCAGCCAATCACACGCAGGCAGAGTCACAGAGCAGCCAATCACAGACCGGCAGAGACACAGAGCAGCCAATCACACGCAGGCAGAGACACAGAGCAGCCAATCAGACGCAGGCAGAGTCACAGAGCAGCCAATCAGACGCAGGCAGAGTCACAGAGTAGCCAATCACACGCAGGCAGAGACACAGAGCAGCCAATCACAAGCAGGCAGAGTCACAGAGCAGCCAATCAGACGCAGGCAGAAACACAGAGCAGCCAATCACACGCAGCCAGTCACAGAGCAGCCAATCAGAGTGACTAAAGGGTGTGTGACCTGGCCTCGGACAGGAAGCGGATCTTCAGCTCTGGAGGCAGGTCCTCTTTACACGTCTTCACGGCCACCGGAGTCTTGTCGCGCTGCAGCGTTCCTTTAAACACCTCACCGAAGTTACCCTGCAGGAGCAGTGCATCATGGGACATGTAGGCAGACTCTCTGGTGTTACTCAGAGCAGTGTGTGTGTGTGAGACTCACCTTCCCCAGCAGCTCCCCCAGAGACACATCCTCATGGTTCAGGATCCACCGCTTATCCTGCACACGCAGTACACAGTAACATGTGTATTTATATATAATAACATGTATATTTATATATATACATATATATATATATATTGCTGAGTGTGTGTGTTTGTTTGTGTGTGTGTGTGTGTGTGTGTGTGTGTGTGTGTGTACCTTGAGTAAGGGCTGGAGCAGGACCACCCCAGACTTCTTGGTGATGACCTGCTTAGAGGAGAAGTGATGGTGGATCAGCTGAGGGATGGTGGAGAAACCAGTGCCCTCAAACCGGTACTGGGTCTGTGGGGGGGGATACATGTTAAACACTGTGCGTGTGTGAGTGTGTGTGTGTGTGTGTGTGTGTGTGTGTGTGTGTGTGTGTGTGTGTGTGTGTGTGTGTGTGTGTGTGTGTGTGTGTGTGTGTGTGTGTGTGTGTGTGTGTGTGTGTGTGTGTGTGTGTGTGTGTGTGTGTGTGTACCTCAGCGTACTGGATGATGAAGTGTCTCCTCTGCTCATCAGAATAAACTGACAGCACGTACTCGCCCGGCTTCCCGTGGCTCTCCCTCACCAGGAAGTCTCCTTGTTGCCGTAGTAACTCCTGAGCCTCTGTGCGGGGGATGGCTCCGTGATACCAGTCCTGATCCACCAGGGGGCGCTCACAGGTGGGGATCACATCGAAGAACTGCTGCTGGACCAATCAGAACCACCAGTTACAGGAGGGACCAATCAGAGTCACCCGTTACAGGGGGGACCAATCAGAGTCACCCGTTACAGGAGGGACCAATCAGAGTCACCCGTTACAGGAGGGACCAATCAGAACCACCCGTTACAGGAGGGACCAATCAGAGTCACCCGTTACAGGAGGGACCAATCAGAGGCACCCGTTACAGGGGGGACCAATCAGAGTCACCCGTTACAGGAGGGACCAATCAGAGTCACCCGTTACAGGAGGGACCAATCAGAGTCACCCGTTACAGGAGGGACCAATCAGAGTCACCCGTTACAGGAGGGACCAATCAGAGTCACCCGTTACAGGAGGGACCAATCAGAGTCACCCATTACAGGAGGGACCAATCAGAACCACCCGTTACAGCTGTTCCAAGATTATAGCATTTCAAAATAAAAGTCTGTATTAAGTGTGACTGTGTGTGTGAGACTGTGTGTGTGTGTGTGAGACTGTGTGTGTGACTATGTGTGTGTGAGACTGTGTGTGTGTGAGACTGTGTGTGTGGCTGTGTGTGTGTGTGTGGCTGTGTGTGTGTGTGTGGCTGTCTCACCGAGGAAGAGGATCCCAGCACAGCTTTAGAGCGGATCATCCCGGCGAGAGAGTGACGAAGAGTATCCAACCTGGAGCTCCTCTCCTTCTTATCCTACACACACACACACACACACACACACACACACACACACACACACACACACACACACACACACACACACACACACACACACACACACACACACACACACACACACACACACACACACACACACACACACACACACACCACACACACACACACACACACACACACACACACACACACACACACACACACACACACACACACACCACACACACACACACACACACACACACACACACACACACACACACACACACACACACACACACACACACACACACACACACACACACACACACACACACACACACACACACACACACACACACACACACACACACACACACACACACACACACACACACACACACACACACACACACACACACACACACACACACAGATATCAACTATGTGTGTTAAATATACTGTATATCACGGTTGCCAGAAACAACCGGAGTGTGTGAGTGTGTGTGAGTGTGTGTGAGTGTGTGTGAGTGTGTGTGTGTGTGTGTGTGTTTACAGTGGATCCCAGAGAGCGAGTATCGTCCTCGTAGGGGGGGGGCGGGGGCAGGAGGTGGGGGGGGCGGCGAGGTGGCGGCGGCCATCTTGGCGTCCAGCAAAGCCTTCTGGGAGGCGAGTCGAGCTTCAGAGCTCTGCAGTGATTGGACGACGTGATGAAGCTCCAGCAGGGACAGTTTCTGACTGAGCAGCAACACACAGCTGGGGGGAAATAAAACACTTGTTATGTCTGAGCAGCAGCGGCTGAGGGGGCGTGTCCGTGCCTTGCTCAAGGGCCGGAGGTGAACTGGGACCCTATCTACGACTCACTCGCTCTTCTTCTCTGAGCTCTGCTCGTTGGTCTGGATTTTAGCATCCAGGTCATCAGCGAGCGCCTCCTTGGTCCTCAGATTCTGCTGAGTCAGCGACAGCTCGTCCGTCGCCGACGACAACCTGGAGGTAAACAAACAAACAAACAACATGGAGGAGACATTTTAAAGACTCCACAAGTCAAAATATTACTCAGTGAAGGGTTGCAGTTTTATAGTTTGCTTTGAGCTTCGATGACGCAGCTCGCGTTAGCTCGCAGCTAGCGTTAGCTCGCAGCTAGCGTTAGCTCGCGTTAGCTCGCAGCTAGCGTTAGCTCGCGTTAGCTCGCAGCTAGCGTTAGCTCGCAGCTAGCGTTAGCTAGCAGCTCGCGTTAGCTCGCAGCTAGCGTTAGCTAGCGTTAGCTCGCAGCTAGCATTAGCTCGCGTTAGCTCGCAGCTAGCATTAGCTCGCAGCTAGCGTTAGCTCGCAGCTAGCGTTAGCTCGCAGCTAGCATTAGCTCGCGTTAGCTCGCAGCTAGCATTAGCTCGCAGCTAGCGTTAGGTCGCAGCTAGCGTTAGCTCGCAGCTAGCGTTAGCTCGCAGCTAGCAACCTTGGATGCTCTTATTGTGCCAGGCAACGGGAAGTGTTATTTTGAAGGAGCTCACATGGCCTGCAGGCTGTCGGCGGTCAGCGTGTTCCAGAGGATCTCATTGGCCGGCAGGTTGTCCGTCTCGTCCAATAGGGACGCGTCAAACTCCACGCTGGCCTCGGGGGTCTCTGGAGACCTGTGGGGGGTGGGACATGTCACTACAGGCGCTGCCACGGCGACCATAAGACAGGCGTTGCCTTGGCGACAGGCTGACTCACCTGTAGGCCTCGATGAAGTGTTCGTACTCCGACAGAGGATCGATCTGATCCACCGACGCTGAAATCTCCTGATGAACCTTCACTATCTCCTCCGTCAGAAGACTGCTGATCTCACAGTACTCCTGCAGAATACTCTTACTGAGGTACAAGTACACAGAGGACACACTTCAGTACTCCTGCAGAATACTCTTACTGAGGTACAAGTACACAGAGGACACACATCAGTACTCCTGCAGAATACTCTTACTGAGGTACAAGTACACAGAGTACACACATCAGTATTCCTGAGTTAGCCTCAGTTAGCCTGTGCTAGCCTCAGCTAGCCTGTGTTAGCCTCAGTTAGCCGGTGCTAGCCTCAGCTGGCCTCAGTTAGCCTCAGTTAGCCTGTCAGTTAGCCACGGTTTAAGGGTGCCGTGCCCGGCACAGTTTTCTGGCCCTCCAAAATCGAGGTTCTTACCGGGCCAACAACCAGGCTGAGCATGCTAAACTAGAGAGAGAATCGCTGGCAAGGGGGCTACAACTACAACAAGATGAACATATTTGACAGTGATTTAATTGTAATCCACGTTTCTAAATGATGCCGAAGTAACAACACACTGATACCGGTTAGTAAAAACCATGAATTAATGCTTTGACAAGTCTGCAGACAGACGGCAGGTGAAAAACCCTTTTAAAATGCGTGTTTTGGCTAAGCTAACGCAGTATATGCTCCGACCGTCCACACTCACAGACGGCCTACAGACATAAACAAAGCAGCGACTGTGCTCTCCATGACACAGACAGTCTGTGGTTTGTACTTGTTTAACTTCTGTCTAGTTTCTGAACAGATCTGAGGAGCTGTGAGCTCTGAGGGCTAACAGCTAACGGCTGATGTTGGTTTTGTGGTTCTCATTGAAGATGACGTCACGGCTCCGCATACACTGCGTTACTATAGTTACTGACCCAGTTCCTAAACTGTAATGGAAGTGCAGCATTAAGTGAGCCTGGCCTACCAAGACCTGCAGTGGAAATGCGCCATAAGTCTGCGTGTGTTAGCCTCAGTTAGCCTGTCAGTTAGCCTGCGTTAGCTTCAGATAGCTTGTCAGTTAGCCTGTGTTAGCTTCAGATAGCCTCAGTTAGCCTGTGTTAGCTTCAGATAGCCTCAGTTAGCCTGTGTTAGCCTGTGTTAGCCTCAGTTAGCCTGTGTTAGCTTCAGATAGCCTCAGTTAGCCTGTGTTAGCCTCTGTTAGCCTGTGTTAGCCTGTGTTAGCCTGTGTTAGCCTCAGTTAGCCTGTGTTAGCCTGTGTTAGCCTGTGTTAGCCTGTGTTAGCCTGTGTTAGCCTGTGTTAGCCTGTGTTAGCCTGTGTTAGCCTGTATTAGCCTGTGTTAGCCTGTGTTAGCCTGTGTTAGCCTGTGTTAGCCTGTGTTAGCCTCAGCTAGCCTCAGCTAGCCTGTGTTAGCCTCATGTGACTCACAGGGCCCTCGTCATGTCCTCCTGCATCCTCTGCAGAGCGTCCAGCAGAGCAGGGGCAGCGCGGCGCTGGTGCTCTTCCTGCTGGGAGCGAGCGCCGCACACCGCTAACACGTACACGTTGTGGAGGTTATGGAGCTTCGCCGTCGCTTTGTCGTAACGCTCCCTCGCTCTCTCTGCCTCGCGGCCTGTGATTGGACGACAGAGAACATGTGAGCAGACAACAGAGAACAGAGAACAGGTGAACAGGTAGATAGAGAGCAGGTGAACAGGTAGATAGAGAGCAGGTGAACAGGTAGATAGAGAGCAGGTGAACAGGTAGATAGAGAGCAGGTGAACAGGTAGATAGAGAGCAGGTGAACAGGTAGATAGAGAGCAGGTGAACAGGTAGATAGAGAGCAGGTGAACAGGTAGATAGAGAGCAGGTGAACAGGTAGATAGAGAGCAGGTGAACAGGTAGATAGAGAGCAGGTGAACAGGTAGATAGAGAACAGGTGAACATGTAGATAGAGAGCAGGTGAACAGGTAGATAGAGAGCAGGTGAACATGTAGATAGAGAGCAGGTGAACATGTAGATAGAGAACAGGTGAACATGTAGATAGAGAGCAGGTGAACATGTAGATAGAGAGCAGGTGAACAGGTAGATAGAGAGCAGGTGAACAGGTAGATAGAGAGCAGGTGAACAGGTAGATAGAGAGCAGGTGAACAGGTAGATAGAGAGCAGGTGAACATGTAGATAGAGAGCAGGTGAACAGGTAGATAGAGAGCAGGTGAACATGTAGATAGAGAGCAGGTGAACAGGTAGATAGAGAGCAGGTGAACATGTAGATAGAGAGCAGGTGAACATGTAGATAGAGAGCAGGTGAACAGGTAGATAGAGAGCAGGTGAACAGGTAGATAGAGAGCAGGTGAACAGGTAGATAGAGAGCAGGTGAACAGGTAGATAGAGAGCAGGTGAACATGTAGATAGAGAGCAGGTGAACAGGTAGATAGAGAGCAGGTGAACAGGTAGATAGAGAGCAGGTGAACAGGTAGATAGAGAGCAGGTGAACAGGTAGATAGAGAGCAGGTGAACAGGTAGATAGAGAACAGGTGAACAGGTGAACAGGTAGATAGAGAGCAGGTGAACAGGTAGATAGAGAGCAGGTGAACAGGTAGATAGAGAGCAGGTGAACAGGTAGATAGAGAGCAGGTGAACAGGTAGATAGAGAGCAGGTGAACAGGTGAACATGTAGATAGAGAGCAGGTGAACAGGTAGATAGAGAGCAGGTGAACAGGTAGATAGAGAGCAGGTGAACAGGTAGATAGAGAGCAGGTGAACAGGTAGATAGGGAGCAGGTGAACAGGTAGATAGAGAGCAGGTGAACAGGTAGATAGAGAGCAGGTGAACAGGTGAACATGTAGATAGAGAGCAGGTGAACAGGTAGATAGAGAGCAGGTGAACAGGTAGATAGAGAGCAGGTGAACAGTAGATAGAGAGCAGGTGAACAGGTAGATAGAGAACAGGTGAACAGGTAGATAGAGAGCAGGTGAACAGGTAGATAGAGAGCAGGTGAACATGTAGATAGAGAGCAGGTGAACAGGTAGATAGAGAGCAGGTGAACAGGTAGATAGAGAGCAGGTGAACAGGTAGATAGAGAGCAGGTGAACAGGTAGATAGAGAGCAGGTGAACAGGTAGATAGAGAGCAGGTGAACAGGTAGATAGAGAGCAGGTGAACAGGTAGATAGAGAGCAGGTGAACAGGTAGATAGAGAGCAGGTGAACAGGTAGATAGAGAGCAGGTGAACAGGTAGATAGAGAGCAGGTGAACAGGTAGATAGAGAGCAGGTGAACAGGTAGATAGAGAGCAGGTGAACAGGTAGATAGAGAGCAGGTGAACAGGTAGATAGGGAGCAGGTGAACAGGTAGATAGAGAGCAGGTGAACAGGTAGATAGAGAGCAGGTGAACATGTAGATAGAGAGCAGGTGAACAGGTAGATAGAGAGCAGGTGAACAGGTAGATAGAGAACAGGTGAACAGGTAGATAGAGAGCAGGTGAACAGGTAGATAGAGAGCAGGTGAACAGGTAGATAGAGAGCAGGTGAACATGTAGATAGAGAGCAGGTGAACAGGTAGATAGAGAGCAGGTGAACAGGTAGATAGAGAACAGGTGAACAGGTAGATAGAGAGCAGGTGAACAGGTAGATAGAGAGCAGGTGAACATGTAGATAGAGAGCAGGTGAACAGGTAGATAGAGAGCAGGTGAACAGGTAGATAGAGAGCAGGTGAACAGGTAGATAGAGAGCAGGTGAACAGGTAGATAGAGAGCAGGTGAACAGGTAGATAGAGAGCAGGTGAACAGGTAGATAGAGAGCAGGTGAACAGGTAGATAGAGAACAGGTGAACAGGTAGATAGAGAGCAGGTGAACAGGTAGATAGAGAGCAGGTGAACATGTAGATAGAGAGCAGGTGAACAGGTAGATAGGGAGCAGGTGAACAGGTAGATAGAGAGCTCACCCTTAGAGAGCGCCTCTCTGTATTTCTCTCTGGCGATGTTAGCGTCGCGGCTCAGCAGGCGGTACGAAGCCTTCAGTTTCTCCAGGTCGCTGCGGGTCACCTGCAACAACAACAACAACAACAACAACAACAACAGGTTAGTCTGTAGGTTCCTCAGTGAGGCTGTAGTTCTCTCTCTCTCTCTCTCTCTCTCTCTCTCTCTCTCTCTCTCTCTCTCTCTCTCTCTCTCTCTCTCTCTCTCTCTCTCTCTCTCTCTCTCTCTCTGTAGTTCTCTCTCTCTCTCTCTGTAGTTCTCTCTCTCTGTAGTTCTCTCTCTCTCTCTGTAGTTCTCTCTCTCTCTCTGTAGTTCTCTCTCTCTGTAGTTCTCTCTCTCTCTCTGTAGTTCTCTCTCTCTCTCTGTAGTTCTCTCTCTCTCTGTAGTTCTCTCTCTCTCTCTGTAGTTCTCTCTCTCTGTAGTTCTCTCTCTCTCTCTGTAGTTCTCTCTCTCTCTGTAGTTCTCTCTCTCTGTAGTTCTCTCTCTCTGTAGTTCTCTCTCTCTCTCTCTGTAGTATCTCTCTCTCTCTGTAGTTCTCTCTCTCTCTGTAGTTCTCTCTCTCTCTCTCTCTGTAGTTCTCTCTCTCTCTCTCTGTAGTTCTCTCTCTCTGTAGTTCTCTCTCTCTCTCTGTAGTTCTCTCTCTCTCTCGCTGTAGTTCTCTCTCTCTGTAGTTCTCTCTCTCTCTGTAGTTCTCTCTCTCTCTGTAGTTCTCTCTCTGTAGGTCTCTCTCTCTCTGTAGGTCTCTCTCTCTCTGTAGTTCTCTCTCTCTCTCTGTAGTTCTCTCTCTGTAGTTCTCTCTCTCTCTCTCTGTAGTTCTCTCTCTCTGTAGTTCTCTCTCTCTCTCTGTAGTTCTCTCTCTCTCTGTGTAGTTCTCTCTCTCTGTAGTTCTATCTCTCTCTCTCTGTAGTTCTCTCTCTCTCTCTGTAGTTCTCTCTCTCTGGTTAGTTCTCTCTCTCTCTGTAGTTCTCTCTCTCTCTCTCTCTGTAGTTCTCTCTCTCTGTAGTTCTCTCTCTGTAGTTCTCTGTAGTTCTCTCTCTCTGTAGTTCTCTCTCTCTCTGTAGTTCTCTCTCTCTCTGTAGTTCTCTCTCTCTGTAGTTCTCTCTCTCTCTGTAGTTCTCTCTCTCTGTAGTTCTCTCTGTAGTTCTCTCTCTCTCTGTAGTTCTCTCTCTCTGTAGTTCTCTCTCTCTCTGTAGTTCTCTCTCTCTCTGTAGTTCTCTCTCTCTCTGTAGTTCTCTCTCTCTCTCGGTGTAGTTCTCTCTCTCTGTAGTTCTCTCTACAACAACAACAACAACAACAACAGGTTAGTCTGTAGGTTCCTCAGTGAGGCTGTAGTTCTCTCTCTCTCTCTCTCTCTGTAGTTCTCTCTCTCTGTAGTTCTCTCTCTCTCTGTAGTTCTCTCTCTCTGTAGTTCTCTCTCTCTGTAGTTCTCTCTCTCTCTCTGTAGTTCTCTCTCTCTCTAGTTCTCTATCTCTGTAGTTCTCTCTCTCTGTAGTTCTCTCGCTCTCTGTAGTTCTCTCTCTCTCTCTGTGTAGTTCTCTCTCTCTGTAGTTCTCTCTACAACACAACAACAACAACACAACAGGTTAGTCTGTAGTTCCTCAGTGGGCTGTAGTTCTCTCTCTCTGTAGTTCTCTCTCTCTGTAGTTCTCTCTCTCTCTGTAGTTCTCTCTCTCTGTAGTTCTCTCTCTCTCTCTGTAGTTCTCTCTCTCTCTAGTTCTCTATCTCTGTAGTTCTCTCTCTCTGTAGTATCTCTCTCTCTCTGTAGTTCTCTCTCTCTCTCTGTTGTATCTCTCTCTCTGTAGTTCTCTCTCTCTGTAGTTCTCTCTCTCTCTGTAGTATCTCTCTCTCTCTGTAGTTCTCTCTCTCTGTAGTTCTCTCTCTCTGTAGTTCTCTCTCTCTCTGTAGTTCTCTCTCTCTGTAGTTCTCTCTCTCTCTGTAGTTCTCTCTCTCTCTGTAGTTCTCTCTCTCTCTGGTTAGTATCTCTCTCTCTCTGTAGTTCTCTCTCTCTGTAGTTCTCTCTCTCTCTGGTAGTATCTCTCTCTCTCTGTAGTTCTCTCTCTCTGTAGTTCTCTCTCTCTGTAGTTCTCTCTCTCTGTAGTTCTCTCTCTCTCTGTAGTTCTCTCTCTCTGTAGTTCTCTCTCTCTGTAGTATCTCTCTCTCTCTGGTAGTTCTCTCTCTCTCTGGTTAGTATCTCTCTCTCTCTCGCTGTAGTTCTCTCTCTCTGGTAGTATCTCTCTCTCTCTGTAGTTCTCTCTCTCTGTAGTTCTCTCTCTCTGTAGTATCTCTCTCTCTCTCTGTAGTTCTCTCTCTCTCTGTAGTTCTCTCTCTCTCTCTCTGTAGTTCTCTCTCTCTCTGTAGTTCTCTCTCTCTCTCTGTTAGTTCTCTCTCTCTCTGTAGTTCTCTCTCTCTCTGTTAGTTCTCTCTCTCTGTAGTTCTCTCTCTCTCTCGCTGTAGTTCTCTCTCTCTGTAGTTCTCTCTCTCTCTGTAGTTCTCTCTCTCTCTGTAGTTCTCTCTCTGTAGTTCTCTCTCTCTGTAGTTCTCTCTCTCTCTGTTAGTTCTCTCTCTCTGTAGTTCTCTCTCTGTAGTTCTCTCTCTGTAGTTCTCTCTCTCTCTCTGTAGTTCTCTCTCTCTGTAGTTCTCTCTCTCTCTGTGTAGTTCTCTCTCTCTGTAGTTCTCTCTCTCTCTCTCTCTGTAGTTCTCTCTCTCTGTAGTTCTATCTCTCTCTCTCTGTAGTTCTCTCTCTCTGTAGTTCTCTCTCTCTGTAGTTCTCTCTGTAGTTCTCTCTCTCTGTAGTTCTCTCTCTCTCTCTCTCTGTAGTTCTCTCTCTCTGTAGTTCTATCTCTCTCTCTCTGTAGTTCTCTCTCTCTGTAGTTCTCTCTCTCTGTAGTTCTCTCTGTAGTTCTCTCTCTCTCTGTAGTTCTCTCTCTCTCTGTAGTTCTCTCTCTCTGTAGTTCTCTCTCTCTCTGTAGTTCTCTCTCTCTCTCTCTGTAGTTCTCTC
>CM070435.1:506786-561786 GCA_036324595.1 Champsocephalus gunnari | reverse complement strand
ACATAACGGAGCTAACAGCTAATATAACGGAGCTAACAGCTAATATAACGGAGCTAACAGCTAATATGACGGAGCTAACAGCTAATATGACGGAGCTAACAGCTAATATGACGGAGCTAACAGCTAATATAACAGAGCTAACAGCTAATATAACGGAGCTAACAGCTAATATAACAGAGCTAACAGCTAATATAACGGAGCTAACAGCTAATATAACGGAGCTAACAGCTAATATAACGGAGCTAACAGCTAATATGACGGAGCTAACAGCTAATATAACAGAGCTAACAGCTAATATGACGGAGCTAACAGCTAATATAACAGAGCTAACAGCTAATATAACGGAGCTAACAGCTAATATAACAGAGCTAACAGCTAATATAACGGAGCTAACAGCTAATATAACGGAGCTAACAGCTAATATAACGGAGCTAACAGCTAATATAACAGAGCTAACAGCTAATATAACGGAGCTAACAGCTAATATAACGGAGCTAACAGCTAACATAACGGAGCTAACAGCTAACATAACGGAGCTAACAGCTAATATAACGGAGCTAACAGCTAATATAACGGAGCTAACAGCTAATATGACGGAGCTAACAGCTAATATAACAGAGCTAACAGTAATATAACGGAGCTACAGCTAACATAACGGAGCTAACAGCTAATATGAACAAAGCTAACCATGTCAAACATCAACGTCTCATTGGACAACCCGTACGGTGAGGTCACCATCCCCCGCGCTAAGCTCCGCCCCTCTGAGGACGGCTCCACGGTGATAGCCAATCCGATGGCTCCGAGCAGCGACAGCCATATTATAAAACATAAAAACAAAAATGGTTTATTAAAAATGTTTTATTTTTGTCTGTCAGAGCAACATGTCGGACGTCAGAGAAAAAGAAGAAGAAGAGGAGGAAGAGGAGGTCACATGTGAGCCCCTCCCCCCCCCACCCTCCTCTGTTGCCATGGAGATGATGATGAGGAGGCAGGACCTGGTGTGCATCGTCTGCTTCGGCAGCTATGACCTCACAACGCGGTTACCACGGCGACTGCACTGCGGACACGCCTTCTGCCAAGCGTGCCTCAGAAGGCTGGACACCGTCATCAACGAGCAGGTGGGCGCCAATTAACCAATCAGCATCAGCTGACGCCTGTACGAAGCAGGATGTTCGCTTAGCGGCTAACTTTAGTGAAAACTCTGGGTTTCCTGTCCTACGACGCTGGTTCCCTTTTTAGCGGGCTACATCTCCATGGTAACTGATGCTGAGCGGCTAGAGATCAACTCAGTGAAAGCACCGCCTGCTGACCAATCAGAGCTCAGTGTGCGGAGTTTAGATCAAGTCATATCACAGTGTGTTACCCTGTGTGAACGTGACAACGTGTTAGCCCCGAGCCCGTGTTCAGGTCTCGGGCTCCAACAGGACATCCCCAGAACAAAGGACCATATCTTCTGAAAGGGTTACATTAATAACCTTTGCTCTCAAAGTAACGATGAACCTGTGAGCGGGATGCAGAAGAGTCAGGATCAATATAGATGTTTTTATTTTAAAGTAAATTCAGATTGAACAGTAAAAAAATGTAAATGATTGTGTCCGTCCAAAAGAAAAGACGACTTAGTGAAAAGCACCTTGGATGAAGGGATGGTCGACTGCAAGCTTTAGGAATCCAAACTACAACATATCATAAGCACCCTGCATCCAGACTGATGCAACACAAGTGACCTTTGACCTTTTTAGAGAGACTTAGCAAAGAAACCCTTCTGGGTCTTCTGGGGGGATTCTCCACATCTCTGCCCCTTGCTCGATGTTGCTGATTGACATCTCTTTCTGACCGTCAGAGCCAATGGAATCGAGGGGAACTCCCACATACGGCGAAGTCACGCCCATCTGCTTCCAGTCCATGGGACCTTATTTCAGAAAAATAATCCGTTGATGACATAGGGAAAGCATTTATCATTGGATGGGGAAATAACTCAAACCACAGAATAATGTACAGGATAAAAGATGAGTTCATATTGAACCAAACAGCACTGGTGGCTGTGCCGTGTTTTCATCAGACCACTCACTCGTGTTTTCCAAAACAGTCAGATCTTTGTGACAACACCTGAAGATGCTCCAGACAGCACGAGACACAGCCATTTGAAAACTACAGTCAAATACACAGAAATTAAAGTTACACACAAATTATGAAATAGTTATCACCTCAGTGAACAATAAATGAATTGAAAGATTACAATAAATTCAATGGCAAATATTGCAAATTAAACTACTTTTTTCTCAAAAATGTAGCCTCGTCAGCCCCAGGCTAACGTTACTCACCACTCTCCCGGCGCATCAGCACCTGCCGGCAGCCTCCACCTCCAGAGACAGTTTTTCAGCGCCACCTGGGCGTTTCTTCCGTTTATCCATTTTCAGCTGCAGCAGCAGCAGCAGCAGCCCGTCGCGCCCATGCCATCAGGTCCCGCCCATGCCATCAGGTCCCGCCCATGCCATGAGGTCGCGCCCATGCCATGAGGTCGCGCCCATGCCATCAGGTCCCGCCCATGCCATGAGGTCCCGCCCAGCCCATGCCATCAGGTCCCGCCCATGCCATGAGGTCCCGCCCAGCCCATGCCATGAGGTCCCGCCCATGCCATGAGGTCCCGCCCATGCCATGAGGTCCCGCCCAGCCCATGCCATGAGGTCCCGCCCATGCCATGAGGTCCCGCCCAGCCCATGCCATGAGGTCCCGCCCATGCCATGAGGTCCCGCCCAGCCCATGCCATGAGGTCCCGCCCATGCCATCAGGTCCCGCCCATGCCATCAGGTCCCGCCCATGCCATCAGGTCCCGCCCATGCCATGAGGTCGCGCCCATGCCATGAGGTCGCGCCCATGCCATCAGGTCCCGCCCATGCCATGAGGTCCCGCCCAGCCCATGCCATGAGGTCCCGCCCATGCCATGAGGTCCCGCCCATGCCATGAGGTCCCGCCCAGCCCATGCCATGAGGTCCCGCCCATGCCATGAGGTCCCGCCCAGCCCATGCCATGAGGTCCCGCCCATGCCATGAGGTCCCGCCCATGCCATGAGGTCCCGCCCAGCCCATGCCATGAGGTCCCGCCCATGCCATGAGGTCCCGCCCATGCCATGAGGTCCCGCCCAGCCCATGCCATGAGGTCCCGCCCATGCCATGAGGTCCCGCCCCACCCGGGTTTGTGTTGTGATTGACAGCGCTGTCAGGGCTCTCTGCGCCTGTCAGCCCATGATTGATTGACAATGACAAACAATAGACCAATAATATGTGTCGATGCTGGCAACACACGGCTAGCCCTCTGTGGCCAATCGGAGGGAATTTAGAGGACAAACATAGCGGACTGGCCCACATCGGGTCAACGGCCCGCATCGGGTCAACGGCCCGCATCGGGTCAATGGCCCACATCGGGTCAACGGCCCGCATCGGGTCAACGGCCCGCATCGGGCCCGCATCGGGTCAACGGCCCGCATCGGGTCACCGGCCCGCATCGGGTCAACGGCCCGCATCGGGTCACCGGCCCGCATCGGGTCAACGGCCCGCATCGGGTCAACGGCCCGCATCGGGTCAACGGCCCACATTGGGTCAACGGGCCGCCGAGTTGATAACCAGCGTCGTGGGACCGCTTAGCGAGAGCGCTTGTTCTGGATTAGGTTAGCCGGCTAACTCCACTGGCTTCAGAGGACAGGCCTCTTCCAGGGGAGGGTTGTTGTTGTGATGTGTTTACCTCTCCTGGGGCCTGTGCTACGAAGCCGTTCAACCTAACCTGATATGTTGGAGTTAGCCGGTCGGCCTAATCCAGAACATACGCGCTCTCGCTAAGCGGTCCTACGACGCGGGTCATCAAGTGGATCGCTCAGCCAGCCGTGTCCTATCTAGCTAGGTGTTCACATGAGAGGGGCGGGATCTGGAGCATTCGACCAATCACAGACATGGAGAAGCTACTGACAGCGCAGCGTCATACTTCCTGAATGAAAGTGAACTCTAATATCAGACACATGAAGAAGTTACACTTTAAACATGACTCAAACACTTGATCAGGATCAGAGCCTCAGAGCTGCAGCTGCAAGGTGAACACAGCTGGAGCAGAGCAAGTGTTGGAATGCGTCCATCAGCAGGTTCATGATGTCACGGCCCGTCTAACACACCGTCTGACTCTCATCACCTCTGACTCAGAGTTTCCTCAACTCCACGTGTTGCTAACATAATGCTTCTCCTCCAGTCTGTGGCGCTGAGAGTGCTGCACGGCCAGACACGCTCAGGGACTCGGATCAGAGACATGTGATACATCATGAAGTGATGTGCCGCGGACTGGACTTAGTGTACTCTGATCCGGGTACTGATGCTGACTGGACTTAGTGTACTCTGATCCGGGTACTGATGCTGACTGGACTTAGTGTACTCTGATCCGGGTACTGATGCTGACTGGACTTAGTGTACTCTGATCCGGGTACTGATGCTGACTGGACTTAGTGTACTCTGATCCGGGTACTGATGCTGACTGGACTTAGTGTACTCTGATCCGGGTACTGATGCTGACTGGACTTAGTGTACTCTGATCCGGGTACTGATGCTGACTGGACTTAGTGTACTCTGATCCGGGTACTGATGCTGACTGGACTTAGTGTACTCTGATCCGGGTTCTGATGCTGACTGGACTTAGTGTACTCTGATCCGGGTACTGATGCTGACTGGACTTAGTGTACTCTGATCCGGGTACTGATGCTGACTGGACTTAGTGTACTCTGATCCGGGTCCTGATATGACTTGATCGCTTTGCACTCCGCACGCTGAGCTCTGATTGGTCAGCAGGCGGTGCTTTCACTGAGTTGAGCTCTTAGCCTGCAGCCTAACCTGCCTAGCCTAACCGGACCAGGCTAGCCGCTCAGCATCAGTTACCATGGAGATCTAGCCGCTAAAATGAGAACCAGCGTCGTAGGACCGGAGACCCAGAGTCACCCTGAAGTTAGCCGCTCAGAGGACATCCTGCTTCGTAGTGTACCCCCCTGGTGAGGGTTGTTGTTGTTGTGATGTGTTTACCTGTCTCCAGGTGTGGATCCCGTGCCCTCAATGCAGGCAGAACACCCCTCGGCCCCGGGGGGGGGCAGCAGGTCTGGACCTGGACCTGGTCTCCTTCCTGGGGGTGAAGCAGCAGGCGGCCCCCCCCAAGGCGGCCCCCCCCCTGCAGGCGGCCCCCCGGCTGGGCTCTCTGAGGGACAGGAAGCCCTGGAAGGAGTTCCCCCCCGAGGACAGCTGGGCTCACGGAGGACTGGCCGAGCCGCGCTTCCATCGCTACGGCAACTGCTGCCCGCCGCCCTCCTATTGGCTGTGCTGCTGGTTCTGCTGCCGGGGGCGGGGCTAGGGCCGGCCAATGAGAGAGAGGCTCGGCCGAGTTTTAATAAACAGTTACGGGCCGTCCACACGGCGGCGTGCGTTGAAGCTTCTGCCCGTTCACTTTGAATGGGGTGACGTCACGCTTCGCCGAACTGCATTGTGGGAGCGTCGCTACGCGTGGCTCGCTGCAAAAGTTGAGCAATGTTCAACTTTTGAAGCTGCGGCAGAAGCGTCAGCCAATGGAATCATATGCCAGTGCGAGCTCTAGCCAATCAAACCGCATGCTTGTGTGTCTGGGGCGGGAGATGCATGTGATTGGTTGTTGGTCGAGTTTCAGACACGCCCACCTGCAAGCTTCAGCGCACGCCGCCGTGTGGACGGCCGTTGGGAACAGATGAGTTCAACGGGTTCAGACGCAGGCTGCCGTCTCTAACCTCTAGAAGATAAGAAGTATCATAAGCGTTTATATTTTCACTCTGATGTTTCTTAGTTCTACTTTGTGCTCCTGCAGATCGTCAGTACTGTGTTCACATCATATATCACGTGTTTGCATTGTGAATAAAGACAGAGCTGCTGTGAAAGACATATTTATTAATAATTACATATTTTACAAAAGTAAAGAAACTGAACGGTTAGCATCTTCTTCTGTTGTTGAGAACAATAAAGTTTTAACATTCAAACTGTGGACGGAGAAACTCGTTATAATGTGACCGTAAGTTTAACAGTTTATAATGTGTTTGTTAGATCTGATGTGGTTTTAAAGATCAAACAAACGCGTGTTGCGTCTCTGGAAGGACAACACGGAGCAGAACAACAGAAAAGCAACACTTTTGGCATTTCCCCTTCAGGGGGCACAAGGCATTCTGGGAGTTTGAGTCCGCTTTATGTCCCCAGCAGCGTCTTATTTTGTAGAGAATACATAATGCTTAGAACTAACTAATCTATAAAATCTTTCTTTCATCGTTCAAAATCAGGCCCCTCCCTCTGAGTCTGCAGCTCGGCCAATCAGAGGCCGCCGAGCTGTCCAATCAGAGGCCGCCGAGCCGTCGAATCAGAGGCCATTTAACCATCCAATCAGAGGCCATCTAGTCGTCCAATCAGAGGCCACCCAGTCATCCAAACAGTGGCCATCTAGTCGTCCAATCAGGGGCCATTGAGTTGTCCAATCAGAGGCTGCCGAGCCCCTCCCCCACCCTGATTCTCTGGCCCGGCTGGAGGTCGAAGCTGAAGTCTTTGGGCGCCTCGAACAGCAGCACGATGGTAGAGCCGAGGTTAAACTCCCCCACTGCCGCCCCCCGCTGCAAGACCACGCCTTCCCCCGAGGCCACGCCCCCTTCATCTGCCGCCTTCAGCACCTGGTCGTCAAGGGCAACATAGCTGCGGTCGTGGAAAGAGCCTTTACTGTAGCGGGGGGCGTTGGTCTGAAGATCCTGAGAACGAGAGGGACACTGTTAACGAGGGACACTGTTAACGAGGGACACTGTTCCCGAGGGACACTGTTAACGAGGGACACTGTTACAGAGGGACACTGTTACAGAGGGACACTGTTAACGAGGGACACTGTTACAGAGGGACACTGTTACAGAGGGACACTGTTAACGAGGGAGACTGTTAACGAGGGACACTGTTAACGAGGGAGACTGTTAACGAGGGACACTGTTAACGAGGGAGACTGTTACAGAGGGACACTGTTAACGAGGGACACTGTTAACGAGGGACACTGTTACCGAGGGACACTGTTAACGAGGGAGACTGTTAACGAGGGACACTGTTAACGAGGGGGACTGTTAACGAGGGAGACTGTTAACGAGGGACACTGTTCCCGAGGGACACTGTTAACGAGGGACACTGTTACCGAGGGACACTGTTAACGAGGGAGACTGTTAACGAGGGACACTGTTAACGAGGGGGACTGTTAACGAGGGACACTGTTACCGAGGGAGACTGTTAACGAGGGTCACTGTTACCGAGGGACACTGTTAACGAGGGACACTGTTACCGAGGGAGACTGTTAACGAGGGACACTTACCGAGGGACACTGTTAACGAGGGACACTTAACGAGGGACACTTACCGAGGGACACTGTTAACGAGGGACACTTACAGAGGGACACTATTAACGAGGGACACTGTTAACGAGGGACACTGTTAACGAGGGGGACTGTTACCGAGGGCGACTGTTAACGAGGGACACTGTTAACGAGGGGGACCGTTAACGAGGGACACTGTTAACGAGGGACACTGTTAACGAGGGACACTGTTACCGAGGGAGACTGTTAACGAGGGACACTTACCAAGGGACACTGTTAACGAGGGACACTGTTACCGAGGGACACTGTTAACGAGGGACACTGTTAACGAGGGACACTTAACGAGGGACACTGTTAACGAGGCACACTTAACGAGGGACACTTAACGAGGGACACTTACAGAGGGACACTATTAACGAGGGACACTGTTAACGAGGGGGACCGTTAACGAGGGACACTGTTAACGAGGGACACTGTTAACGAGGGACACTGTTACCGAGGGAGACTGTTAACGAGGGACACTTACCAAGGGACACTGTTACCAAGGGACACTGTTACCGAGGGACACTGTTAACGAGGGACACTTAACGAGCGACACTGTTAACGAGGGACACTTAACGAGGGACACTGTTAACGAGGCACACTTAACGAGGGACACTGTTAACGAGGCACACTTAACGAGGGACACTTAACGAGGCACACTTAACGAGGGACACTTAACGAGGGACACTTACCAAGGGACACTGTTACCAAGGGACACTGTTAACGAGGGACACTGTTACCGAGGGACACTGTTAACGAGGGACACTTAACGAGCGACACTGTTAACGAGGGACACTTAACGAGGGACACTGTTAACGAGGCACACTTAACGAGGGACACTTAACGAGGGACACTGTTAACGAGGCACACTTAACGAGGGACACTTAACGAGGCACACTTAACGAGGGACACTTAACGAGGGACACTTAACGAGGGACACTGTTACAGAGCAGGGCTCGACAGTAAACGGTTGCCAGGTTGCCATTGGCAACCGTTCAGAACAAACGTCCACCACTTGTTGGCCTCTGGTGTCCATCAGGGGAAACCAGTCTCCAACATAAAGAGATGAGGACAGCAACGTGTCCCAAGAGAGATGAGGACAGCAACGTGTCCCAAGAGAGATGAGGACAGCAACGTGTCCCAAGAGAGATGAGGACAGCAACGTGTCCCAAGAGAGATGAGGACAGCAACGTGTCCCAAGAGAGATGAGGACAGCAACGTGTCCCAAGAGAGATGAGGACAGCAACGTGTCCCAAGAGAGATGAGGACAGCAACGTGTCCCAAAAGAGATCAGGACAGCAACGTGTCCCAAGAGAGATGAGGACAGCAACGTGTCCCAAGAGAGATCAGCGTTAGTTAAGAGCGATATGTAATCGTTGTTGTGACCAGTCGGACGTGTTGTGCACGTTTACTCGCATGCGCCGTGTGTTTGTTTTACAAAACATGGCGAAGCAAATGAAGTGGTTAGACTGTGGGCGAAAGGTTCGGCCGACCCGTCGACGTCTCAGAGCAACGAGCGGTTCAGCTGATGGAGCGCGAGATGAACCGAGCGGGAAGCAGAGAGGAAATGTGTGACGTCTTGGGGGCGAAACATTCTGCTCCGTCCCTTCACCTCCGGCAAAAGCTCCTTCAAAATAAGAGTCCCGAACTTATTACTACCAAAATAAAAGTGCAAAACGAAACTTTACCAAAGGATCATAACGGCATAACAATATAATCACTTCTATAAAAACGCATGTTAAATATAGTTTGACATATTGAAGGTAATTTACAGCATTAATAATTAATATCTCGTTCTTAACTGTGAATGGTTTCCATTTATTAAACATTAGAAATGTATTGGTCTGACCAATCCAAGACTTCAATGCTGAAGGGCCAGTGGATCTATGGTGGGGGTCAGCACAGAGGTCAGGACTTCAATGCTGAAGGGCCAGTGGATCTATGGTGGGGGTCAGCACAGAGGTCAGGACTTCAATGCTGAAGGGCCAGTGGATCTATGGTGGGGGTCAGCACAGAGGTCAGGACTTCAATGCTGAAGGGCCAGTGGATCTATGGTGGGGGTCAGCACAGAGGTCAAGACTTCAATGCTGAAGGGCCAGTGGATCTATGGTGGGGGTCAGCACAGAGGCAAGTTTCCACTCAGGTTTCAAATCATTGCGTTAATTACTTATTGTAAAGCATTTGAACATTCTTTTGTGTCACATGTTCATTATTAAGTTGATGTATAACTGCATAGTATCTTCATTATTTAAAATATAAGGTGACTAAAACTGGCAACCGTATTTTCAGTTTGGCAACCAAAAGCTGATGCCTGGTTGCCTAGCAACCACTTTTAAAAGTTAGCTTTGAGCCCTGCCGAGGGACACTGTTAACGAGGGACACTGTTACCGAGGGACACTGTTACCGAGGGACACTGTTCCCGAGGGACACTGTTACCGAGGGACACTGTTCCCGAGGGACACTGTTACCGAGGGACACTGTTCCCGAGGGACACTGTTAACGAGGGTCACTGTTACCGAGGGACACTGTTCCCGAGGGACACTGTTCCCGAGGGACACTGTTAACGAGGGACACTGTTCCCGAGGGACACTGTTAACGAGGGTCACTGTTACCGAGGGACACTGTTAACGAGGGACACTGTTCCCGAGGGACACTGTTACCGAGGGAGACTGTTAACGAGGGACACTTAACGAGGGACACTGTTAACGAGGGACACTTAACGAGGGACACTTACCGAGGGACACTGTTAACGAGGGACACTTAACGAGGGACACTTACCGAGGGAGACTGTTAACGAGGGACACTGTTAACGAGGGGGACTGTTACCGAGGGCGACTGTTAACGAGGGGGACCATTAACGAGGGACACTGTTAACGAGGGACACTTACCGAGGGACACTGTTAACGAGGGACACTGTTACCGAGGGAGACTGTTACCGAGGGACACTGTTAACGAGGGACACTGTTACCGAGGGAGACTGTTACCGAGGGACACTGTTAACGAGGGACACTGTTACCGAGGGAGACTGTTAACGAGGGACACTTACCAAGGGACACTTACCGAGGGACACTGTTAACGAGGGACACTTAACGAGGGACACTGTTAACGAGGGACACTGTTAACGAGGCACACTTAACGAGGGACACTTAACGAGGGACACTGTTAACGAGGGACACTTAACTAGGGACACTTAACGAGGGACACTGTTAACGAGGGACACTGTTACCGAGGGACACTGTTACCGAGGGACACTGTTACCGAGGGACACTGTTTTATGAACAGGAAGTAAACACATCAAAATGAATTTCAGAATAAAGCAGGTCCTCACCTGGTCGAAGTAGACCCTGATGGAGCCCACGTTCGTGGCCCCCACCGCCGTCAACGAGAAGAAACCGTGCTGCCATTGGCCGCTCAGAGCCACACGCTCGTTAAGACAGAAGAGCTCCTTAACGAGCCGAGCCACGCCCGGGTTCACGGACATCAGAGAGCCTAACGAGACAGACAGGTGGGACAGGTGAGACAGACAGGTGGGACAGGAGAGACAGACAGGTGAGACAGGCAGGTGGGACAGGTGAGACAGACAGGTGGGACAGGTGAGACAGACAGGTGGGACAGGTGAGACAGACAGGTGAGACAGGAGAGACGGATAGGTGGGACAGACAGGTGAGACAGACAGGTAAGACAGGTGAGACAGACAGGTAAGACAGGTGGGACAGGTGAGACAGGAGAGAAAGACAGGTGAGACAGACAGGTGAGACAGGAGAGACAGACAGGTGAGACAGACAGGTGAGACAGGAGAGACAGACAGGTGAGACAGACAGGTGAGACAGGAGAGACAGACAGGTGAGACAGACGAGACGGACAGGTGAGACAGACAGGTGAGACAGGAGAGACGGATAGGCGAGACAGGGTCTGAGTTAGGAACAGGAAGTGGTTCTCACCTGGGAAGTGGCGCCTCAGCTCCACCCTCCAGTCTGTCGGTGAGTGGAAGCAGTGATAGTCACCTGGAGCCAGGTAGACCACCACGTGGAACAGGTCGTTCTGAGGAGAGGACAGCAGCAGGTCCTGGAAGGACCGGGACGCGTCTGTGGAGAGACAGGGACCGTTAGGACCAGAACCATCAGGACCAGAACCAGAACCATCAGGACCAGAACCATCAGGACCAGAACCAGAACCATCAGGACCAGAATCATCAGAACCAGAACTATCAGGACCAGAACCAGAACCATCAGGACCAGAATCATCAGAACCAGAACCAACAGGACCAGAACCATCAGGACCAGAACCAGAACCATCAGGACCAGAACCAGAACCATCAGGACCAGAACCATCAGGACCAGAACCAGAACCATCAGGACCAGAACCATCAGGACCAGAACCAGAACCATCAGGACCAGAACCAGAATCAGGACCACAGGTGAGTAAGCAGCTGGGGAACAGCTCACCTTGGCTCCGCCCCCTCTGAGGACCCAGGAAGTGCTCCAGGCTGTAGGTCACTCCCTTCACCTGCTCAACCTGAGAGTTCTGCACTCGACCAAAGTGAAGAATCCTGCCGTCAGCCGGAGAAATCTGAGGAAGAGGAGCAGACAGGAAGTGGTGAGGAAGAGGAGCAGACAGGAAGTGGTGAGGAAGAGGAGCAGACAGGAAGTGGTGAGGAAGAGGAGGGAGATGAAGAGTTACCAGGCAGGAGGAGGCGCAGAGAGGTCTGACTGCAGGTTTGAGTTGTCGTCTGAAGAACTCTCCCAGGTTTCTGTAGTGATGAAGATCCTCCACTGCTGCCTCCTGCCGGAACAAGACAGTTAGGAAGCTAATGCTAATGATGCTGAAGCTAATGAGGCTAAAGCTAATGATGCTGAAGCTAATGAGGCTGAAGCTAATGATGCTAAAGCTAATGATGCTAATGCTAATGATGCTGAAGCTAATGAGGCTAAAGCTAATGATGCTAAAGCTAATGATGCTGAAGCTAATGAGGCTGAAGCTAATGATGCTGAAGCTAATGATGCTAAAGCTAATGATGCTGAAGCTAATGATGCTAAAGCTAATGATGCTAAAGCTAATGATGCTGAAGCTAATGATGCTAAAGCTAATGATGCTGAAGCTAATGATGCTAAAGCTAATGATGCTAAAGCTAATGATGCTAAAGCTAATGATGCTAAAGCTATGGTATACCTGCATGTTGACCCGAAGGTCCAGATGTACAGAGAGTACACATGCTAAAGCTAACGATGCTAAAGCTAACGATGCTAAAGCTAATGATGCTAAAGCTATGGTATACCTGCATGTTGACCCCGAAGGTCTAGATGTACAGAGTAGACATGCTAAAGCTAATGATGCTAAAGCTATGGTATACCTGCATGTTGACCCGAAGGTCCAGATGTACAGAGAGTACACATGCTAAAGCTAATGATGCTAAAGCTATGGTATACCTGCATGTTGACCCCGAAGGTCCAGATGTACAGAGAGTAGACGGGCTTCCTCAGCCAGGTGGGCAGCTCCACGCCGTTCAGACGGCCCCAGGCTCTGGAGAGGAGGCGGGTCGGGAAGGAGTGGTACAGCGCCACCTGCAGGACAAACAGGGGAGTGACATCATCTGGAGTTTATCTGATGAGGATGATGATGATGATGTTACTCACATGCAGGACAAACAGGTGCACATGGAGCTGCTGTGATGCAAGTCAAATGTCAGACTTGCTCTGACCATTAAAGTATTATCGTATCATCTGAAGTCATGTTTATCTAGATAGAATCACAAAAGAGGAAGGGACTCATAATTCCTATTTTTCACAGTCAGCGTCCCTCTCCACTTTGTGTGAAGAAGCAAAGACACCTCAACATGACTCAGCACTTTCTACAGACTGTGATGACTCAGCAGATCTCAGCAGACAACAAACCAGGAAACAAAACAGGAGAAGAAGAAAGGAGGATGGTCGTTTCTGCCCCTCTCCTTTCCCTTCGTCCAATCAGAAGCCAAAAGCTCTTACCCGCTTGGCCAGTGGCCGCAGAGCTCTGACTGACAGGAAGTAGCAGAGGAAGGCGATTGGCCGACGGCGCCAAGGGGCGGAGCGAGAAACACGACCACTGAGCACGCTCAGACGGTGCCGGAGAGCCAATCGAGGCATCAGGAGCCTGATCATGGTAATAAAATATAATCATGAGATGGTCATGGGATGGTCATGAGATGGTCATGAGTTGGTCATGTGTTGGTCATGGGATGGTCATGGGATGGTCATGAGTTGGTCATGTGTTGGTCATGAGTTGGTCATGGGATGGTCATGGGATGGTCATGAGTTGGTCATGGGATGGTCATGTGTTGGTCATGTGATGGTCATGGGTTGGTCATGTGATGGTCATGTGTTGGTCATGGGATGGTCATGAGTTGGTCATGTGTTGGTCATGAGTTGGTCATGGGATGGTCATGGGATGGTCATGAGTTGGTCATGGGATGGTCATGTGTTGGTCATGTGATGGTCATGGGTTGGTCATGGGTTGGTCATGTGATGGTCATGGGTTGGTCATGAGTTGGTCATGAGTTGGTCATGGGATGGTCATGGGTTGGTCATGTGATGGTCATGGGTTGGTCATGAGTTGGTCATGGGATGGTCATGGGTTGGTCATGAGTTGGTCATGAGTTGGTCATGGGATGGTCATGTGTTGGTCATGGGTTGGTCATGTGATGGTCATGTGATGGTCATGGGTTGGTCATGAGTTGGTCATGGGTTGGTCATGTGATGGTCATGGGTTGGTCATGAGTTGGTCATGAGTTGGTCATGGGATGGTCATGGGTTGGTCATGTGATGGTCATGGGTTGGTCATGAGTTGGTCATGAGTTGGTCATGGGATGGTCATGAGTTGGTCATGTGATGGTCATGGGTTGGTCATGAGTTGGTCATGTGTTGGTCATGTGATGGCCATGAGTTGGTCATGGGATGGTCATGAGTTGGTCATGTGATGGTCATGAGTTGGTCATGTGATGGTCATGTGTTGGTCATGTGTTGGTCATGGGTTGGTCATGGGATGGTCATGGGTTGGTCATGAGTTGGTCATGGGTTGGTCATGTGATGGTCATGTGTTGGTCATGGGATGGTCATGTGATGGTCATGTGTTGGTCATGGGATGGTCATGGGTTGGTCATGAGTTGGTCATGGGATGGTCATGAGTTGGTCATGTGTTGGTCATGAGATGGTCATGAGTTGGTCATGTGTTGGTCATGTGTTGGTCATGAGTTGGTCATGGGATGGTCATGGGTTGGTCATGTGTTGGTCATGTGATGGTCATGAGTTGGTCATGTGATGGTCATGTGTTGGTCATGTGTTGGTCATGTGATGGTCATGTGTTGGTCATGGGATGGTCATGGGTTGGTCATGGGATGGTCATGTGTTGGTCATGGGATGGTCATGGGTTGGTCATGAGTTGGTCATGGGTTGGTCATGAGTTGGTCATGTGATGGTCATGTGTTGGTCATGGGATGGTCATGTGATGGTCATGTGTTGGTCATGGGATGGTCATGGGTTGGTCATGAGTTGGTCATGGGATGGTCATGTGTTGGTCATGTGATGGTCATGTGATGGTCATGGGTTGGTCATGAGTTGGTCATGGGTTGGTCATGAGTTGGTCATGGGATGGTCATGAGTTGGTCATGGGATGGTCATGGGGTGGTCATGTGATGGTCATGAGTTGGTCATGTGTTGGTCATGAGTTGGTCATGGGATGGTCATGTGTTGGTCATGTGATGGTCACGAGTTGGTCATGTGTTGGTCATGGGTTGGTCATGAGTTGGTCATGAGTTGGTCATGGGATGGTCATGAGTTGGTCATGGGATGGTCATGAGTTGGTCATGAGTTGGTCATGTGATGGCTCCAGTGCAACACATGGCAAACACGCAGGAGAACACGCCGACGCAACAGAGTGAGCAGAGATAGACTGCGCAAAATATACAGATAGCAGGAGACAGAGGACAGCCACGGTCAGATAGCAGGAGACAGAGGACAGCCGCGGTCAGATAGCAGGAGACAGAGGACAGCCACGGTCAGATAGCAGGAGACAGAGGACAGCCACGGTCAGATAGCAGGAGACAGAGAACAGCCACGGTCAGATAGCAGGAGACAGAGGACAGCCACGGTCAGATAGCAGGAGACAGAGGACAACCACGGTCAGATAGCAGGAGACAGAGGACAGCCACGTTCAGATAGCAGGAGACAGAGGACAGCCACGGTCAGATAGCAGGAGACAGAGGACAGCCACGGTCAGATAGCAGGAGACAGAGGACAGCCACGGTCAGATAGCAGGAGACAGAGGACAGCCACGGTCAGATAGCAGGAGACAGAGGACAGCCACGGTCAGATAGCAGGAGACAGAGGACAGCCACGGTCAGATAGCAGGAGACAGAGGACAGCCACGGTCAGATAGCAGGAGACAGAGGACAGCCACGGTCAGATAGCAGGAGACAGAGGACAGCCACGGTCAGATAGCAGGAGACAGAGGACAGCCACGGTCAGATAGCAGGAGACAGAGGACCGCCACGGTCAGATAGCAGGAGACAGAGGACAGCCACGGTCAGATAGCAGGAGACAGAGGACAGCCACGGTCAGAGAGCAGGAGACAGAGGACAGCCACGGTCAGATAGCAGGAGACAGAGGACAGCCACGGTCAGATAGCAGGAGACAGAGGACAGCCACGGTCAGATAGCAGGAGACAGAGGACAGCCACGGTCAGATAGCAGGAGACAGAGGACAGCCACGGTCAGATAGCAGGAGACAGAGGACAGCCACGGTCAGAGAGCAGGAGACAGAGGACAGCCACGGTCAGATAGGAAAACATTCAGGATCTGGATCAGTCTGATGCGACAATGGAAACTGAACTAAAGAGAACATTTGAAACTTTAGCAGTCTGCGTGATCTGCCTGCAGGGAGGGGCGGGCCGGCCCTGCGAGTAAAGTAACGAGTAAAGTAACGAGTAAAGTAACGAGTAAAGTAACGAGTAAAGTAACGAGTAAAGTAACGAGTAAAGTAACGAATTACTTTATGTATAGAGTAACGAAGTAGTGTAATATATTACTTTTTTTAGTAACGACCCCATCTTTGGTCATGTGTTAGTCATGGGATGGTCATGGGATGGTCATGAGTTGGTCATGGGATGGTCGTGAGTTGGTCATGGGATGGTCATGAGATGGTCGTGAGATGGTCATGGGATGGTCATGAGTTGGTCATGGGATGGTCATGAGATGGTCGTGAGTTGGTCATGGGATGGTCATGAGATGGTCAGGTGATGGTCACGAGTTGGTCATGGGATGGTCACGAGTTGGTCATGGGATGGTCATGAGATGGTCGTGAGTTGGTCATGGGATGGTCATGAGTTGGTCATGGGATGGTCACCAGTTGGTCATGTGATGGTCACGAGTTGGTCATGGGATGGTCACGAGTTGGTCATGGGATGGTCATGAGATCGTCATGAGTTGGTCAGGTGATGGTCACGAGTTGGTCATGGGATGGTCATGAGATGGTCATGAGTTGGTCAGGTGATGGTCACGAGTTGGTCATGGGATGGTCACGAGTTGGTCATGGGATGGTCATGAGATGGTCGTGAGTTGGTCATGGGATGGTCACGAGTTGGTCATGAGTTGGTCATGGGATGGTCAGGTGATGGTCGTGAGTTGGTCATGGGATGGTCATGTGTTGGTCATGGGATGGTCATGGGATGGTCATGAGTTGGTCATGGGATGGTCATGAGTTGGTCATGTGATGGTCAGGTGATGGTCACGAGTTGGTCATGGGATGGTCATGAGTTGGTCACGGGATGGTCAGGTGATGGTCGTGAGTTGGTCATGGGATGGTCATGTGATGGTCATGAGTTGGTCATGAGATGGTCATGAGATGGTCATGAGTTGGTCATGGGATGGTCATGTGATGGTCATGAGTTGGTCATGGGATGGTCATGTGATGGTCATGGGATGGTCATGGGATGGTCATGAGATGGTCATGAGTTGGTCATGGGATGGTCACGAGTTGGTCATGGGATGGTCACGGGATATTATAAAATAATGTTTGTTGTTGTTGTAATTCTGCTGCTGGCCACCGGATGCACGATCCCCTGTTATACTACAATAACTGTTAACTTACATTAACTAAAGGAGAGACGGTAACAAAACTGCTAACATTAATACTTCAACATCAACAACATCAGCGGGCTTCTGCTTCTGTGAGAAGTATCTTTAAATCATCAGTATTAATTAAGTTAGAAATATTACACCTCTGATCCAGTGATTTATGAACCAACTGTTTCCAGGGAGGATAATCAGGTCTGTGTCTGAGCTATGTGGGTTAGCAGGTTAGCACTGGATCAACTGTAAAGAGGCTATCGAGCTAAACTAGGCTAAGGCTAAAATAGCTGACCTTCTAAATACACACACACACACACACACACACACACACACACACACACACACACACACACACACACACACACACACACACACACACACACACACACACACACACACACACACACACACACACACACACACACACACACACACACACACACACACACACACACACACACACACACACACACACACACACACACACACACACACACACACACACACACAGTAATCCCCTGTCAGCTGTGTGTCGGCTCAGTGTGTTGTCTTTAATTACAGCTGGTTGTTTATTATGATAAAAGTGTAATTGATTGCTCTCAGAGTTATGCTAAGCTAACCTCTCATTCATGAATCATTAATCCTGTCCCACCTGAGTCGGGCAGCGTTCCTGGCCCTCGTCCCCCGTCCTGTGTCTCTCTCTCTCTCTCCCCCCCCCCGCCTCACCCTCCGCAGGACGTCCCGCCCGCCCCCTCCGTCCGGACGCCTCGGGGGAGACTTCACCATGAAGCCCAGAGAAACACGCTGACAGGAATATCACCAGAGAAGTAGAATCGCGCTGCACTGGCGTACAGAGAAGAAGATAACCCCGCCCCCTTAAAGAGACAGCGTCCCTTTAGATATTTAAAGAGACAGCGTCCCTTTAGATATTTAAAGAGACAGCGTCCCTTTAGATATTTAAAGAGACAGCGTCGCTTTAGATATTTAAAGAGACAGCGTCCCTTTAGATATTTAAAGAGACAGCGTCCCTTTAGATATTTAAAGAGACAGCGTCGCTTTAGATATTTAAAGAGACAGCGTCCCTTTAGATATTTAAAGAGACAGCGTCCCTTTAGATATTTAAAGAGACAGCGTCCCTTTAGATATTTAAACAGACAGCGTCGCTTTAGATATTTAAAGAGACAGCGTCGCTTTAGATATTTAAAGAGGCACATCATCCTCTACCTCACTGAATTAAATTATAAAACATGCAACTTTCATGTTTTCACAAAATATTCTTAATCTTTCTCGTTTTTTTTTATATTAAACTGAAATTAGAAAATAATAATTAAACTAAGAAAACATTTTATGTGTTTTTGACCAATCAGATCATGTCCTCCGTCAGGACCAATCGAGAGGCAAGATTAACGGGCACAGGGGCTGACATCACTCTCAGTGACACAATCAGAGGCTGAGAGCAGAACACATTGCATTTCCTGTACCGTCACAATAAGAGCTCGTCGGTGCAAAGCTTTTATTGTGAAAGTAATGAACTTCCTGCAGCTGATTCACTCAACAGACTGAGACTTCCCATTGGCCCTGCGCTGATATACACATAGTGATGTCATCAGGTCAGTTGTTACTCAGATCCTACCTGAGTGGGCGAGGCTGTGCGGGGCGGGGCTCCCTCCTCCGGTTGGCCCCTCCCCTTGTAGTGCTGGTAACCAAGGTAACCCCCCCCTGTCACCAGGAGAAGGGGGAGGGTCCGGCGGCGGGGCAGGAAGCTGCGACCTGCAGAGAGAGACAGCTGATTGATCCTCTGACTTCCTGTCACTCTGATGTCCCTTGTGTGTTGCTGTTGTGTTGCTGTTGTGTTGCTGTTGTGTTGCTGTTGTGTTGCTGTTGTGTTGTTGTTAGTGTTGCTGTTGTGTTGCTGTTAGTGTTGCTGTTGTGTTGCTGTTGTGTTGCTGTTGTGTTGTTGTTGTGTTGCTGTTGTGTTGCTGTTGTGTTGTTGTTGTGTTGCTGTTGTGTTGTTGTTAGTGTTGCTGTTGTGTTGCTGTTGTGTTGTTGTTGTGTTGTTGTTAGTGTTGCTGTTGTGTTGCTGTTGTGTTGTTGTTGTGTTGCTGTTGTGTTGTTGTTGTGTTGCTGTTGTGTTGCTGTTGTGTTGCTGTTGTGTTGCTGTTGTGTTGTTGTTGTGTTGCTGTTGTGTTGCTGTTGTGTTGCTGTTGTGTTGCTGTTAGTGTTGCTGTTGTGTTGCTGTTAGTGTTGCTGTTGTGTTGCTGTTGTGTTGCTGTTGTGTTGTTGTTAGTGTTGCTGTTGTGTTGCTGTTGTGTTGTTGTTAGTGTTGTTGTTGTTGTGTTGTTGTTAGTGTTGCTGTTAGTGTTGCTGTTGTGTTGTTGTTAGTGTTGCTGTTGTGTTGCTGTTGTGTTGCTGTTGTGTTGTTGTTGTTAGTGTTGCTGTTGTGTTGCTGTTAGTGTTGCTGTTGTGTTGCTGTTGTGTTGTTAGTGTTGCTGTTGTGTTGCTGTTGTGTTTTTGTTAGTGTTGCTGTTGTGTTGCTGTTGTGTTGCTGTTGTGTTGTTGTTGTTAGTGTTGCTGTTGTGTTGCTGTTGTGTTGCTGTTGTGTTGCTGTTGTGTTGCTGTTGTGTTGTTGTTAGTGTTGCTGTTGTGTTGCTGTTAGTGTTGCTGTTGTGTTGTTGTTGTGTTGCTGTTGTGTTGCTGTTGTGTTGCTGTTGTGTTGCTGTTAGTGTTGCTGTTGTGTTGTTGTTAGTGTTGCTGTTGTGTTGCTGTTGTGTTGTTGTTAGTGTTGTTGTTAGTGTTGCTGTTGTGTTGCTGTTGTGTTGCTGTTGTGTTGTTGTTAGTGTTGCTGTTAGTGTTGCTGTTGTGTTGCTGTTAGTGTTGCTGTTGTGTTGTTGTTAGTGTTGCTGTTAGTGTTGCTGTTAGTGTCAACAAAGGTTTAGTTCAGAGACTGTTGGGACGCCGCTAACTGTTAGCATGCGGCTTCAACACCACAGAGGTGTTCATCGAGTTATTAATAGATGTTATTAATATATTATTGAGTTGTTATTAATTGTTTTTAATGAGTTGTTAGCATCCCGTTGCTCAAGGGGTCGGAGCCGTCTCTCTGACGGAGAGCTTCTTTATGTTAGCGTAAAATAACCCGCTTTGCTTTGTGCGCTAGCAGCTAGTGCGCTAGCAGCTAGTTAGCTAGCAGCGTCCCGGGCCTGCAGGACTCAGCCCCCCGCTCAGGTAGCCGCTTCAGCTAAGCACTCAGCTAGCCGCTCAGCTAGCCGCTTCAGCTGAGCGCTCTGCTCGCCGCTTCAGCTGAGCGCTCTGCTAGCCGCTTCAGCTGAGCGCTCTGCTAGCCGCTTCAGCTGAGCGCTCTGCTAGCCGCTTCAGCTGAGCGCTCTGCTAGCCGCTTCAGCTGAGCGCTCTGCTAGCCGCTTCAGCTGAGCGCTCAGCTAGCCGCTTCAGCTGAGCTCTCAGCTAGCCGCTCAGCTAGCCGCTCAGCTAGCCGCTCAGCTAGCCGCTCAGCTAGCCGCTCAGCTAGCCGCTTCAGCTAAGCACTCAGCTAGCCGCTTCAGCTAAGCACTCAGCTAGCCGCTTAGCTAGCCGCTTCAGCTGAGCGCTCTGCTAGCCGCTTCAGCTGAGCGCTCTGCTAGCCGCTTCAGCTGAGCGCTCTGCTAGCCGCTTCAGCTGAGCGCTCTGCTAGCCGCTTCAGCTGAGCGCTCTGCTAGCCGCTTCAGCTGAGCGCTCTGCTAGCCGCTCAGCTAGCCGCTTAGCTAGCTGCTCAGCTAGCCGCTTAGCTAGCCGCTTAGCTAGCCGCTTCAGCTAGCCGCTCAGCTAGCCGCTTCAGCTGAGCGCTCAGCTAGCCGCTCAGCTAGCCGCTTCAGCTGAGCGCTCAGCTAGCCGCTCAGCGCTCAGCTAGCCGCTTAGCTAGCCGCTTAGCTAGCCGCTTCAGCTGAGCGCTCAGCTAGCCGCTCAGCTAGCCGCTTCAGCTAGCCGCTCAGCTAGCCGCTCAGCTAGCCGCTCAGCTAGCCGCTCAGCTAGCCGCTTCAGCTGAGCGCTCAGCTAGCCGCTCAGCTAGCCGCTTCAGCTAGCCGCTCAGCTAGCCGCTCAGCTAGCCGCTCAGCTAGCCGCTCAGCTAGCCGCTCAGCTAGCCGCTCAGCTAGCCGCTCAGCTAGCCGCGTCAGAAACAAAGAGTTATATTTGAGCTGTTCAAGATGCGGGCTAGCTACTAGCGTTAGCATGTTGGACGGCATGTTGGAGTGTAGCATGCTAGCGTGCTAACGGCGGCTCGGTGGGACTCCTGCTGGGGAGATGATGTAACCATGGACTACAGGAGGCAGTTATTACAGTATTTCGGATGGTCAGAGATTCAGAATTAAAGCTGTATTTACAGATTTCCAACACACTGCAGACCATCTGAAAGACGCTCCTGCGCGGTCCGCCTTGGTTTACACATTAAGGAAGGAAGGACATCCGTTAACCTTTAGCACTGAGGACAGGTGAACACTGAGGACAGGTGAACACTGAGGACAGGTGAACACTGAGGACAGGTGAACCTTTATCACGTATTACAGGTGTACCTAACAACATGTTTATTATTGTCCTATACAGGTGCTTCCTGTCACCTGGCTAACACTCATTCTACAGCGTTTAAAAATGTCTTTCATCTCATGAGAGGAAGTAGGGAGGAAGTGGTGAGGAAGTGGAGTGGAAGTAGGGAGGAAGTGGAGAGCAAGTGGAGAGGAAGTAGAGAGGAAGTGGTGAGGAAGTAGAGAGGAAGTGGAGAGGAAGTAGAGAGGAAGTGGTGAGGACGTGGAGAGGAAGTGGTGAGGACGTGGAGAGGAAGTGGAGAGGAAGTGAGGAGGACGTGGAGAGGAAGTGGAGAGGAAGTAGAGAGGAAGTGGAGAGGAAGTGGAGAGGAAGTGGTGAGGATGTGGAGAGGAAGTAGAGAGGAAGTGGTGAGGACATGGAGAGGAAGTGGTGAGGACGTGGAGAGGAAGTGAGGAGGAAGTGGAGAGCAAGTGGAGAGGAAGTAGAGAGGAAGTGATGAGGAAGTAGAGAGGAAGTGGAGAGGAAGTGGTGAGGACGTGGAGAGGAAGTGGAGAGGAAGTGAGGAGGACGTGGAGAGGAAGTGGAGAGGAAGTGGAGAGGAAGTAGAGAGGAAGTGGAGAGGAAGTGGAGAGGAAGTGGTGAGGATGTGGAGAGGAAGTAGAGAGGAAGTGGTGAGGACATGGAGAGGAAGTGGTGAGGACGTGGAGAGGAAGTGAGGAGGAAGTGGAGAGCAAGTGGAGAGGAAGTAGAGAGGAAGTGGTGAGGAAGTAGAGAGGAAGTGGAGAGGAAGTAGAGAGGAAGTGGTGAGGACGTGGAGAGGAAGTGGTGAGGACGTGGAGAGGAAGTAGGGAGGAAGTGAGGAGGAAGTGGAGAGCAAGTGGAGAGGAAGTAGAGAGGAAGTGGTGAGGAAGTAGAGAGGAAGTGGAGAGGAAGTAGAGAGGAAGTGGTGAGGACGTGGAGAGGAAGTGGTGAGGACGTGGAGAGGAAGTAGGGAGGAAGTGAGGAGGAAGTGGAGAGCAAGTGGAGAGGAAGTAGAGAGGAAGTGGTGAGGAAGTAGAGAGGACATGGAGAGGAAGTGGTGAGGATGTGGAGAGGAAGTGAGGAGGAAGTGGAGAGGAAGTGAGGAGGAAGTGGAGAGCAAGTTGAGAGGAAGTAGAGAGGAAGTGGTGAGGAAGTAGAGAGGACATGGAGAGGAAGTGAGGAGGAAGTGGAGAGGAAGTGAGGAGGAAGTGGAGAGCAAGTTGAGAGGAAGTAGAGAGGAAGTGGTGAGGACGTGGAGAGGAAGTGAGGAGGCGGGACAGGCAGTGAGGAGGTGGGACTCACCTGTGTTCAGCACTCTCTGCTGACTGTAGCTCAGAGAAGAAACTCTATAAATACATAAAATTGTTGTCAGGATCTTTAAAACATATGAATTTATCTACATAAATATATTTCATTATTTAATAATGATGTTTTTGTCATCAGGTGAGATTCACCTTGTCACGTGATGGACACCTGAAAAACCACACATGGTTAGTGTTACCTGGCGCAGATTACTCTCTAAAGACAAACAAAACCACTCAACATGTTTACTTGAGAGGGACCAGATGTTGTTGTTGTTGTTGTTGTTGTTGTTGTTTATCTTTCTTTCTCAGAGACCGCTGATTCTTACAGAAAACTAAAACCATATTATATAGTTTATTGTTGTCGTCAAATAATAAATAAAAAGGTGTTACCTGAGCCGAAGCTTCACCACTCCGGCTCACACACCCAGCACCTGCGTGACGTCACATTAAACACACCTGTCTGACGTCACACACATTGAAACGTTATTTGAATCTGACGTCACAAGTAAATGCGTCACTGCGCCCTGACGCTCCGGACGCGTCACTGACTGATGCAACGGGCGGTCGGACAACAAACACATTGAAATGTTTGCAGTAAACAAGGTAAACAAAGTAAACAAAGGAATAAAAACCTGGAAGAGACTCCACTGCACGCCCTCCGCAAGACCGCCGCCATGTTGTTTGTGGAAGTGACGTAGACACGTTGTACGTTACCTTGAAGTGAGAGGAGGTTTCCCTGAGTGCAGACTGGCAGGAAGAAACCTGCAGCGCGCACACACACACACACACACACACACACACACACACACACACACACACACACATTAACCTGCAGCGGGTTTTTAAAGGAGCTCAGCTCACACACCCTTGCACACAAATGCACGCACACACACGCACGCACGCGCGCGCACACACGCTCCTAACAGGCTTGTTTGAGACGCTCGCCCCGAAAGTAGACGAGAATAGCCGATCGCAGCCGGGGGAGGTCTCCCGAGGAGCACTGCGGTCAAGCCAGCCTCCACTTGGGAAAACACAGTCAAGCCAGCCCGCACGTGATATTGGGGTGCGCGAATATTAGAAGCATTACGGTAAAACCCCAGCGCTTACTCGGTCAATAACAAAAGCACCTATAAAAACAAACCAAACATATTAAATTAAGAAATATGTACTATATAAGGTGACCAATAATGATTTAAAACACACTACGTATAACTACCACGAGTAAATGTAAAATGTAAGGAGTTTCAAAATAAAAGTCCTTTGAAATCTCATATTGAAATCCCGTATATGAGCTGTCAGCCCTGTGTTTAGATGAGAATAAAACCAAATCTCTCCCTGATGCAAGACTCGTCTCACTGCAGGGTGATAGAAGGACAGCCCATCTACTCACCCAGAACAAATCAGGACATTCTGATGTGGAGTTTCAAAATAAAATGGTAAGGTAGGACCCAAACAGTGTTAAAACAAGGGAGGCAGATATTGAGGACAAAAAAACAAAAAACAAAAAGGAGCAGGCGAGGTAAAAGTGAAATCAAATGTTAGACAGAAATGCACTATTATAGTCCTTATAGTTTACTTGTGGTATTTGCTAAAGTGTATATTCTGATTTATTAGTTTTGAATATTATTATTTTGTAATGGATGGTTTTCAAGGTGTACAATTTATGTTACATTTTGAGTAGATGGGCTGTCCTTCTATCACCCTGCAGTGAGACGAGTCTAGCACCAGAGACTAAGAGACTAGCTCCAGAGACTTCTGGGTGAGTAGATGGGCTGTCCTTCTATCACCCTGCAGTGAGACGAGTCTAGCACCAGAGACTAAGAGACTAGCTCCAGAGACTTCTGGGTGAGTAGATGGGCTGCCCTTCTATCACCCTGCAGTGAGACGAGTCTTGCACCAGAGACTAAGAGACTAGCTCCAGAGACTTCTGGGTGAGTAGATGGGCTGCCCTTCTATCACCCTGCAGTGAGACGAGTCTAGCACCAGAGACTAAGAGTCTAGCTCCAGAGACTTCTGGGTGAGTAGATGGGCTGTCCTTCTATCACCCTGCAGTGAGACGAGTCTAGCACCAGAGACTAAGAGACTAGCTCCAGAGACTTCTGGGTGAGTAGATGGGCTGCCCTTCTATCACCCTGCAGTGAGACGAGTCTAGCACCAGAGACTAAGAGACTAGCTCCAGAGACTTCTGGGTGAGTAGATGGGCTGTCCTTCTATCACCCTGCAGTGAGACGAGTCTAGCACCAGAGACTAAGAGACTAGCTCCAGAGACTTCTGGGTGAGTAGATGGGCTGTCCTTCTATCACCCTGCAGTGAGACGAGTCTAGCACCAGAGACTAAGAGACTAGCACCAGAGACTAAGAGACTAGCTCCAGAGACTTCTGGGTGAGTAGATGGGCTGTCCTTCTATCACCCTGCAGTGAGACGAGTCTAGCACCAGAGACTAAGAGACTAGCTCCAGAGACTTCTGGGTGAGTAGATGGGCTGCCCTTCTATCACCCTGCAGTGAGACGAGTCTAGCACCAGAGACTAAGAGACTAGCTCCAGAGACTTCTGGGTGAGTAGATGGGCTGTCCTTCTATCACCCTGCAGTGAGACGAGTCTAGCACCAGAGACTAAGAGACTAGCTCCAGAGACTTCTGGGTGAGTAGATGGGCTGTCCTTCTATCACCCTGCAGTGAGACGAGTCTAGCACCAGAGACTAAGAGACTAGCTCCAGAGACTTCTGGGTGAGTAGATGGGCTGTCCTTCTATCACCCTGCAGTGAGACGAGTCTAGCACCAGAGACTAAGAGACTAGCTCCAGAGACTTCTGGGTGAGTAGATGGGCTGCCCTTCTATCACCCTGCAGTGAGACGAGTCTAGCACCAGAGACTAAGAGACTAGCTCCAGAGACTTCTGGGTGAGTAGATGGGCTGTCCTTCTATCACCCTGCAGTGAGACGAGTCTAGCACCAGAGACTAAGAGACTAGCTCCAGAGACTTCTGGGTGAGTAGATGGGCTGTCCTTCTATCACCCTGCAGTGAGACGAGTCTAGCACCAGAGACTAAGAGACTAGCTCCAGAGACTTCTGGGTGAGTAGATGGGCTGTCCTTCTATCACCCTGCAGTGAGACGAGTCTTGCACCAGAGACTAAGAGACTAGCTCCAGAGACTTCTGGGTGAGTAGATGGGCTGCCCTTCTATCACCCTGCAGTGAGACGAGTCTAGCACCAGAGACTAAGAGACTAGCTCCAGAGACTTCTGGGTGAGTAGATGGGCTGTCCTTCTATCACCCTGCAGTGAGACGAGTCTTGCACCAGAGACTAAGAGACTAGCTCCAGAGACTTCTGGGTGAGTAGATGGGCTGCCCTTCTATCACCCTGCAGTGAGACGAGTCTAGCACCAGAGACTAAGAGACTAGCTCCAGAGACTTCTGGGTGAGTAGATGGGCTGTCCTTCTATCACCCTGCAGTGAGACGAGTCTTGCACCAGAGACTAAGAGACTAGCTCCAGAGACTTCTGGGTGAGTAGATGGGCTGCCCTTCTATCACCCTGCAGTGAGACGAGTCTTGCATCAGGGAGAGATTTGGTTTTATTCTCATCTAAACACAGGGCTGACAGTGACTATGGGATTTCAATATGAGATTTCAAAGGACTTTTATTTTGAAACTCCTTACATTTTACATTTACTCGTGGTAGTTATACGTAGTGTGTTTTAAATAATTATTGATCACCTTATATAGTACATATTTCTTAATTTAATATGTTTGGTTTGTTTTTATAGGTGCTTTTAATATTGACCGAGTAAGCGCTGGGGTTTTACCGTAATGCTTCTAATATTCGCGCGCCCCAATATCACGTGCGGGCTGGCTTGACTGTGTTTTCCCAAGTGGAGGCTGGCTTGACCGCAGTCGAGGAGCCGAGGAGGGGAACCGAGGAGAGAGGAGGGGAACCGAGGAGAGAGGAGGGGAAGCAGGCGGTTAGAGGAAGGAGAACTCCTCTCCTCTGAGCGGTCATTTTAAAGAGACGTCCATTAATGATGACAGGAGGCACAGCAGCCCTCACACACACACACACACACACACACACACACACACACACACACACACACACACACACACACACACACACACACACACACACACACACACACACACACACACACACACACACACACACACACACACACACACACACACACACACACACACACACACACACACACACACACACACACACACACACACACACACACACACACACACACACACACACACTACAGACTCCTTGTCTGTAGATATCTCTAAACTAGAGAGAGAGAGGCGCCTGCTGCTCTGAGTGATGATGCTCTCTGCTCTGCTTTCTGCACGGACCAATCAGCTGCTCTGCTTTCTGCACGGACCAATCAGCTGCTCTCTCTGGAAACATGGCGTCACGAAGAGAGCAGCTACTACAGTAACATCCAGGGGATGCAGAGCTGTGATTGGCTGAGATCAGTCCGTGCGTCACGACTCTTTGAAACATCTCTGTTCCCGGAAATGCATCCACGAAGGAGCCGAGGAGGAGCCATCAGTGTCTCCTCGGTTAGAGCTCCTCCAGAGAGCCTCCTCTCTCCTCTCTCCTCTTTCCTCTCTCCTCGGTTAGAGCTCCTCCAGAGAGCCTCCTCTCTCCTCTTTCCTCTCTCCTCGGTTAGAGCTCCTCCAGAGAGCCTCCTCTCTCCTCTCTCCTCGGTCAGAGCTCCTCCAGAGAGCCTCCTCTCTCCTCTCTCCTCGGTTAGAGCTCCTCCAGAGAGCCTCCTCTCTCCTCTCTCCTCGGTCAGAGCTCCTCCAGAGAGCCTCCTCTCTCCTCTCTCCTCGGTTAGAGCTCCTCCAGAGAGCCTCCTCTCTCCTCTCTCCTCTCTCCTCAGTTAGAGCTCCTCCAGAGAGCCTCCTCTCTCCTCTCTCCTCGGTCAGAGCTCCTCCAGAGAGCCTCCTCTCTCCTCTCTCCTCTCTCCTCTTTCCTCTCTCCTCGGTTAGAGCTCCTCCAGAGAGCCTCCTCTCTCCTCTCTCCTCGGTTAGAGCTCCTCCAGAGAGCCTCCTCTCTCCTCTCTCCTCTTTCCTCTCTCCTCGGTTAGAGCTCCTCCAGAGAGCCTCCTCTCTCCTCTCTCCTCGGTTAGAGCTTCATCTATAGCAATTTCACACACGTGAAGAGTCTAGCACCAGAGACTGAGAGTCTAGCTCCAGAGACTGAGAGTCTAGCTCCAGAGACTAAGAGTCTAGCTCCAGAGACTAAGAGACTAGCACCAGAGACTGAGAGTCTAGCTCCAGAGACTAAGAGTCTAGCACCAGAGACTGAGAGTCTAGCACCAGAGACTAAGAGACTAGCACCAGAGACTAAGAGACTAGCACCAGAGACTAAGAGACTAGCACCAGAGACTAAGAGACTAAGAGTCTAGCACCAGAGACTAAGAGACTAAGAGTCTAGCACCAGAGACTGAGAGTCTAGCACCAGAGACTAAGAGACTAAGAGTCTAGCACCAGAGACTAAGAGTCTAGCTCCAGAGACTAAGAGTCTAGCACCAGAGACTAAGAGACTAGCACCAGAGACTAAGAGACTAAGAGTCTAGCACCAGAGACTAAGAGTCTAGCACCAGAGACTAAGAGACTAAGAGTCTAGCACCAGAGACTGAGAGTCTAGCACCAGAGACTAAGAGTCTAGCACCAGAGACTAAGAGTCTAGCTCCAGAGACTGAGAGTCTAGCTCCAGAGACTAAGAGTCTAGCACCAGAGACTGAGAGTCTAGCACCAGAGACTAAGAGACTAGCACCAGAGACTAAGAGACTAGCACCAGAGACTAAGAGACTAGCACCAGAGACTAAGAGACTAAGAGTCTAGCACCAGAGACTAAGAGACTAAGAGTCTAGCACCAGAGACTGAGAGTCTAGCACCAGAGACTAAGAGACTAAGAGTCTAGCACCAGAGACTAAGAGTCTAGCTCCAGAGACTAAGAGTCTAGCACCAGAGACTAAGAGACTAGCACCAGAGACTAAGAGACTAAGAGTCTAGCACCAGAGACTAAGAGTCTAGCACCAGAGACTAAGAGACTAAGAGTCTAGCACCAGAGACTGAGAGTCTAGCACCAGAGACTAAGAGTCTAGCACCAGAGACTAAGAGTCTAGCTCCAGAGACTGAGAGTCTAGCTCCAGAGACTAAGAGTCTAGCACCAGAGACTAAGAGTCTAGCTCCAGAGACTGAGAGTCTAGCTCCAGAGACTAAGAGTCTAGCTCCAGAGACTAGCTCCAGAGACTAAGAGTCTAGCACCAGAGACTAAGAGTCTAGCTCCAGAGACTGAGAGTCTAGCACCAGAGACTAAGAGTCTAGCACCAGAGACTAAGAGACTAGCACCAGAGACTAAGAGACTAAGAGTCTAGCACCAGAGACTGAGAGTCTAGCACCAGAGACTGAGAGTCTAGCTCCAGAGACTAAGAGACTAGCTCCAGAGACTAAGAGACTAGCACCAGAGACTAAGAGACTAGCTCCAGAGACTGAGAGTCTAGCTCCAGAGACTAAGAGTCTAGCACCAGAGACTAAGAGTCTAGCTCCAGAGACTGAGAGTCTAGCTCCAGAGACTAAGAGTCTAGCTCCAGAGACTAAGAGTCTAGCACCAGAGACTAAGAGACTAGCACCAGAGACTAAGAGACTAAGAGTCTAGCACCAGAGACTGAGAGTCTAGCACCAGAGACTGAGAGTCTAGCTCCAGAGACTAAGAGACTAGCTCCAGAGACTAAGAGACTAGCACCAGAGACTAAGAGACTAGCTCCAGAGACTAAGAGTCTAGCACCAGAGACTAAGAGTCTAGCTCCAGAGACTAAGAGTCTAGCTCCAGAGACTGAGAGTCTAGCTCCAGAGACTAAGAGTCTAGCTCCAGAGACTAAGAGACTAGCTCCAGAGACTAAGAGACTAGCACCAGAGACTAAGAGTCTAGCTCCAGAGACTAAGAGTCTAGCACCAGAGACTAAGAGTCTAGCACCAGAGACTGAGAGTCTAGCTCCAGAGACTAGCTCCAGAGACTAAGAGTCTAGCACCAGAGACTAAGAGACTAGCACCAGAGACTAAGAGTCTAGCACCAGAGACTGAGAGTCTAGCTCCAGAGACTAAGAGACTAGCTCCAGAGACTAAGAGTCTAGCACCAGAGACTAAGAGACTAGCACCAGAGACTAAGAGTCTAGCACCAGAGACTGAGAGTCTAGCTCCAGAGACTAAGAGACTAGCTCCAGAGACTAAGAGTCTAGCACCAGAGACTAAGAGACTAGCACCAGAGACTAAGAGACTAGCACCAGAGACTAAGAGTCTAGCACCAGAGACTGAGAGTCTAGCTCCAGAGACTAAGAGACTAGCTCCAGAGACTAAGAGTCTAGCACCAGAGACTAAGAGACTAGCACCAGAGACTAAGAGTCTAGCACCAGAGACTGAGAGTCTAGCTCCAGAGACTAAGAGACTAGCTCCAGAGACTAAGAGTCTAGCACCAGAGACTAAGAGACTAGCACCAGAGACTAAGAGACTAGCACCAGAGACTAAGAGACTAGCACCAGAGACTAAGAGACTAGCTCCAGAGACTAAGAGTCTAGCTCCAGAGACTGAGAGTCTAGCTCCAGAGACTAAGAGTCTAGCTCCAGAGACTAAGAGTCTAGCTCCAGAGACTAAGAGACTAGCACCAGAGACTAAGAGTCTAGCTCCAGAGACTAAGAGTCTAGCACCAGAGACTAAGAGACTAGCTCCAGAGACTGAGAGTCTAGCTCCAGAGACTAAGAGTAGAAGAGAGACTCTAGTTTGGTTGTGAAGCCGCACGGTGTTTTGCCCGCTGCACTGCAGAGAAGAGAACTAAGAAAGTGAGCGCGTCGGCCAGGAACCAAAGGAGACAAGGAGCTTAGCAAAGAGGGAGAGAAGGCTCTTTTATAATGAAACGTGTTTATAACTTCAAACCAGTGATTACAGTGTGTTTTATAAAGACCTTTATTATTAATAATATCTCTCATGATGGTTATGATGATCTGACGCTGAGCTTCAGGTCAGAAACTTTACAAATATTAAATATTTCACATTTAAAAAATATGAAATTGTCCAAAAAAACACCTCAAACAGCGTTTCTACGGCAACGCAGCAGTGTCTCCACGGTAACGCAGCAGTGTCTCCACGGTAACGCAGCGGTGTCTCCATAGCCACGTAGCGGCGTCTCCACGGCAACGCAGCAGTGTCTCCACGGCAACGCTGCAGTGTCTCCATGGTAACGTAGCGGCGTCTCCATGGTAACGTAGCGGCGTCTCCATGGTAACGCAGCGGCGTCTCCATGGTAACGCAGCGTTGTCTCCATGGTAACGCAGCGTTAGCAGCATGCTAGCAGCATGCTAGCAGCATGCTAGCAGCTTTGTGTGCTGACAGGAAGTGATGTCACACCTCCAGGCTCTGTTGTGTCAGGAAGTCTTCGAGCGCGCTCAGTCGCTGAACCAGCTTCACGTCAGACTCCGCCTCCTCGTCCCCGCCGTTACTATGACGTCGAGCTGCCAACCGCTTCCTGGGCACCAAGGCAACAGGAAGTCCCGCCCCTAAAACACAGCCCGGTTTATTTCGGGAACTTTAATACACATTTCTACCTGCAGTGTTTTTCTATACAGAAACATGTAGAGAACCACATTACCCAGAGTACCTTGCTGCCTCTTCCTCTTCCGGGGCTGAGTGAAGTCAGGAAAGAGGAGAAGCCTGCGCCTCCTCTGCTGGCCAATCAGCAGCAGCGCTCCGTCCTTCTCCCGCGGCTCCTCGAAGATCGTCTCCAGACTCCTGCAGGGCCACACAGATGCATGCTGGGACGTAGTTTGTGTCTCTGGTGTTAAGGTGGGGACTTGTAGTTCTTACCTGTTGGCTGAGGGGGACTTGTAGTTCTTACCTGTTGGCTGAGGGGGACTTGTAGTTCTTGTTGGTGTAGATCTCCTCCAGACTGAACTCCTTCTTCTTCAACCTGAAGAAATGTTGTTATTACTCAGTTTATATTCACCCAGTCCCCTTACCTGAGGAGACTGTGTCCCCCCTCTCACCTGTCCCCCTCTCACCTGTCCCCCCTCTCCCCTGTTCCCCCTCTCCCCCTCCTAACCTGTCCCCCCTCTCACCTGTCCCCCTCTCACCTGTCCCCCCTCTCACCTGTCCCCCCTCTAAGCGGTCCCCCTCTCACCTGTCCCCCCTCTAAGCGGTCCCCCTCTAAGCGGTCCCCCTCTCACCTGTCCCCCTCTCACCTGTCCCACCTCTCACCTGTCCCCCTATCACCTGTCCCCCCCTATCACCTGTCCCCCCTCTCACCTGCCCCCCTCTCACCTGTCCCCCTCTCACCTGTCCCCCCTCACCTTTTGACCCTGGGCAGACCCATGGGAGTGAGCAGAGTGTCTCGTGGCGAGGCGCGTCTGATCCTGATCTGAGAGACTCGTTTCTGAGGAGAGAAGAGGAGGATCAGTGTTTCTGAGGTTTTAAAGGGCTCCTATTGAACCAGGTCTCTGATGGTACGGGTCTCTGATGGTACGGGTCTCTGATGGTTCAGGTCTCTGGTGGTTCAGGTCTCTGGTGGTACAGGTGTCTGGTGGTTCAGGTCTCTGGTGGTACAGGTGTCTGGTGGTTCAGGTCTCTGATGGTTCAGGTCTCTGATGGTTCAGGTCTCTGGTGGTTCAGGTCTCTGGTGGTTCAGGTCTCTGATGGTACGGGTCTCTGGTGGTACAGGTCTCTGGTGGTACAGGTCTCTGGTGGTTCAGGTCTCTGGTGGTACAGGTGTCTGGTGGTTCAGGTCTCTGATGGTTCAGGTCTCTGATGGTTCAGGTCTCTGGTGGTTCAGGTCTCTGGTGGTTCGGGTCTCTGGTGGTTCGGGTCTCTGGTGGTTCGGGTCTCTGATGGTTCAGGTCTCTGGTGGTTCGGGTCTCTGGTGGTACGGGTCTCTGGTGGTACAGGTCTCTGGTGGTACAGGTCTCTGGTGGTTCGGGTCTCTGGTGGTACAGGTCTCTGGTGGTTCAGGTCTCTGATGGTTCAGGTCTCTGGTGGTTCGGGTCTCTGGTGGTACGGGTCTCTGGTGGTACAGGTCTCTGGTGGTTCGGGTCTCTGGTGGTACAGGTCTCTGGTGGTTCAGGTCTCTGATGGTTCAGGTCTCTGGTGGTTCGGGTCTCTGGTGGTACGGGTCTCTGGTGGTTCGGGTCTCTGGTGGTTCAGGTCTCTGGTGGTACAGGTGTCTGGTGGTTCAGGTCTCTGGTGGTACGGGTCTCTGGTGGTACAGGTCTCTGGTGGTACAGGTCTCTGGTGGTTCGGGTCTCTGGTGGTACAGGTGTCTGGTGGTACGGGTCTCTGATGGTTCAGGTCTCTGGTGGTTCGGGTCTCTGGTGGTACAGGTGTCTGATGGTTCAGGTCTCTGGTGGTTCAGGTCTCTGATGGTACGGGTCTCTGATGGTTCGGGTCTCTGGTGGTTCGGGTCTCTGGTGGTACGGGTCTCTGGTGGTTCGGGTCTCTGGTGGTACAGGTGTCTGGTGGTTCAGGTCTCTGAGGGTACAGGTGTCTGGTGGTTCAGGTCTCTGATGGTTCAGGTCTCTGGTGGTTCGGGTCTCTCCCTTCAGAAGGGAAGGGGGTCATTCGTTCCGCCTGAGACCTGATCAACAGGCTCAGAGCTCAACAGGTTAAAGTCTCTTGAAATGACAGAAGCACCTGGAGGAAGCCGGGGCTCGCTGCTGATTGGTCGATGGCCAGCGGAGCAGGCAGTCCTTTGGCTGAACAAAGGGGGAGGGGCTTATCCCGTCGCCGGGGGAGGAGCAGGCTCCGAGAGCTGTGATTGGCTCGCTGCTTCTGATGTCGCCGGGCAGAAAAGTGTTGGCTGCAGAACACAGAAAGACTTTGAAAGGATTGGGAACATTAAAACATAACTCATAGAAACCTTTAAAATTATCTTTCAACAAAGATTCAAAGTTCAATCATCATTACATGACATCTGGTTCATGTATTGAGCTTACCTGGGTGTAGGCTTTCTCATGTAACTGCAGAGACATTAAAACACCACATTGTTAATTATAATAACTATAAAGAGTCAATATAACAACCAAACAAACATGAATTAGTATATTATACTATATGTATATGAATGAGTTTGAATGGACCAACCAGTGATCAGATCCCAGAGAGGGCGGGGCCGTCCAGTCCTTCAGGCACCGCTGAGGACTTCCATAAGTCCCGCCCCTAACAAACTCTGACAGCGTCTCCACGGCAACCGCTGACAGCCGCAGCATGGGGCCGGGTCTAAAACCGGAAGAGGAAGAGGAGGAGTATAAGCTCCATATGTGCAGAACGCCGTGATTGGAGGAGAAGGAAGTGAGGTCAGAGAAACGCCATTGGCCTGAAGAGATGTTCAGGGCTTCTGATTGGCCTGAAAAGATGTTCAGGGCTTCTGATTGGCCTGAAGAGATGTTCAGGGCTTCTGATTGGCCTGAAAAGATGTTCAGGGCTTCTGATTGGCCTGAAGAGATGTTCAGGGCTTCTGATTGGCCTGAAGAGATGTTCGGCGCTTCTGATTGGCCTGAAGAGATGTTCGGCGCTTCTGATTGGCCTGAAGAGATGTTCGGCGCTTCCGATTGGCTGTGGGTTGGCGGCAGGATGTGCAAGGCATGCTGGGAATATGAGCTGAGGAGGACAGGAGAAATGTTTATTTATATGAATCAGCTGTTTTGTGTGTTTTGAGTGTTTTGAGTGTTTTGTGTGTTTTGTGTGTTTTGAGTGTTTTGAGTGTTTTGTGTGTTTTGTGTGTTTGAGTGTTTGAGTGTTTTGTGTGTTTTGTGTGTTTTGTGTGTTTTGAGTGTTTGAGTGTTTTGTGTGTTTTGAGTGTTTTGAGTGTTTTGTGTGTTTTGTGTGTTTTGAGTGTTTTGTGTGTTTTGAGTGTTTTGAGTGTTTTGTGTGTTTTGTGTGTTTTGAGTGTTTTGTGTGTTTTGAGTGTTTTGAGTGTTTTGAGTGTTTTGTGTGTTTTGAGTGTTTTGTGTGTTTTGAGTGTTTTGTGTGTTTTGTGTGTTTTGAGTGTTTTGAGTGTTTTGAGTGTTTTGTGTGTTTTGAGTGTTTTGTGTGTTTTGAGTGTTTTGTGTGTTTTGTGTGTTTTGTGTGTTTTGAGTGTTTTGTGTGTTTTGAGTGTTTTGTGTGTTTTGAGTGTTTTGTGTGTTTTGAGTGTTTTGTGTGTTTTGAGTGTTTTGTGTGTTTTGTGTGTTTTGTGTGTTTTGAGTGCTTTGAGTGCTTTGTGTGTTTTGAGTGTTTTGAGTGCTTTGTGTGTTTTGAGTGTTTTGTGTGTTTTGAGTGTTTTGTGTGTTTTGAGTGTTTTGTGTGTTTTGAGTGTTTTGAGTGCTTTGAGTGCTTTGTGTGTTTTGAGTGTTTTGAGTGCTTTGTGTGTTTTGAGTGTTTTGTGTGTTTTGAGTGTTTTGTGTGTTTTGAGTGTTTTGTGTGTTTTGAGTGTTTTGTGTGTTTTGTGTGTTTTGTGTGTTTTGAGTGTTTTGTGTGTTTTGAGTGTTTTGTGTGTTTTGTGTGTTTTGAGTGTTTTGTGTGTTTTGAGTGTTTTGTGTGTTTTGAGTGTTTTGTGTGTTTTGAGTGTTTTGTGTGTTTTGAGTGTTTTGTGTGTTTTGTGTGTTTCGTGTGTTTCGTGTGTTTTGTGTGTTTTGAGTGTTTTGTGTGTTTTGAGTGTTTTGTGTGTTTTGTGTGTTTTGAGTGTTTTGTGTGTTTTGTGTGTTTTGAGTGTTTTGTGTGTTTTGTGTGTTTTGAGTGTTTTGTGTGTTTTGAGTGTTTTGTGTGTTTTGTGTGTTTTGAGTGTTTTGTGTGTTTTGAGTGTTTTGTGTGTTTTGAGTGTTTTGTGTGTTTTGTGTGTTTTGTGTGTTTTGAGTGTTTTGTGTGTTTTGAGTGTTTTGTGTGTTTTGTGTGTTTTGAGTGTTTTGTGTGTTTTGAGTGTTTTGTGTGTTTTGAGTGTTTTGTGTGTTTTGAGTGTTTTGTGTGTTTTGAGTGTTTTGTGTGTTTTGTGTGTTTCGTGTGTTTCGTGTGTTTTGTGTGTTTTGAGTGTTTTGTGTGTTTTGAGTGTTTTGTGTGTTTTGTGTGTTTTGAGTGTTTTGTGTGTTTTGTGTGTTTTGAGTGTTTTGTGTGTTTTGTGTGTTTTGAGTGTTTTGTGTGTTTTGTGTGTTTTGTGTGTTTTGAGTGTTTTGTGTGTTTTGAGTGTTTTGTGTGTTTTGAGTGTTTTGTGTGTTTTGAGTGTTTTGTGTGTTTTGTGTGTTTTGTGTGTTTTGAGTGTTTTGTGTGTTTTGTGTGTTTCGTGTGTTTCGTGTGTTTTGTGTGTTTTGAGTGTTTTGTGTGTTTTGAGTGTTTTGTGTGTTTGTGTGTTTTGTGTGTTTTGTGTGTTTTGAGTGTTTTGTGTGTTTTGTGTGTTTTGTGTGTTTTGAGTGTTTTGTGTGTTTTGTGTGTTTCGTGTGTTTCGTGTGTTTTGTGTGTTTTGAGTGTTTTGTGTGTTTTGTGTGTTTGTGTGTTTGTGTGTTTGTGTGTTTTGTGTGTTTGATTTGAGCTGATATCTGAGGATCAGCTCTTTGTGACCTCATTTGATTTAAACGTGAACAATAGATAATAAAAAGCACCTGTGTGGCGGCGCTCTGAATCCATTCTGCCTGACGACACTGACGGCCTTCTGTGATTGGTCGGTTTCTCCCTCCTCTCTCCTTCTGTGTTTCCTGTGGTTGAATTTGTGCAATGTGATTGGCTCTTCTCCTCTGAAGAAGACCGCCATGCGACCAACAAATCTCCCAGCATGCTCCTCTTCTCTGTGGTGGTTCTTCCTCTTCCTCCCCCTGAGCTCCTCCTCCTTTAATTGGCTCCTCCTCCTCTCTTCTGATTGGCTCAGAGAGGAGAGACCCAGGTGGGTGAGGCTACACGAGGAGGCCCCTGAGGAGGCGGCCCTAAAGGAGGAGGCTCCTCCCTCTTTGCCTCTCCTCCTCTCTTCTGATTGGCTCTGAGAATAGAGGGGCGGGGCCTCCCCAGTGCCTGATGAGGCCACAGTTAGTAGGTGGGCGGGACTACACGAGGAGGTAGGGCTACACAATGAAGCCCCTGAGGCGCGGCTATACAAGGACACCCCAGAGGAGGCGGGGCTACACAAGGAGGCCTCTGATGAGGCGGGTCTACATGAGGAGGATCCTGAGGAGGCGGGGCTACATGAGGAGGCTCCTGAGGAGGCGGGGCTACACGAGGAGGCCCCTGAGGAGGCGGGGCTACACAAGGAGGCAGGGCTATACAAGGAAGCCCCTGAGGAGGCGGGGCTACATGAGGAGACTCCTGAGGAGGCGGGGCTACACAAGGAGGACCCTGAGGAGGCGGGTCTACATGAAGAGGCTCCTCCCTCTTCTCTCCTCAGGCTCCGCCTCCTCTTCCGCTCCAGAGAGTCGAGCCTCCGGCCCAGAGACGCCATCGCTCCTCTGAGGAGGCGCCGCACCTCCATTCTGTGAGCAGAGAGGAGACGAGGGAGGAGGGAGGAGCAAGAGCAGGGGGGAGGAGCTACAGGGGGAGGAGCTACTGTGGGAGGGGCTACTACTGGGAGAATCGCTACTGTGGGAGGGGCTACAGGGGGAGGGGCAGGAGAAGATGGAGTAAACGACGAAGTCAGGGGACGAGGAGAGGAGAGGAAGGAGGGAGGAGTCAGGGCACGAGGAGAGGAGAGGAAGGAGGGAGGAGTCAGGGGACGAGGAGAGGAGAGGAAGGAGGGAGGAGTAAGGGGACGAGGAGAGGAGGAGGAAGAGGAGCTCCAGGGCGCCGGAGGGAAAACTCCTGCAGGAGAAACTGTAAAAATAGGAAATCAACTGTTTAGTGAAGAGTATAAAGTAGTTCAATAATTAACAATATGCTAATAATAAATATGAAATGAACCCACCTGTTCGTGTCTCATTTGTGACCTCATCAGCCAATGGGAGAGCAGGAGGCGGAGTCACCTCCATCAGGCCCCGCCCCCTGCCAGCACTCTCATTCAGCGGGCGAGTTAGCATCACTAACATAGAGAGAGAGAGAGAGAGAGTTAGCATCGCTGACCTGAGTCAGCATTATGAGTCCTGAACCCTGAGTCAGCATTATGAGTCCTGAACCCTGAGTCAGCATTATGAGTCCTGAACCCTGACCTGAGTCAGCATTATGAGTCCTGAACCCTGAGTCAGCATTATGAGTCCTGAACCCTGACCTGAGTCAGCATTATGAGTCCTGAACCCTGAGTCAGCATTATGAGTCCTGAACCCTGAGTCAGCATTATGAGTCCTGAACCCTGAGTCAGCATTATGAGTCCTGAACCCTGACATGAGTCAGCATTATGAGTCCTGAATCCTGACCTGAGTCAGCATTATGAGTCCTGAACCCTGACCTGAGTCAGCATCATGAGTCCTGAACCCTGAGTCAGCATTATGAGTCCTGAACCCTGACCTGAGTCAGCATTATGAGTCCTGAACCCTGACATGAGTCAGCATTATGAGTCCTGAATCCTGACCTGAGTCAGCATTATGAGTCCTGAACCCTGACCTGAGTCAGCATTATGAGTCCTGCACCCTGACCTGAGTCAGCATGATGAGTCCTGAACCCTGACCTGAGTCAGCATTATGAGTCCTGAACCCTGAGTCAGCATCATGAGTCCTGAACCCTGACCTGAGTCAGCATTATGAGTCCTGAACCCTGAGTCAGCATTATGAGTCCTGAACCCTGAGTTCAGCATTATGAGTCCTGAACCCTGAGTCAGCATTATGAGTCCTGAATCCTGACCTGAGTCAGCATTATGAGTCCTGAACCCTGACCTGAGTCAGCACTATGAGTCCTGAACCCTGAGTCAGCATTATGAGTCCTGAACCCTGACCTGAGTCAGCATTATGAGTCCTGAACCCTGACCTGAGTCAGCATCATGAGTCCTGAACCCTGAGTCAGCATTATGAGTCCTGAACCCTGAGTCAGCATTATGAGTTCTGAACCCTGACCTGAGTCAGCATTATGAGTCCTGAACCCTGAGTCAGCATTATGAGTCCTGAACCCTGACCTGAGTCAGCATTATGAGTCCTGAACCCTGACCTGAGTCAGCATTATGAGTCCTGAACCCTGAGTCAGCATTATGAGTCCTGAACCCTGAGTCAGCATTATGAGTCCTGAACCCTGAGTCAGCATTATGAGTCCTGAACCCTGACATGAGTCAGCATTATGAGTCCTGAATCCTGACCTGAGTCAGCATTATGAGTCCTGAACCCTGACCTGAGTCAGCATCATGAGTCCTGAACCCTGAGTCAGCATTATGAGTCCTGAACCCTGACCTGAGTCAGCATTATGAGTCCTGAACCCTGACATGAGTCAGCATTATGAGTCCTGAATCCTGACCTGAGTCAGCATTATGAGTCCTGAACCCTGACCTGAGTCAGCATTATGAGTCCTGAACCCTGACCTGAGTCAGCACTATGAGTCCTGAACCCTGAGTTCAGCATTATGAGTCCTGAACCCTGAGTCAGCATTATGAGTCCTGAATCCTGACCTGAGTCAGCATTATGAGTCCTGAACCCTGACCTGAGTCAGCACTATGAGTCCTGAACCCTGAGTCAGCATTATGAGTCCTGAACCCTGACCTGAGTCAGCATTATGAGTCCTGAACCCTGACCTGAGTCAGCATCATGAGTCCTGAACCCTGAGTCAGCATTATGAGTCCTGAACCCTGAGTCAGCATTATGAGTTCTGAACCCTGACCTGAGTCAGCATTATGAGTCCTGAACCCTGAGTCAGCATTATGAGTCCTGAACCCTGACCTGAGTCAGCATTATGAGTCCTGAACCCTGACCTGAGTCAGCATTATGAGTCCTGAACCCTGAGTCAGCATTATGAGTCCTGAACCCTGAGTCAGCATTATGAGTCCTGAACCCTGAGTCAGCATTATGAGTCCTGAACCCTGACATGAGTCAGCATTATGAGTCCTGAATCCTGACCTGAGTCAGCATTATGAGTCCTGAACCCTGACCTGAGTCAGCATCATGAGTCCTGAACCCTGAGTCAGCATTATGAGTCCTGAACCCTGACCTGAGTCAGCATTATGAGTCCTGAACCCTGACATGAGTCAGCATTATGAGTCCTGAATCCTGACCTGAGTCAGCATTATGAGTCCTGAACCCTGACCTGAGTCAGCATTATGAGTCCTGCACCCTGACCTGAGTCAGCATGATGAGTCCTGAACCCTGACCTGAGTCAGCATTATGAGTCCTGAACCCTGAGTCAGCATCATGAGTCCTGAACCCTGACCTGAGTCAGCATTATGAGTCCTGAACCCTGAGTCAGCATTATGAGTCCTGAACCCTGAGTTCAGCATTATGAGTCCTGAACCCTGAGTCAGCATTATGAGTCCTGAATCCTGACCTGAGTCAGCATTATGAGTCCTGAACCCTGACCCGAGTCAGCACTATGAGTCCTGAACCCTGAGTCAGCATTATGAGTCCTGAACCCTGACCTGAGTCAGCATTATGAGTCCTGAACCCTGACCTGAGTCAGCATCATGAGTCCTGAACCCTGAGTCAGCATTATGAGTCCTGAACCCTGAGTCAGCATTATGAGTTCTGAACCCTGACCTGAGTCAGCATTATGAGTCCTGAACCCTGAGTCAGCATTATGAGTCCTGAACCCTGACCTGAGTCAGCATTATGAGTCCTGAACCCTGACCTGAGTCAGCATTATGAGTTCTGAACCCTGACCTGAGTCAGCATGATGAGTCCTGAACCCTGAGTCAGCATTATGAGTCCTGAACCCTGAGTCAGCATTATGAGTCCTGAACCCTGACCTGAGTCAGCATTATGAGTCCTGAACCCTGAGTCAGCATTATGAGTCCTGAACCCTGACCTGAGTCAGCATTATGAGTCCTGAATCCTGAGTCAGCATTATGAGTCCTGAACCCTGACCTGAGTCAGCATTATGAGTCCTGAACCCTGAGTCCGCATTATGAGTCCTGAACCCTGAGTCAGCATTATGAGTCCTGAACCCTGAGTCAGCATTATGAGTCCTGAACCCTGACCTGAGTCAGCATTATGAGTCCTGAATCCTGACCTGAGTCAGCATTATGAGTCCTGAACCCTGACCTGAGTCAGCACTATGAGTCCTGAACCCTGAGTCAGCATTATGAGTCCTGAACCCTGAGTCAGCATTATGAGTCCTGAACCCTGAGTCAGCATTATGAGTCCTGAACCCGGAGTCAGCATTATGAGTCCTGAACCCTGACCTGAGTCAGCATTATGAGTCCTGAACCCTGAGTCCGCATTATGAGTCCTGAACCCTGAGTCAGCATTATGAGTCCTGAACCCTGAGTCAGCATTATGAGTCCTGAACCCTGACCTGAGTCAGCATTATGAGTCCTGAACCCTGACCTGAGTCAGCATTATGAGTCCTGCACCCTGACCTGAGTCAGCATGATGAGTCCTGAACCCTGACCTGAGTCAGCATTATGAGTCCTGAACCCTGAGTCAGCATTATGAGTCCTGAACCCTGAGTCAGCATCATGAGTCCTGAACCCTGACCTGAGTCAGCATTATGAGTCCTGAACCCTGAGTCAGCATTATGAGTCCTGAACCCTGAGGTCAGCATTATGAGTCCTGAACCCTGAGTCAGCATTATGAGTCCTGAATCCTGACCTGAGTCAGCATTATGAGTCCTGAACCCTGACCTGAGTCAGCACTATGAGTCCTGAACCCTGAGTCAGCATTATGAGTCCTGAACCCTGACCTGAGTCAGCATTATGAGTCCTGAACCCTGACCTGAGTCAGCATCATGAGTCCTGAACCCTGACCTGAGTCAGCATTATGAGTCCTGAACCCTGAGTCAGCATTATGAGTCCTGAACCCTGACATGAGTCAGCATTATGAGTCCTGAACCCTGACCTGAGTCAGCATTATGAGTCCTGAACCCTGACCTGAGTCAGCATTATGAGTCCTGAACCCTGAGTCAGCATTATGAGTCCTGAACCCTGACCTGAGTCAGCATCATGAGTCCTGAACCCTGAGTCAGCATTATGAGTCCTGACCTCAGCTACAGAACACAAGGGGACGGGTCAGAAGCTACAGAACACCAGGGGACGGGTCAGAAGCTTCAGAACACCAGGGGACGGGTCAGAAGCTACAGAACACCAGGGGACGGGTCAGAAGCTACAGAACACCAGGGGACGGGTCAGAAGCTACAGAACACCAGGGGACGGGTCAGAAGCTTCAGAACACCAGGGGACGGGTCAGAAGCTACAGAACACCAGGGGACGGGTCAGAAGCTCCAGAACACAAGGGGACGGGTCAGAAGCTACAGAACACCAGGGGACGGGTCAGAAGCTACAGAACACCAGGGGATGGGTCAGAAGCTACAGAACACCAGGGGACGGGTCAGAAGCTACAGAACACGGGTCAGAAGCTACAGAACACCAGGGGACGGGTCAGAAGCTACAGAACACCAGGGGACGGGTCAGAAGCTACAGAACACCAGGGGACGGGTCAGAAGCTACAGAACACCAGGGGACGGGTCAGAAGCTACAGAACACGGGTCAGAAGCTACAGAACACCAGGGGACGGGTCAGAACCAGAGGGGCAGACCTGGGACCTTTACACTGGTATTAATCAGTGTTAATGAACTGAATCTGAGGAAGGAGTTCTCTCTGACTTACACTAAAGTTTAAATGTAAGGAAATGGAAATTACAAAATATTCAGTTGGTGCTTTCAAGAACAAGAACAACAACAAGAACAACAAGTCACCAAAGTGACATCAAATGTATTTATTGTGATAATAAATAAGCTACACTGATCTCGCGAGACTTCGCGATGCTCGCTGTAAGAATCCCCCAAACCTGAGAATGTGTTGATCAGCTGATTAACGGGTTATTAGAGTGACGTCACGCCAAGGGGAACGGGATTAGTGCGGGAGAAGTGAGGATAAAACGTGATTTAACGGGATTTGGGTAAATAAAGGTAAAGTGGTCGAGCTAGCTTAGCTTCACTGTTCGAACCGGGACAGGTAGAGGGGTTTTGTTACCTGCTGGAGCCCCGGTGGGTCGGCTACTCTCCGTCAGGCCGTGCTGTCTCTCATGTTAGATGCTTTAGCGACGGGAAGAGGAACACAGTGCTGAGGATTCGGAGCTCTGTCGCACCGGCGTGAAGCTAACAGCTAACACACACACGTCCGGGGGGGGGTCACAATAAAACACACCGACTTCCGGGAGGGTTTTCCAGAATAAAACACACCGTGCGTGGAGATTACAAAAAGAAACCTTCCAAATCAAAGCCGAAAATATAAATAATCCTTTGATTAAAAGCTGTGGATAACCCCATATTTGACTGATTAAAATAATAAGGTTTATTTACATTGAGAGCCGGAATAATAATGGCCTTCCGGTCCACTAGGTGGCGGGAAATCTCAAATAAACGTCATTAGAGATAAAAGAAGAAGAAGAGGAGCCGGAAGTCAGCTGTCAACAGTTGGAGGAAAATCTTCAAGTTTCTTCATGACTGCACAGGTGAGTTTACCTGAGAGCACGAGAGCTCACCTGAGCACCTGAGCACCCCTCAATGCAGTGCGCAATGCCTCAATGAGCTCTACCTTTGAGGCACGTGACGTCCCGACTCCCGTGTTGTGTAGTTACCCAGTCACAAAAGTAACATATTATATCTTATATTATTAATATATATATATAATTCTGATGACTGTGGTTATTTAAACATTCCCTGATAAACGTTATTTCAGCGCCAATAAACGAGTGTTAATTCCAGTGTGTTTAGTGTGCAAAATCACATGTCATTTCACCTTCGATTCACGGTTTTCAAAACGTTAGCCACATGCTAATGCTAACCGGAAATGAAGAATTTTCAGAATAAAAGTGTGAACTTCCGTTTTTTTCAGAATAAAACTGCTTTAAATTAAAACCCTGTATTTAATTTAAATTACGTCATATCAACATTGATTTTAATTTCTTACAGTAGGAGAGGTGTTGGGGTTTTGGGAGGGAGGAAGGAAGATTAGGATTAGGTAAAAAGGTAGGGAGTGGTTAGGATTAGGATGGGGGGAAAGGAAGGGTTAGATTGAAGGGAGGGAAGAGAACGGCTACCCGGGAAACAGGATGCAACGCGTCATCTGTGAAGCTCCGCCCACGTTGAGCTGCCACCCACATCGAGCTCATTGAGGCACTGCAGTGAGGGGCTTCTCACTTGAGGGGCTTCTCACCTGAGAGCAGGAGAGCTCACCTGAGGGGCTCAGTGTCCCGGATGTTACATCTGAAGACCCTTTATTAATACATGTATGGACGACCCTCATACGTGTGTGTGTGTGTGTGTGGTAGGGGTGTAACGGTACCCGTACCAAATTATTATGGAAGTAATCTCAGGTGCTGCGTCGCAGCATTCAGAGTCATTTGCTCACATTGGGTTCACATAGTATGTAATAACTAGTATGTATGAACTAGTATGTATGAACTAGTATGTATTAACTAGTCTGTATTAACTAGTATGTAATAACTAGTATGTATGAACTAGTATGTAATAACTAGTATGTAATAACTAGTCTGTATTAACTAGTATGTAATAACTAGTATGTAATAACTAGTCTGTATTAACTAGTATGTAATAACTAGTCTGTATTAACTAGTATGTAATAACTAGTATGTATGAACTAGTATGTAATAACTAGTATGTAATAACTAGTCTGTATTAACTAGTATGTAATAACTAGTATGTATGAACTAGTATGTAATAACTAGTATGTATGAACTAGTATGTAATAACTAGTATGTATTAACTAGTATGTAATATCTAGTATGTAATAACTAGTATGTATTAACTAGTAAGTATTAACTAGTATGTAATAACTAGTATGTATGAACTAGTATGTAATAACTAGTATGTATGAACTAGTATGTAATAACTAGTATGTAATAACTAGTATGTAATAACTAGTATGTATGAACTAGTATGTAATAACTAGTATGTAATAACTAGTCTGTATTAACTAGTATGTAATAACTAGTATGTATGAACTAGTATGTAATAACTAGTATGTAATAACTAGTATGTATTAACTAGTATGTAATAACTAGTATGTATGAACTAGTATGTAATAACTAGTATGTATGAACTAGTATGTAATAACTAGTCTGTATTAACTAGTATGTAATAACTAGTATGTATGAACTAGTATGTATGAACTAGTATGTAATAACTAGTATGTAATAACTAGTATGTATTAACTAGTATGTATGAACTAGTATGTATTAACTAGTCTGTATTAACTAGTATGTATGAACTAGTATGTAATAACTAGTATGTAATAACTAGTCTGTATTAACTAGTATGTAATAACTAGTATGTATGAACTAGTATGTAATAACTAGTATGTAATAACTAGTCTGTATTAACTAGTATGTAATAACTAGTATGTATGAACTAGTATGTAATAACTAGTATGTAATAACTAGTCTGTAATAACTAGTATGTAATAACTAGTATGTATGAACTAGTATGTATGAACTAGTATGTAATAACTAGTATGTAATAACTAGTATGTATTAACTAGTATGTATGAACTAGTATGTATTAACTAGTCTGTATTAACTAGTATGTATGAACTAGTATGTAATAACTAGTATGTAATAACTAGTCTGTATTAACTAGTATGTAATAACTAGTATGTATGAACTAGTATGTAATAACTAGTATGTAATAACTAGTCTGTATTAACTAGTATGTAATAACTAGTATGTATGAACTAGTATGTAATAACTAGTATGTAATAACTAGTCTGTAATAACTAGTATGTAATAACTAGTATGTATTAACTAGTATGTAATAACTAGTATGTATGAACTAGTATGTAATAACTAGTATGTATTAACTAGTATGTAATATCTAGTATGTAATAACTAGTATGTATTAACTAGTAAGTATTAACTAGTATGTAATAACTAGTATGTATGAACTAGTATGTAATAACTAGTATGTAATAACTAGTATGTAATAACTAGTATGTATGAACTAGTATGTAATAACTAGTATGTAATAACTAGTATGTATGAACTAGTATGTAATAACTAGTATGTAATAACTAGTCTGTATTAACTAGTATGTAATAACTAGTATGTATGAACTAGTATGTAATAACTAGTATGTATTAACTAGTATGTAATATCTAGTATGTAATAACTAGTATGTATTAACTAGTAAGTATTAACTAGTATGTAATAACTAGTATGTATGAACTAGTATGTAATAACTAGTATGTATGAACTAGTATGTAATAACTAGTATGTATGAACTAGTATGTAATAACTAGTATGTAATAACTAGTATGTATGAACCAGTATGTAATAACTAGTATGTATGAACTAGTATGTAATAACTAGTATGTAATAACTAGTATGTATGAACTAGTATGTAATAACTAGTATGTATGAACTAGTATGTAATAACTAGTATGTATTAACTAGTATGTAATATCTAGTATGTAATAACTAGTATGTATTAACTAGTAAGTATTAACTAGTATGTAATAACTAGTATGTATGAACTAGTATGTAATAACTAGTATGTAATAACTAGTATGTATGAACTAGTATGTAATAACTAGTATGTATTAACTAGTATGTAATATCTAGTATGTAATAACTAGTATGTATTAACTAGTAAGTATTAACTAGTATGTAATAACTAGTATGTATGAACTAGTATGTAATAACTAGTATGTATGAACTAGTATGTAATAACTAGTATGTATTAACTAGTATGTATGAACTAGTATGTAATAACTAGTATGTAATAACTAGTATGTATGAACCAGTATGTAATAACTAGTATGTAATAACTAGTATGTATTAACTAGTAAGTATTAACTAGTATGTAATAACTAGTATGTATGAACTAGTATGTAATAACTAGTATGTATGAACTAGTATGTAATAACTAGTATGTATGAACTAGTATGTAATAACTAGTATGTAATAACTAGTATGTATGAACTAGTATGTAATAACTAGTATGTAATAACTAGTCTGTATTAACTAGTATGTAATAACTAGTATGTATGAACTAGTATGTAATAACTAGTCTGTATAACTAGTATGTAATAACTAGTATGTATGAACTAGTATGTAATAACTAGTATGTATTAACTAGTATGTAATATCTAGTATGTAATAACTAGTATGTATTAACTAGTAAGTATTAACTAGTATGTAATAACTAGTATGTATGAAGTAGTATGTAATAACTAGTATGTATGAACTAGTATTTAATAACTAGTATGTAATAACTAGTATGTAATAACCAGTATGTAATAACTAGTATGTATGAACTAGTATGTAATAACTAGTATGTAATAACTAGTATGTATGAACTAGTATGTAATAACTAGTATGTATGAACTAGTATGTAATAACTAGTATGTATTAACTAGTATGTAATATCTAGTATGTAATAACTAGTATGTATTAACTAGTAAGTATTAACTAGTATGTAATAACTAGTATGTATGAACTAGTATGTAATAACTAGTATGTAATAACTAGTATGTATGAACTAGTATGTAATAACTAGTATGTATTAACTAGTATGTAATATCTAGTATGTAATAACTAGTATGTATTAACTAGTAAGTATTAACTAGTATGTAATAACTAGTATGTATGAACTAGTATGTAATAACTAGTATGTATTAACTAGTATGTATGTAATAACTAGTATGTATGAACCAGTATGTAATAACTAGTATGTATGAACTAGTATGTAATAACTAGTATGTAACTCATATGTTATTAACATGACCTCAGGTGACAGTGCTGTACTTCGCTAAGAGCGCGGAGCTGAGCGGACTGAAGGAGGAGGTGCTTGTTGCCGTGCCAACACCAATCAGTAGCCAGGGCCTCTGGAGCCTGTTGCTACAGCGACACCCCAGGTGTGTGTGCACAGGTTATGTGTGTGTAATGTATATAGTGTGTCAGAACCAGGGTACAACACACTGAGAGTCTGATCACCTGATTCTGATCAGCTGTCTGAGCCTCTCCGTCCCCCCCGCTGCCACCCTGATGGAGATGATGTGTGTGTGCAGGCTGTGTGTGTGCACTCTGACCCCCCGCTGCCACCCTGATGGAGATGATGTGTGTGTGCAGGCTGTGTGTGTGCACTCTGACCCCCCGCTGCCACCCTGATGGAGATGATGTGTGTGTGTGCAGGTTGTGTGTGTGCACTCTGACCCCCCGCTGCCACCCTGATGGATATGATGTGTGTGTGCAGGCTGTGTGTGTGCACTCTGACCCCCCGCTGCCACCCTGATGGAGATGATGTGTGTGTGCAGGCTGTGTGTGTGCACTCTGACCCCCCGCAGCCACCCTGATGGAGATGATGTGTGTGTGCAGGCTGTGTGTGTGCACTCTGACCCCCCGCTGCCACCCTGATGGAGATGATGTGTGTGTGTGCAGGTTGTGTGTGTGCACTCTGACCCCCCGCTGCCACCCTGATGGATATGATGTGTGTGTGCAGGTTGTGTGTGTGCACTCTGACCCCCCGCAGCCACCCTGATGGAGATGATGTGTGTGTACAGGTTGTGTGTGTGCACTCTGACCCCCCGCTGCCACCCTGATGGATATGATGTGTGTGTGCAGGCTGTGTGTGTGCACTCTGACCCCCCGCTGCCACCCTGATGGATATGATGTGTGTGTGCAGGCTGTGTGTGTGCACTCTGACCCCCCGCTGCCACCCTGATGGATATGATGTGTGTGTACAGGTTGTGTGTGTGCACTCTGACCCCCCACTGCCACCCTGATGGATATGATGTGTGTGTGCAGGTTGTGTGTGTGCACTCTGACCCCCCGCTGCCACCCTGATGGATATGATGTGTGTGTGCAGGCTGTGTGTGTGCACTCTGACCCCCCGCAGCCACCCTGATGGATATGATGTGTGTGTGCAGGTTGTGTGTGTGCACTCTGACCCCCCACTGCCACCCTGATGGATATGATGTGTGTGTGCAGGCTGTGTGTGTGCACTCTGACCCCCCACTGCCACCCTGATGGATATGATGTGTGTGTGCAGGCTGTGTGTGTGCACTCTGACCCCCCGCTGCCACCCTGATGGATATGATGTGTGTGTACAGGTTGTGTGTGTGCACTCTGACCCCCCACTGCCACCCTGATGGAGATGATGTGTGTGTGCAGGCTGTGTGTGTGCACTCTGACCCCCTGCTGCCACCCTGATGGATATGATGTGTGTGTGCAGGTTGTGTGTGTGCACTCTGACCCCCCACTGCCACCCTGATGGATATGATGTGTGTGTGCAGGCTGTGTGTGTGCACTCTGACCCCCCACTGCCACCCTGATGGATATGATGTGTGTGTGCAGGTTGTGTGTGCTGCAGCATCAGGTGGTGTTGGCGGTACGTCAGCAGTACGTGGCCATCGGTGACGAGCTGGTTGCCCTTGGCGACGGAGACGAGGTTGCCGTGGTGCCGCCGCTGAGCGGGGGTTAAAGGTGAGAGGCTCTCACACACACCTGTATGATCACACCTGCTGTCACTTACACACACACACACACACACACACACACACACACACACACACACACACCTGTATGATCACACCTGCTGTCTCACACACACACACTCGCTCACACACTCGCACACACTCACACACACACCTGTATGATCACACCTGCTGTCACACACACACACACACCTGTATGATCACACCTGCTGTCTCACACACACACACACTCGCTCACACACTCGCACACACTCGCACACACACACACACACACACACACACACACACACACACACACACACACACACACACACACACACACACACACACACACACACCTGTATGATTACATTATTAAATCTTATTAAATAATATTTGACCCCAGATGGTGGAGCCGCACAGAGACGTCTTGAAGCTGCGCCGTGATTGGCTGTCTGTACAGGAAGTGGTGGACGCCGTCAGCAGCGCTTCCTGTGGAGCCACCTCAGTGTTTATAGGTTAATAAATAGAATATTATAATATTAGTATTAGCATTAATATTATTAATGGTGTTATTGTTTCCTCTCACCTGTGCAGGTACGACCCGGGAGGACGTGCTGGACGGCAGGAAGGTGATTGGTCTGGAGTACGAGGCGTACGAGCCCATGGCCCAATCAGAGTTCAGGAAGCTGTGTGATGTCATCAGAGAGCGCTGGCCCAGCGTGACGCACGTCTGCGTTCACCACCGGCTGGGGTGGGATGCTAACTGCTAATGCTAACGGTGGTTAGCAGACGTGTTTAAGCTACGGATGCTAACTGCTAATGCTAACGGTGGTTAACCTGCAGACGTGTTTAAGCTACGGATGCTAACTGCTAATGCTAAGATTTTCTCATCTCAGGTGGGTGAAGGTGGGCGAGGCCAGCGTTGTCATGGCGATCTCGTCTCCTCATCGCCATGACGGCCAGCAGGCGATGCAACAGGCGGTCGAACAGCTGAAGGCAAGGCTGCCCGTCTGGAAGAAGGTCTGAGAAGCACCTGTTGCTAACACCTGTTGCTAACACCTGTTGCTAACACCTGATACTGATGTGTTGTGCTCCTGCAGGAGGTGTACGACTCCCAGGAGGCGAGCTGGAAGGAGAACTCTGAGTGTCCGTGGGCCTCCAACCACAAACAATAAATAATAATGAAACTCTGCCCTGTTGAGCCTCTTCTTTAACTCTCACCTGTTCATGTGATTTATTGCACACAGAGATGCATGATGGGAGTTTCAGAGTGCTTTCCTGGGTGTTTCTCAATCTCGAGGACGCTTGCTTGGTAGCACATATCTTCCCGAGCGTCTTCCTTCAGAAGCGAGGCAAGAATCCTTTCTGGCATTCGGAAAACGAAGAGTGGAACGGGCGAGCAAGTGTGCAGGTGTGCGTCACATGAGGCCCCGCCTTACATCTTGGAGCAACGAGTGGTCTGAAACCCACCTCGGCTTCGCGTGTCCTTTGATGAGCTGGTCAGATTATAAAAGAAGGAATTCAAAGCACCAGATAAAGGGTTAAACAATAATCTGCTTAAATGGTAAACAACAACAATACACTTTAAAGGGGTACCCCTGCTCTGGTCCTAGTGCACTTTACAGGGGTACCCCTGCTCTGGTCCTAGTGCACTTTAAAGGGGTACCCCTGCTCTGGTCCTAGTGCACTTTAAAGGGGTACCCCTGCTCTGGTCCTAGTGCACTTTAAAGGGGTACCCCTGCTCTGGTCCTAGTGCACTTTAAAGGGGTACCCCTGCTCTGGTCCTAGTGCACTTTAAAGGGGTACCCCTGCTCTGGTCCTAGTACACTTTAAAGGGGTACCCCTGCTCTGGTCCTAGTGCACTTTAAAGGGGTACCCCTGCTCTGGTCCTAGTGCACTTTAAAGGGGTACCCCTGCTCTGGTCCTAGTGCACTTTAAAGGGGTACCCCTGCTCTGGTCCTAGTGCACTTTAAAGGGGTACCCCTGCTCTGGTCCTAGAGCACTTTAAAGGGGTACCCCTGCTCTGGTCCTAGTACACTTTAAAGGGGTACCCCTGCTCTGGTCCTAGTGCACTTTAAAGGGGTACCCCTGCTCTGGTCCTAGAGCACTTTAAAGGGGTACCCCTGCTCTGGTCCTAGAGCACTTTAAAGGGGTACCCCTGCTCTGGTCCTAGAGCACTTTAAAGGGGTACCCCTGCTCTGGTCCTAGAGCACTTTAAAGGGGTACCCCTGCTCTGGTCCTAGTGCACTTTAAAGGGGTACCCCTGCTCTGGTCCTAGTGCACTTTAAAGGGGTACCCCTGCTCTGGTCCTAGTGCACTTTAAAGGGGTACCCCTGCTCTGGTCCTAGAGCACTTTAAAGGGGTACCCCTGCTCTGGTCCTAGAGCGCTTTAAAGGGGTACCCCTGCTCTGGTCCTAGTGCGCTTTAAAGGGGTACCCCTGCTCTGGTCCTAGTGCACTTTAAAGGGGTACCCCTGCTCTGGTCCTAGAGCACTTTAAAGGGGTATCCCTGCTCTGGTCCTAGTGCACTTTAAAGGGGTACCCCTGCTCTGGTCCTAGTGCACTTTAAAGGGGTACCCCTGCTCTGGTCCTAGAGCACTTTAAAGGGGTACCCCTGCTCTGGTCCTAGTGCACTTTAAAGGGGTACCCCTGCTCTGGTCCTAGTGCACTTTAAAGGGGTACCCCTGCTCTGGTCCTAGAGCACTTTAAAGGGGTACCCCTGCTCTGGTCCTAGAGCACTTTAAAGGGGTACCCCTGCTCTGGTCCTAGTGCACTTTAAAGGGGTACCCCTGCTCTGGTCCTAGTGCACTTTAAAGGGGTACCCCTGCTCTGGTCCTAGTGCACTTTAAAGGGGTACCCCTGCTCTGGTCCTAGTGCACTTTAAAGGGGTACCCCTGCTCTGGTCCTAGAGCACTTTAAAGGGGTACCCCTGCTCTGGTCCTAGAGCACTTTAAAGGGGTACCCCTGCTCTGGTCCTAGTGCACTTTAAAGGGGTACCCCTGCTCTGGTCCTAGTGCACTTTAAAGGGGTACCCCTGCTCTGGTCCTAGTGCACTTTAAAGGGGTACCCCTGCTCTGGTCCTAGTGCACTTTAAAGGGGTACCCCTGCTCTGGTCCTAGAGCACTTTAAAGGGGTACCCCTGCTCTGGTCCTAGTGCACTTTAAAGGGGTACCCCTGCTCTGGTCCTAGAGCACTTTAAAGGGGTACCCCTGCTCTGGTCCTAGTGCACTTTAAAGGGGTACCCCTGCTCTGGTCCTAGTGCACTTTAAAGGGGTACCCCTGCTCTGGTCCTAGAGCACTTTAAAGGGGTACCCCTGCTCTGGTCCTAGTGCACTTTAAAGGGGTACCCCTGCTCTGGTCCTAGTGCACTTTAAAGGGGTACCCCTGCTCTGGTCCTAGTGCACTTTAAAGGGGTACCCCTGCTCTGGTCCTAGTGCACTTTAAAGGGGTACCCCTGCTGCTAGGCACTTTAAAGGGGTACCCCTGCTCTGGTCCTAGTGCACTTTAAAGGGGTACCCCTGCTCTGGTCCTAGTGCACTTTAAAGGGGTACCCCTGCTCTGGTCCTAGTGCACTTTAAAGGGGTACCCCTGCTCTGGTCCTAGTGCACTTTAAAGGGGTACCCCTGCTCTGGTCCTAGTGCACTTTAAAGGGGTACCCCTGCTCTGGTCCTAGTGCACTTTAAAGGGGTACCCCTGCTCTGGTCCTAGAGCACTTTAAAGGGGTACCCCTGCTCTGGTCCTAGTGCACTTTAAAGGGGTACCCCTGCTCTGGTCCTAGTGCACTTTAAAGGGGTACCCCTGCTCTGGTCCTAGTGCACTTTAAAGGGGTACCCCTGCTCTGGTCCTAGAGCACTTTAAAGGGGTACCCCTGCTCTGGTCCTAGTGCACTTTAAAGGGGTACCCCTGCTCTGGTCCTAGAGCACTTTAAAGGGGTACCCCTGCTCTGGTCCTAGAGCACTTTAAAGGGGTACCCCTGCTCTGGTCCTAGTGCACTTTAAAGGGGTACCCCTGCTCTGGTCCTAGTGCACTTTAAAGGGGTACCCCTGCTCTGGTCCTAGTGCACTTTAAAGGGGTACCCCTGCTCTGGTCCTAGTGCACTTTAAAGGGGTACCCCTGCTCTGGTCCTAGTGCACTTTAAAGGGGTACCCCTGCTCTGGTCCTAGAGCACTTTAAAGGGGTACCCCTGCTCTGGTCCTAGAGCACTTTAAAGGGGTACCCCTGCTCTGGTCCTAGTGCACTTTAAAGGGGTACCCCTGCTCTGGTCCTAGTGCACTTTAAAGGGGTACCCCTGCTCTGGTCCTAGTGCACTTTAAAGGGGTACCCCTGCTCTGGTCCTAGAGCACTTTAAAGGGGTACCCCTGCTCTGGTCCTAGAGCACTTTAAAGGGGTACCCCTGCTCTGGTCCTAGAGCACTTTAAAGGGGTACCCCTGCTCTGGTCCTAGTGCACTTTAAAGGGGTACCCCTGCTCTGGTCCTAGTGCACTTTAAAGGGGTACCCCTGCTCTGGTCCTAGAGCACTTTAAAGGGGTACCCCTGCTCTGGTCCTAGTGCACTTTAAAGGGGTACCCCTGCTCTGGTCCTAGTGCACTTTAAAGGGGTACCCCTGCTCTGGTCCTAGTGCACTTTAAAGGGGTACCCCTGCTCTGGTCCTAGTGCACTTTAAAGGGGTACCCCTGCTCTGGTCCTAGAGCACTTTAAAGGGGTACCCCTGCTCTGGTCCTAGTGCACTTTAAAGGGGTACCCCTGCTCTGGTCCTAGAGCACTTTAAAGGGGTACCCCTGCTCTGGTCCTAGAGCACTTTAAAGGGGTACCCCTGCTCTGGTCCTAGAGCACTTTAAAGGGGTACCCCTGCTCTGGTCCTAGAGCACTTTAAAGGGGTACCCCTGCTCTGGTCCTAGAGCACTTTAAAGGGGTACCCCTGCTCTGGTCCTAGAGCACTTTAAAGGGGTACCCCTGCTCTGGTCCTAGAGCACTTTAAAGGGGTACCCCTGCTCTGGTCCTAGTGCACTTTAAAGGGGTACCCCTGCTCTGGTCCTAGTGCACTTTAAAGGGGTACCCCTGCTCTGGTCCTAGTGCACTTTAAAGGGGTACCCCTGCTCTGGTCCTAGTGCACTTTAAAGGGGTACCCCTGCTC